>CM064870.1:57881534-58335981 GCA_032719365.1 Prinsepia uniflora | reverse complement strand
GGACCGGGCACGGTTATCGATGCCCCTTCCGGGGGCGGTCCTGTCACTCATTCGTTAGCACTCTTGACCTGTCTCTAACTATCTTCAGGAGGTTCGCTTCCTAGCTAATGAACTGGCCACCATAGACACCCTTCTCTGATGATGATCTTTTTCTCCATGTCCTCAATGGCGTTGGACTAAAGTTTAAGGACATCACTATTGCTGTGAGGTCTAGGGACACCTCGATTTCCTTCGAGAACCTCCATGACGTGCTGGTTCAACATGAAGCTACCTCTAAACGTGAGGAGCCTACAACCCCTACCTTTCCTATTGCATCCAATATCAGTTAGTCCTCTTGTGGATACATCTCCAATCAATCCAATAGAGGCTCCTCTGGAAAACGTTATTCCAACCAGCCATTAGACTTCAACTGTTCATTTGACCAGTGGTCCTGTTCCCAAACCTCAAGCAGCCCCCGACATCACAACTCTCAAGCTAACGGCTACTTTGGCTATTTCCAATGGTGTGGCACTCAGGGTCACAGTGCCAAGCGTTGCCCTCAGCTCCAACAGTCATTCACCTACCTTCCGTGGCCAATCCTACCACTCAGGCCACTTCTCCTAGATGGCTCCTTGACTCAGGTGCCTCTCATCACGTTACCTCCAGTTCCTATCAACACTCGGACACCACACAGTAACGTGGACCCGATGAGATCATTATTAGTAATGGCAAAGGCCTTGTTATCACTCATATTGGCTCCTCCCTACTCTTATCTCTTGCCTCCCCTATTTCACCCTTAAGAATATGCTGTGTGTCCCTTCCATGACCCGTAACCTAATTTTTGTTTCTAAATTTAATAAACAAAATCTCATACCTATTAAATTGTTTCCTGATTATTTCCATGGGAAGGATCTCAGCACAGGGGCGGTTCCCTTTCAAGGGCTAACTAAGGACGATGTGTAACGACCCGTCCTAAAATTTCTTGATTATCGAGATTTAATCAAGAATTCGTCGAGGTGAAATGACAATTTTACCCTTAGAAGGCGAAAATATTGACTTTTGACACAGGAGGTCATGTGTATGTGGACCGAGGTCCATTGTGTAGATTGAGAAATTTTGATCATGTAGACAGGCGACATGTCGAATTTGGACGTCGTAGGGGAAAATTGTGGGTCACGAAAGTTTCGATTGGATTTTACAACGACACATTTTATGAGGAAAGTTAACTTTTGGTTTGTTTTTAGTGGGCCCAAAATATCTCATCTGGACCAACAGATGAGTGACAAGTGTCACTCATCCCATTGGCCCATCACCCCACATTCATGCATTTTCTTCTTTTTCCTTTGATTTCAAACCTACCCAAAAACCCAGCCCACCTCATTTCCATCCTCTTGTTCTTCATCTGGTACCATCTGAGAGAGACAGAGAGTGAGAGTATGTGAGAAAGAGGCTGTGAGAGGCGGACGAGGACGGCAGAGCCACGGTGGTTGGCTAGGAACCCGAAAAATAGGTAAACTGTAAACTTCAAATTAGTGTTTTTAGTTTTGGGTTGTTGGAATGAGAAACTGAAGCCAAGGCTTTGTTCCTCGAGCTTGTGCGAGGTTGTAGGGACCAAATTGGATTATTTTGGATGCATGAATGAGTTCTGGGAGAGGTTCGAAGCTTGGTCGTGAAGTTCGAACTTGGCGAAAGGTTTTCAGGTTTGTTTCTCACTTTTAGTATCGTAGGATTTTTTCTAGGTTGAGGACGAGTCGATTAGTGAAAGAATGGTGGTTTTTGGTTGAGTTTTGGGTGAGTTCTAACCAGGTCAAGGTTGCCAGTCAAATGACCCGTTACAGTGAGTCGGGTCGACCCTTCGAGAGGTTGACGGGCAAGGTGTCAACTAGATGGTGACACGTGGCAAGGTGTCAGGTTGAGTCAGCATCGATGTGGCAGTGTGTCAGAGTTGTCAGAGTTACGTGGTAGTGATGATATCATCAGTGACGTCAGCATGACGTCATCATGTGACACGTGTCAGAGGGTGACACGTGACATCACTCAAAAAAGTGCCATGTGGCAGGCTATCAAGAGCTGTTAGATTGCTAAATGTTGATAGGTCCTCAAATAAGCATTATTTTATATTATTTTATACCCTTTATACTTGACTTTTAATATTAAAATAATAAATAATTAGATAAAATAATTTACTTTGTGATTTTTCTGTTTAATTAAATAAAGTTTGTAATTTGGAGCGTTTTGGCGAAAGAATCGTCCCGATCGGAATTATAATGAAGAAATTATGGACGAAATTCGATTAAATTAATTATTATTAATTTTGTAGCCCAAATTCTTATTTAATTTAAGCCCAAAATTCTGATTTAGGCCTTTTGTTTGTGCAGCCCAGAAAGAAAGAGAATAGCCCAAATTAATGCAAGCCCAAATTAATTTTGTAAATTTGATCAGCCCAAAATCATTTCTGCAGCCCAAATGCAAGAGCCCAGTCTGCGAGCCCAAATTTTCTAGCCCAGCAGCAAGGTTGCGACCCTTCCATCCCAGCCCAGCACCCGCCTGGCCCGCCAATCTGCTTGGCCGCGTCTTCTGCACACCAGACTTCAGCCCGCAGCAGCAGCCCAGGTTCGCGCACTCCATCCAGTCCGACCCGCATCACCAGCTGCTGGGCCCAGCTTTCTACTGTTCGGACCCGCGCAGCCCACTGCACCTACTGCCCACTGTGCCAACCAACCCGCACAGTCCAATCCAACCACTGCGCAGCCCACCTGCTCCATCAGCCCATTTCCCTTCTGTTGCTCTGATTTTTCAGCAACCAGCCCACCTACCCAGCAGCCCGTACAGCCCACTTGCGAAAACTGCTCCCACTTTGTGCAGTTTTTCTGATTTTTCAACCCTAACCCATGCCTAAAATCATCATTCATCATCATTTTTCATCATTTATTTTTGTAATATTTTTATATTTTATTTTGTATTTTATTTTTAGTTCTTTTTGGCCTCCCTCTATAAATAGGGAGGCATTTCACTTGTAAAAGAGTCCCCATTTTGAGTAGTTTTAGTCTTAGTTTAGTTCATGTTTCTCTCTTCTCTCATTTCTTCTTTTTCTATTTTTAGATTTATTTTGGGACCATTTTAACTTCTTTTAGATTATTTATTTAATTAGCTTTCTTTTAATTATTGTTCTTAATTTATATAAATTCTTAATTTCATTTCTTCTTTACTTTGTTCTTGTGATTTTTCTTTGAGATCTCTTAAATACATTTTTATGCTTTCCTTAAGAAATACCTAGGCCAAGTATTTCCAAAATAATTCTAGAATTTAAGTCCGAATTCTTATGTTTATCCTCCATCTTCATAAGGTTCTCGCCGCTGTTCGGTGTTCCTTATGAATAACATTCCATTGTTTCCATCCACTTTCGGAATCACAAGCTGTTCTTGGGTTCCGAAAGTGTAATTTTTCTCCATTTACTTAAATTCTTGTTATCGTTTTGGTTTTACTTATAATTCAATATATGTGTTGGTATTTTCTTTCTAACATTTGTAAATGTGAATACAATCTCCATGTGTTTTACTTTTTGAATTTCATCTACTTCATATGCTTTAGTGCTTAACCTTCAATTTAACGCTAAGTGTTTATGACCGCTGTTCGGTGCACTTAGAATAGGATTGAAGAGATTTAGATGTTTGACACACATTGAAATCACAAACTTAAGGTGAATCGTATTATAAGTGTTTATGACCGCTGTTCGGTGCATTTATAATATTGAAAAATGTATGCATGTATTTGAGATGATTAAGGTAGAATTTCGTGATTGGTTCAATATGAGCATGATGTTAGGGTGTTGGTAAAAATATGTGTTTGAAGAAAGTTCACTTGCATAAAAGTTAAAGTAGAAGTAGAATTAAGTTCTTAATTATTTTTACTAGCTTTCTTTATTTTATGATTACAATCTTTCAAACCCCCCATCTAATTCTTTATTCTTTTATTATTTAATTCTTTTATTCTTTATTTCATTAATTCATTAATTTTTTAATTCATTAATTTTTTAATTCTTTATTATTTAATTGTTTAATTATTTAATTATTTAATTTTTTATTCTTTGATTATTCATTATTCTTTTTAACTAACATATTATTAATGTTCCCTAATTTCTTCGATTAAGAACGATCCCTATTTACCAATACTACAATTACAAAAAAAGGGTTTAAATTGCATAACACCCGAATTACATGTTTAATTTAATGCGTAGCTTAGGCGTTATCAAATGTCAGGATGACGTCAGCAGTGACAACCTCTAGGACTGACTTCAGCATTGACGTAAGCATTGACCAGGCGTGTGAGAACTTTGACTGGCGTGTAAGGGAACGTGGGCATGAATTTCGAGGTCAAACTAGTCTTGTTTGAAAGGTTTCGACGATCTGAATCCAATGATGGTAGTTTCAGGTCTATCAGAGATCGTTTGGTTAGTCTTTTGGAGGTTTTTCTCCTTGGGAAGAGTGTTCGGGACACGTTTACTATACCAGGGTTTAGGGCGTGTTTACGTATGAAGTTATATAGATTGTTAGTGATCCCTGAGTGTGAGTTTGACATGTCAAGTTGTTCCAGAAACTTCAGATTGGTTTATGGCGCGGGTTTTGAGCGCGCAGCATGGACCGTGTGTAAGTGGACATTGTTTTATAAATATGGTGCATGCATAAATGTTTTAAACGTTTTATGATCATGGTTTGAAATGCAATGATTGCATAATGATTTAAATATTATTGTTGATCTTTTTCGTGGAAAATGTTATTGTGCATATATTTCGAGATTTATGCTTTATGTTACACTTTGGGTTTAGGTCGAGTTTTCTACATGCTTTGAGTTTTCACTAAATGTGATTTAAATGATGATTTCGAAAATTGTGTTTTCCAAACTATTTATTTTTGTCCACTCACAGTTTTAATGGTTTTGATACCCTTTAGGTTGATTACGGATGCGGGCTGTAGTAGAGACCGAGGCATCACATGAAGCTGCGTACTCTGGAAATCTTGTTTGGGTCATGGTATTATCCTTGGTCTGATATGTGGTGTCAGTCGAGAACAGTTCATCCCACGTTAATCCTGAGAGATTAGGGATGAGACCTGTCACGATGTGTACAAGTGGTCTCCTGCCTCCCTTCACCAGCCTCAAGCAATGGTTGGTGTGACAGTTTCTCCCAACATATGGAATCGTCGTCTTGGCCATCCCTAATTCAAAACCCTTCAGAGTGTCCTACGTCTTTTTAATATCAGTTTCTCTTCCAAGATTTCAAATTCATTATGTACTTCCTGTTCATGTAATAAAAGCCACGACCTTCTTTTTGACATTTCCTCATTAATTACCACTCATCCCCTTCAATTGATTTTCAATGATGTCTGGGGTCCAATCCTTTATACAATGGCACAAATTTTTAAATGCGTTTAGTTGGGATTTTTCCGAGAATTTTTGGTGATTTTTCAAGATTTTACGATTTTATTTCAAGGCACTTGAACCATTTTGCCCTTGAAACTATGCTTGGGTTTCTATTTTAGGTAGGGGTAATTTTAGAAAGGGGAAAATATGGATATTTTGGCATTATGGATAAGGTTGGATCATTATCAACTCATCT
Source organism: Prinsepia uniflora (assembly GCA_032719365.1). Lineage (NCBI taxonomy): Eukaryota > Viridiplantae > Streptophyta > Magnoliopsida > Rosales > Rosaceae > Prinsepia > Prinsepia uniflora. The sequence goes on along the minus strand of CM064870.1, from coordinate 58,330,388 downwards.
CTCACTCTCACCCTCTCTTTTTCCCGCGCACGCACATAACCCACACACACAAAAACAACTTAACAATCCCACTATGTTTTGTGACCCTTTTGGACCAAACTAAGACTAGATTTAGATTCTAGGAACCCTCACGAGCAAGATAAGCTAAGATTTGAAGGTTGAACGTCGTGGTGGTGCTTAGTGTTAAAGGAGGAAAGAAGACCAAAACTGTAACGACTCGTCCCAAATTTCGGGATTAGATTAGTGATTAATGACGGATTAGTGAGATTAATTGGTGATTAGTTGAGTAATTTGTAGTGCGAAATGACCGTTTTGTCCCTAAAAGTGGGCAAAATGTTGACTTTTGACTCGGGCAATCAAATGGACTTTGGCCGATGCCTTCGGGACGTCACGAGTCCTTAGACAGGTTGAAGGGTATTTTGGTAATTTGGTAGAAAGGCATTTTGGTCTTTTCCTTTGCATTGGGATCTGTGCCCAGTGATCATAGGACACTTGATTGTTCTTGGGATTTGTGCCCACTAGATTTGGGACACTTTTCCCTTCTCTGGAGGTCTGTGGAAACTTGGACAACTGACTCACTTGATTTTAAAACGGCTACAACCATGCAAGTGTGTGATCGGTGAGGAAAGGCCGAATGAGAGAAAAATAGAGATCGTGAGAGATTCTTCCATCCACTACCTTCAATTCCCGTCCTTTGTCTTTGATTTGTGATTGGAACTTTAAGGGGAAGTTGAGACGAGGTCATTGATGGCCACGACGGTGCCCCACGACGACGAGATGAGGTAAGAACCGTGAAATGCCCTGTTTGGATTCAAAAATGGAAAACCGTAATCTAACAGGTTTTGAACAATCTGATTATCTAAATGATGTTTTAGAGGTTCAGGTGAGTTGTTTGGACTTGAAAACACGGCAGAAGGGGGCCGGGATCGTGAGGGTACGACGGTCGAAGGATTGGCTGGTTTATGCTTGATCGAGAAGGTACATGTTAATTCTTCATTTCATGATTTCAGGACCTAGATGGATAGTAAAGGACTAGGCAAAGTTATAGGCGTTGTAGTGGTTGAAAACGGGATGAAAAACATGGAGGAATAAGGCTAAACCGGTTACGCCGGTTTGGCCTGAACTGGATTTGCAGAAACGATCTAAACCCGATTCGGCGAGAGGATAAGGACAAGTGTGCAGGCTCGTGAAGCCCACGCACAGCCCCTTTGGGCGGCGCATGAGGGCGCGTGGCACTATTTTAGGGAAGTCTTCAACATGACTTTTTAAGTATTCGATGTAACGAACATTTTGGGACTGGTTTTGAGTCGATCGGATATCGTTTCCATATGATTCAAGATGTTTGAAAGTTTAGGATCAATTTTAAAAATAGTTAAAAATTCGAAAAAATTACAGGGATTTAGTACAAGCATATTGGAGTGGTTAGTGACCTTAGTATGTGATTTGGACAGGTTCAGAAAGTCCGGTGATAGTGGATTAGCCGGGAATGCGTAATTGCACGAGGCGGCAACACGGATGGTCTGTGAGTGGACTTTGATTTCTAAATTATGATACATGCATAAATGTTTTATATGTTTTCTATATACGATTTCAATGATTATAATTATGATATTGATGATTTTTGATTTGCACGTATTTCGAGATAGTTTTCGTATTTATACGTCTTTCGTGATTATGCTTTTATGCTATACTTTGATAATGATTTCGATACTATGATTTTGGGATTTGATTTATGATTTGATTTCAATGGTTTATAAATGGATTCAGAAAAGTGATTTCAATAAATGTGAATGATTTATGGATTTGGATTCGGATGATGATTTCGGATTCGGATTGAGATTTGGAATGATGATTTCGGATTCGGATTTGGAAATGGATTTGTGGATTTAGATTTGATAAAATGGTTTTGGATTGGATTTACTGGATCTGGTTTTTGGGTTTAAAGACCTGGATATGATATGTGACGGGAGTGGGCTCAGATATGTGATTTTGGGTTTAAAGACCCGGTGAGTTTAAAGACTCGTGAGTTTAAAGACTCGGGAGTTTAAAGACTCGGATTGATATTGAGGCCTATTGAGTTTAAAGCCTCGGATATATATCGAGTCCAAAGACTCGGATAGATCGAGCAGGTTCGATTGATTGAAATGGATTTCAAATGGATTTTCAAATGTGTTTTGGATTTCTGTGATATCAAGATGGTTTTCAATAATGATGGTTTCCAAATGGTTTTCAGATGTTTTGGGCTAAGGCCCGGGATTTGAGAAACAAAATTTGATAAAGGAAATAGTTTCTGGTTTTCATAAACGGTTTGCTTATCTTGGAACTAAATGATTTTCGAATGCATGCATTAGTTTTACATGGAGGGTATAAATGTCTTTTCTTATAAATGTTTTCTGAACTTATTATTTATTTTTTCCACTCACAGACTTTTCTGTTTTCGATACCCTCCAGGTTGTTGATGCGGTGGGGGCTGTTGTTAGTGAGATAGAGACATCACATATTCGATCCACAATGGTTTTTGCGCATTCTGGAAAACTGGAACTGGGTTTTCAGACCGTTAACCTGGGTATCCCTTGTCTGGCTTGCGGGTTACATGAGGGTTAAACGGGTGGTTTAGCCTTCGTGTAGCACGTAAGTTAGAAGGGAGCCTGATTTATCCCTTAATCCCGGGGGATTGGGGGTAGGAGATGTCAATTGGTATCAGAGCGCGGTTAGTGCGCTCTACGTGAGGTTATGGCTTCCAGAGTAGTTGGTTCGTCGACTTGTGTGTTGTGATGTTTCTGTGGATGTGATGTCTCGACGCGGAACAGGCCTGTCATCACCTGGATGCTAGGAAGATAGTACGTTAGTTAGTGGCTTAGTTAGTGGCACGATCACTACCGACTGGGTACTGGTCGCTCGATACACGATGTGGGTGTGATGTATGTCGGCTTAGGGCCAAATAAGGCTGGAGCGGATATCGTGTTTGGATCTAGATACGATTGATGGTTGGCTAGTTGGCCTATTAGGCCAGGTGGGCGATTGTGCTGCTTGGTGCAGGTGAGGTTATGGATGATTTGGTGGACTGACTCTGGTCGAGTCTAATGAGATTGTTGTGTAGTGGATCTGGTTGCGATCTATTGACCCTAGGTTTCCTTAGATGAGACCGTGGAGCGTTGAGTTGCCCAGAGTTATGGAATGCGAGGGAGGTAAGGTTTCCCCCGATCCGAGCCACATCTCGGTATGAGCGGAGAATCAGACTTCGTGTGCTGTGAGCACGAGATAGGAAATGGTGTGCCATGAACTGAGATGTGTGTGAATGGTAGAATGTGTAGATCATGAATTGAGGTTGTGACCAGTCGTGAGATCTCTATGCATGGTATTGAGATGTTCTATTTTGGTAGGACTGGTAAGGAAGTTGTTGGGTTGGTTAGAGTAGCTTAACGGGAGCGCGGTGAACCTATGCTTCGTTTTGGATCGGGCTAGGTTGGTATAGTTAGGTTTGACCATTAGTAAGATTGGTTTTTGTGGACACATCAGGATGAGTCAGTAGATGCAGATATGTTGGAATGTGTCTGCATATGCCGAGATTGGCATTTGGTACTACCGAGGATAGTAATTGGTGATACCGAGGCTAGTGATTGGTGATGTCGAGACTAGTGATAGACGACTTTGAGGATAGTGACGGTGGAGTCCGAGGTTAGTGATGGGGGACCGAGGATCCCGAGAGTTGGTATGCGGTAGTTTCATATGGTGCTCAGGAGTTGAACCTCGGAAATGTTGGAAGTGCGAATCGAATTGATGTCCCGACATAAAACGAGTTGGTTGGTGAGTTGGATTGTGTACGGATACATGGTTGTGATCCGTAGGAGTTGTGGATTTCCTAAGTGTAGTAGAGGAGTTGACGTTCGGTTGGTTCATCCAGTGGTGGTATACATGTTGAGGATTAAGTTCCATGATTGGAAAAGATGGATACACTTCCAACATGGTTGAAGTCTCGGAGGTATGATGGATACACTAGAGTCGGTATAGGAGACTCATGGTGGTGTATGATGGGACTTTAGGAGTTGTGAACCCCCCCTTGATCATGGACACATGTGATTGCATTACGGAGCAGAGAGTACGTGGTGATGTGGCGTCACTGATGTTTGGTGTATGTGACGGGATTTTGTTTGCTTTGGATTGATGTAGGATGAAGTGTGATGTCATGGTTGTGGATTATCGGCGATGATAAGGAAGATGAGAAAGAGTGACTATAACTGACAAATAGAGGTACTGGAAGAGAACCTACAGTTTAGACGTGTAGTATTTTTGAGCGATCTGATCAGATGTGGTGATCAGATTATTTGTGGGAATTGCATGAGAAGTGATGTGATTTTAATGGGTTCGAAGAGGGTCTTACACCTACGGACAGTAAGTGGGATCCACTTAGGAGTGAGCGGATCGGGATTGGATTGCTTCTGGATCAGGATTGAGTTATTGTGGATTAGCAGAATCGTATGCAAGATAGAGCTTGGACATGGTAGTAAGATGACAAGACAAATGTTGGATATGAGTGATCTATCCTGTATACGTATGGGTAGATGAATTTCGACCTGGTGCTTGGTCTGTCCTGTGTACATAAATGAGATGTGATTGGAATTGATGTTGGTCGGGAGACCCAGGAGACCGGGAGACTCGGAATGGACTTGAGTTGGTATTCCTCGGAAGACATGTAGATCGGCCTAGTGTTAGGATTGGACTAATGGACTTCAAAAGTGAAGTGTGATTGGCTCGTAGTAGGTGGTAATCAGTGGTAATCAGTATGGATATGAGGATGTTTTGTGTGCCTCGGAGATACACTGTGAGTTGACGGATACACTATGGTGTTGTTGGATGAAATTAGGATACATCGTGATATTCATGGGTGTATTAGAGCTCGAATGATGCCGATGTGTTTGGTGGAGATCCGTGGTATGTCATTGGAAGTGCTTGAGAAATGTATTGTGACGGTTTAGTGGTATGCACCGTGATTGATGTTGGGTATGATTGGTGCATGTATCTGAGATAGATATTCCTTGTTGTATTAGTGGTCAGAACCATTTCGATGCAAGGGGACGTGCATCATGATGTTTAGGCAGAGGTGTTGGTGATCGGCTAAGTGCCGAGGTATGTTGTTGGTTGTATTGATGATCGTAGTAGTTCCGATGTGTTTGACTGGTTGAGATGTGGACTGGATCAGGGTGATCCCGAGTGATTTGATTGGTTGTTGCAGGATTCCGTGATGGTATGCGAGCTGGATGCTCTGAGCCATGATTAGCTGGTGGGACCCTGACGCTGAGATGTATGATCAGAGATGTGTGATCACGGTTTAACGGGTATGTGATAGTGTTCAGTAGCAGATAGGCAGTGTGGGACGTGAATGGTGTTCCCACAGGTTGATTGTGTTGGTGGTTAACGAAACCACCGATGAACTGACTTGTCGAGTTGTTTGGTGTGAACGATTACGTTGTGACTCCGGTGAGGTCGGCGCGGATCGCTGACAGAGTCAGTATGAACCGTTGGGCAGATGTTGGTTGATAAGAGCACCGAGGTTGATAACTTCCGTTTTGAGGATTGGTATTGCAAGGTGAGATTCGTGCTGGATGACGACAGATATTACGTTATACTGAGGGAGTTAGTACGAGGTATGCATGACTCGAGAATGAGTCGAGGTTAATGTGACTGGTAGCTATAGTGATTCGATTGGTGATGACTGAGCCGTGCGTGTCAGCTGATATGATGGTAGGGGTGCCTCGGGTATGAGTTGGTGCACTTGACTGAGATGTGATGACAGTTGTGGTGATAATGGAGGTGACAGTTTGGGCGTTGTCAGGATAAGAACAAGGATGGCTGGTGATGTACACCGGGTAGGAGACCCAAGGGTGAGATAAGCTGGATTGCCCCAGTTAGTTATGGACGTACGCTATTAGGAATTTCGAGGACAAAATTCTTTTAAGGGCGCATTAGTTTTACGTGGAGGGTATAAATGTCTTTTCTTATAAAATGTTTTCTGAACTTATTATTTATTTTTGTCCACTCACAGTTTTTTATGTTTTCGATACCCTTTAGGTTGTTGATGCGGAACGGGCTGTTGTTAGTGAGACGGAGACATCACATATTATATTCACAGTGGTTTCTGAGCACTCTAGAAAATTGGAACTGGGTTTTCGGACGGTTGACCTGGGTATCCCTTGTCTGGCTTGTGGGTTACTTGAGGGTTAAATGGGTGTTTAGCCTTCGTGTCGCACGTAAGTTAGACGGGAGCATGATTTATCCCTTAATCCCGGGGGATTGGGGGTAGGTCATGTAAAAAACTTTGGAGCCTTATATCTTGGATTCAAGGTAACATTTCTGAATTCTGAGCTTGGATTTGGATTCCTGTGATTGAATAGATAGATTTTGATATATAATTTGTCCAATTTGGTTAAGAAATGGGAGAGATATGAAGGTTTGAAGTTTAGGGCCTTTAATGGAGGTTTTCTAGTCGGCCACGGAGGCGGCCGCAGCAGCCTGGCCTCATTCTCTGGCGAAGGTGACGTCAACATGACATCACCAGGTCACATCATGATGATGTCAGCAGTGACCCGTGGCAGGTGTCAATGATTCCACATCAGTAGGTAGAGTGTCAGACGCCACATGGTAGGTGGTCAGTAGTGCCACATGGTAGGTAGTAGGTGGTGCCACGTGGTAAGAGGTGTTAGTGTCAAAGACAAGTGGAAGTATCTAGTCATCTAGGGTTGATGTTAGCGAATGACGTCAGCAGGTGACGTTAGCAATTGATGTCAATAGTTGACGTCAAACTCGTGGCGGCACATGGGGAAGGCCACCAGCCTTTTCCAACATATGGAGGCGCTTGGGCTCAAATTTGAGGTGAAATAAGTCTTGTTTGAAATGTTTCGCCGCCCCGAATCCAATGGTGGTAGTTTCAGGCTGATCAAAGGTCATTTGGGGGTAGTTTTGGATGTTTTTCTCCTCAGAAAGTGTGTTCGGTACGTTTTTCCTATTCCGGGTCTTAGATGGTGTTTATATATTAACTTATTTGGCTTTTTGGTGACCCTCGAGTGTGATTTTAATAGATAAGGACGCCCCAAGGACCTCAGAGAACGCGTAGTTCAAGAATGAGCTTATTCGAATTTTTATGAGTGGACCTTTGTTTTCAAACTGTCTTGCATGCATATAGAACTGTTTTAGATGATTTGAATACATATTCCAGTTGTGATGGTTTTGATACACGAATGTCTGATTTTTTGTTACTCATTTGATATGATTTGGATACTGGTTTTAAGGATTTGGGTGCGTAAACTGTGTTTTGGATTTGGGCCCGAGTTTATGGTTTGGACTTGGAATCGATGCCAATGAAATAAGTTTTAAATGATGATTTTGGGTCTTATGACTATTTCTAGTTTGACCAGGCCACAGACGTCTAGAGCGGGGCATCTCAGATGTCCAGAGTAGGGCTCTGCGTATCCTGAGACGGATACCTATGATCACTGTTCAAAACGGCGGCGACCTAGTTCGTCTAGGCGGCACCTAGGCACTCGAAGGTGAGAAACCGCCCCATATAATGGCTAAGCGCCTTGGTGAATTTGCGTGTGTAGTTATATAAGTTCTTATATATATATATATTTGGCCATATAAGCTATTTTATTTATTAAATACTTAGTTAATAATATAAGTATTAATTAAAATAAAGATAATAAATTAAAAAACGTAGAATGTTGTATAATAAAATTAAAAAAAACTTACATTTTCAATATTTTCAATTCTCAACTCAATTAACTTATCTAGATAATTATTTTTTGTTCTTCAATTATTTGATAGTATTCATTATGTTACTAATTTGTTGAATTTTTTCTTTAAAAAAACCACCTAGGCCTTGCCAAACCGCCTAGGTTCCGCAGAACCGCCTAAGCGCTAGGCCTCTATCAACAACCCTGAGAGCGCATAGCGTCATTTTGAACCTTGCCTATGGTGATTACCTTTTCCTGGACTAGCATTTGGAGTGTGTCTTAGCTAGTTCATGGGGGCTTATACTTTCCAAAATTGGCATCTGGAGCGTGTCTCCGTTATTTCCTGGGGGCTATCTACGCATAGTACATGCGTTGGCTGGCATGGTCAGGTATGGAGGATGAGATATCATGGCTACTATTTGTGGTGTCTAGGCTTTTTTCCTGGTGGTTTTACTCGGGGGATGTTTCACGGAAACATGAGACCTATTTTTTATGTTTTTGGTTTGATCGTATTCCTTATGCATGCATGTTTTGGAAAACTGGAGGGATAATTCTCTTTTATTTGATCGTATTCCTTATGCATGCATGCTTTGGAAAATTGGAGGGATAATTCTCTTTTATTTGATAAATATGTTTAAATTATTATTTCTGGTCCACTCATGGTTTTATGTTTTAATTTCCCCTCTAGAATATGGCATAGGTGCGGGAGCACACTTAGGACGAAGGCTCATTTTCGGTTTCCTGCGCTGTTTGATCTTAAGAGTAGGATTTTGTATTGTTTATTTCTTTTCCTTTCTAGTTAGGGCTCTATTACTATGTTGATCTTTTGTATTTATGTACACATCCCTTGTCTAACACGTGTGAGGGGCGTTTTGAGGTTTTCACTAGTCTCGTGTTAGACGGGAGTAAGACCCTGGATGAGTTTTACGAATTTTTTGGGTTGGGTGTGATGCCCCAGAACTTTGAGTAGAGTTGAAATGCCAATTTTGCCCTTAAAAGTCAACTTGACTTTTAGCTAAGGTAAAAATGTTGACTTTTGATCGGGACATCTTTTGGGAATTCTGAGAAAGCCGTTACGAAGGTCTCGACCTTCTGAATACATAGACATGCGGTACGCAAAAATTGGAGTTCAAATAAGTATGTTACAAGTTTGGAATATATAAAGGCATTATGGTAATATTAGTGTAAAGGATAAAATAGTAATTTTATATTTTAACATATGATTCGCATGGGTTTATCGAGAACATCCTCTAATTTTCCCTCCCATCTATTTCCACCGACCTAGCCAAATATATATATATATATATATATATATGTCTTTGTAGGTGTGATTAGGGTTGTTCGGGGAACCATGGTTGAAACCATGGTGGGTGGTCACTCGAATAAGAGAAATCAAAGAAATGAGGTGAAATGGCAAGGGAAAGAGAACAAGAGGAAGAAAGGGAAGAAAATAGAGAGAAAGTGATCGAAACCAAGGAAGAAAAGAGAGGAAACACATAACAAAACCATTGAGCCCGTGAGCATGAAAACAAGTTTTGGGGTTTTAGTGCATAAATATCGAAGCTGGACATTTCTGTGTGACTTTGGAGTCCTTAAGGTGATATTAAGCACCAAACAGTAACGATTTGGGCACTGGAACATGCTGTGAAGGAACTAACAACCATGGCCGAAGAATGAATAGGTTGAACCTTGAGTGACAGAATCCAACCTAGAAAACACCTAATATACCGAATTCAGGTCCTGCTCCGTCCAACAAGTAGACTAGGCACCAAGTATGCCTTTGAACCTTGTTAGACAAAGGATACTTGTACACCTGTAAGTTCATGCCTCCGCTCTATAAGCAGCCACGATTCCCGTGCAGTGGCCCTAGAGGGTTTCAATAACACGAAAATCGTGTGAGTGGACAAAATAAAGTGTTTAGAATATACTATTTAAAGACACACTATTTACCTTCTATTTTATAAAATTTATGCATGCATAAGGAAATTATAAAATTCCTAGTAACAACAGTAAAACACATAATCTAGAAATACGTGTAGTAATAGTAAAACCTAGTGACATCATAAATCAAAGCAGTCATAAAAACCATACTCAAGTACCATAACCATAATCTCACAATCAACCCATCCTTGAGGCCCGCAAGCTATATCATCACATCATATCATATCGCATCTGCACTACTGGTAGGCTGAGCACTCGGGGAAAGGAGTTTTACCTCGACATCCAAGTGGGGACCTACCAAGGCAAAGAAGCTTCACCTCGACGTTTCCAAGTTGTCCCTAGTCTCAGGAAAAAGAGTTTTACCTTGACGTCTGAGACTACTCATCAGAATAAGGATCTTGGAAAAAAGGAGTTTTACCTCGATGTCCGAGACTATCCAGCCAAGATGGCATCCCGAGAAGGTTATTCACAACACAATCACATCACATATATGTATATCCAAAATCTCGTCTCAATTACCAAGGGAAGATAATCTCGTAACCCACATTAATTTCGAAATCAAGTTCAGAGGCCAAAATATCAAATATACCACATATACGAGTTCCTCGAAACACGTGTCTCAAACTCTTACTATAAAAATGTGCAACAATCATCAATATCGAGAAAACATAATTTACAACCAGCATAAGACATTCCCGAACAAATCATAAATCAACACCAAGTTCAGAAATCCGGATCAAATGATAAAACCCAGGCCCAAGCCCGATTCACAAAATACGTTAAAAACCTCGTAAAACAAACCATTAAACAACTCATAAAATCGTGTCAAATCCTAAATCATCAATCGTCATCAAAATCAGATAAATATGGCATAGAAAGTAATAACTCATTTTTCAAAACTCAATAATAGTCTCGAACTCAATAAACCCAATTTTCTCGCAAAACGTGTGTAGTTACGATTTATGTAAAATCATTAAAATTGATAAAATCCGATAAATCAAATACCCACCAAAACCACATGCGAAAGTCATTTTGGATATAAAAACCAATTTTCACGATCCATTATCAAGTCAGAAAACAACATTGAACAATTCACCGTATAACATGCCCCGAAACATATTCGAGAACCATTTCGAATTCATATGGGAACCACCTAAAAACCAATATCACCAATTCACATGTCATAATGACATTCAACTCAAATCCACCATCGAAATGATATTTGAAAAACATAACTTACAAAGAGTCTCGAAAAACGCTTAATATAATAATAATTAAATAATTTTGAAATCATCGAAATTTATATAAAAGTCCAATAATTCAAATAACACCAAGAACACATAAAAATATATTAAAACAATTGAATATGTGTGCATAATATTTTAGTAAAATTAAACGTCCACTAACATGTACCTTTTATGCGACTGAACCAAACCATACGTTTTTTTCGTAAAATCCGAGGACATCAATTCCTGCCAAAAATCACTTCTAAGGGTCACTAATCACCTTAATTAACTCACTATTTAATCCCATAAATTTTTGGGATTTTTAACGAATTAAAATGGACCCTAAACATTTGGACAATCAAAACTGCCCCGAGATGATGTCTGATCGCCTCAAAAATTGTACCGTTGGATTCGTAACATCGAATACATTAAAACCCATGTTGACATCACACTGAAGTTTCCCTCACGCGCCCCCACTCGTCGCCCAAAGTGGCTGCGTGTGGGAGCCAAGCGCCTAACACTGTTCATCTTCAACCCAGGGCCTCGACTTGGTTTTCTACAACCAGGTCGTCCCGACCTGTGACTTAGCCCCTTTAACATCTTCTTCGTTTTACATTTATTTTCCATGCATCCTTCATCAATCTTCTTCATATTAATCCCAGAACATGTCTATAACAATCAAATTAAGAAAACCACATCAAGGGTCAAGATTACATACCTCAACTCACGACCATGGATTCTAGTTCTTGCCATGATGATCCAACGATCAAACCTTCAGTTCTTAAACCCAGAACGATCACAGAGACCCCAGAAAGACATGAGGCTACTCATCCCCGCTGTCCCTGAAACAGAATTCAAAACCCAATTCTTGAGTTCACGGGGTTACAGGTTCTAGTTCACGTTTTCCTTCCTTTTCTCCTCACGGTTGCCACAAAAATATCTCCCTCTGAACTTACTTTTCTACTTCTTCTCCTTCTCCCCATCATTTCTTGGCTTTCCACCCTCTCTTTTCTCAGTTTTTGACTCACGATTCCCAGCCATTCATGGCTTCGGCTCATGGCCACCGAACCTTCACCAACACACAATCACGCGTCTATATGTAGATGGGCAAGTCTGTGGAGGGGATGGCATATAAGAACAATCCAGAATGGGTCACTTGTCCAATTTCACTTAGTTCATATGACCCAATGACCAAATTACCCTTCATGTACAATTTTCCAAAATGTCCCTAGGGGTCCATGACCCGAAACGACTTCACACGGTCTTTGATTTTGACGTACCACCTGTTGACGTACTCGGGAGGCCGAGACCTTCATAATGATGTTTTTGAAATTACCAAAAATTGTCCAGATAAAAAGTCAACATTTTGACCTTAATTAAATTCAACCCTTTGACTTTGACCAGAAGGTCAACCTTTGACTTCTAGAGGAAAAATTGTCTATTTCATCCAACTTTCCGATTTTACCCTTGTTAAAGGTTCGAGTAGTTACAATCTACCCCCTTAACAGAATTTCGTCCTCGAAATTTCAAATCACTAGTTGAGGTAAACTCACAACTTCCCAACAAAGAATAACTCTTAAAATAACTGAGTTGTTAATGCTAAGTGATAATACTTCCTAGTACACAAGTACTTCCAAAGTACCATAACCAAAAGTGATTGCTCTCCTTGAAATGAAGAATCAACAATAATAACTATCAATTCTCGAATCAATATGGGGGTTGTCTTACTACGTTCTTTTAGTAAGGTTCAAACATCATCGGTGGTAACTTCGTTGACCCCGAGAAATCTAAATCCTAACCAATAGTATCAATGACAAATTGACCTTCAATATTCAATTTCAATCATAGTTATCAACATCACTACTCGCAAGTGCACATATTCAATGCATAATGTCTCAGTATCAACACTGAACATGGGTTAGCTTGTGGCATGCACTCACAACCATCAAACGCATACGGGTACTCACAATCACAAGGCCATCTCATCACTTCGAATATACTAAGATAGACAAGTCTCAACCAAAACATCTGACGATAGTACAAGTTTATATATAAACTATAAAAGCCAGCTAAGTCGAATAAGTGACCAATTCAAGCTTATGTCATAACAAGCAACGCCACCAGATGTAAACATGTACTTCAATTATGTCCACCCAACTTTCAAAAATTTAATTTTGACGTAGGGTGAAATCATCAGCCCCATATCAGGATACTTGGAACCATATCCACCTTAACAATCCTCATAATGTTCATATCATATTTCAACCTCGAAGTCAAATTCATATATCAAAACTTTGACAAGTTCAGTACTCCTCAAGGTGGAAATTCAAAAACCTCCTATATTCCAATATCGAACTTAGTGACAATCATGAAAATGCTCAAAATTAAACTTAATAACATAACCACCTAGTCCATAGTACGCAAGTACTGCACTTCATAACTGAGTTGCAAAAGTACTTCGAACATGATTCTACACATTATCCGAGTTACACTCATGCACACATCAAAATGATAACAATAAATCACACATTATATCATACCAAGCAGCAAGTTCATACCATAAGTACAATATTCACATACAATCTCGTAACTAAGCTGAATCTCAGTTTTTATTCAGCTTCCAATTTACTCCTCGAATTTAAACTTTACCAAACATTACCAGACTTAGATCATAGTAAGTGCTATGAATAACACATACTCCCATTAATTCCTAATATTATTACCAATTCCATAATCCGAGTCATACACAACCCATCCTTGATTTATACTAACAATCATCACGACTACTAAGGATTTATATGTCTATAGGAACCAGGCCAAACTAACTAACTTAGTTATAGTTCAGCACACATCACAACAATGATAATAACCCACACGTTATGTCATACCACACAACAAGTATTTGTAAATTAACACCAACATCCTAGAGTCTATACCATAATGTCACTAATTTCCATCCCTCAGTTAAACTCAAAAGTTTGAACATGACAAAAGAGTACTTTATTTCTTGTTTCATTGTCTTATTCGTTTCAAATCTGTACACTTTGTTCCTCAACTCTCTGATTTTTCCGATAATCATCCAACTGTCACTTCACCACCGATGTTTGACTACGCTCAAAGTTCCTATAACATCAAACCTCACCAGGAGATATTTTAGAGCAGTGTCACTTCCAACAATTCCATAAGGTCCTATACGAGTAGGGGTTCCGTACAATACTCCCCAAACACTTCCCCAAAATTGGGTAATCTTATTGAACTAATCGTAAACTTTCTTAAAGTTAAATTACACACATTTATTCTTGCAACGTCGTACAATTGACTTGTCTTATCATTTGATCTCTGATCCTCAAGATCAAACAATTGTCATAGTATCGATACTATGTATGGAAACTCGGAGTCCTCACATACAAGTACATCCTAGAATCAACGATATCTAGGCGATCTCATAACCTAACACTCCTGAAACTGAGTTTACTACAGGGCTACTCATCTCTAGGCAACGTAATCATGATCTATCTAGAATTACTAGAAATTCGGAGAAAACAACAACACGCTAAAAGATGGCTTATGTGGAAATACAGTCATCAAAACCAATGAACTCCGTTTTATAAGCATTTATGCCTCAAATCAAGTTAAACCTTTCAATAGAGTTCGAATTCAAACATAGCTTTTCCAAAGACAATTTCCACAACCCATCATAACATAATGTCCAAAATCATTTACTAAACCAGAATCCATCCAATTATATCCAATCATCTCAAGGCATGCGATAAATATTCAAACAAAAATAGTGGGACACAAAACATACTGAATCCTAAATTTCTACTACCATCTCTCAGAGTATTTAGAGACTGGGATGTCATTTTCCTCATTAAGGTGTTATCCATTTCTCGCATTTCTTTAAACAACCAACTAACATACATTCCATAATCAAGATGTTGGAGATAATATACGTATCACCGATCCAATCTTCCATTCCAGTTCAGCAATAAGTTATTCTAGTTACAAAGCACAACCATAGTCAACCATTGAAACATAACAACTAATTTCCATGTTGCACCGTCAAGAATCATGAGGCCATGGCAACCATCATCTAATTTATGAACCTACTGGCTTTCGAATCACTTCCATTGTGGTTATCTATATCCAAGGCTTATCTTTCTCCTTATTTTTAAATTCCCTCCAACATGTCTTTCACTGTCTTACACAATCTTTCTACCATATTTCCTTAATCCCAAGGAATTATATTACCAATTCAAAGAACATGAATCATCGCTACACCACATAATCTATTAGGGTAAAATTCCTTATCACAAATCAAGGGCAATCCACATACCTGCACTAATTTCCTGAGCATTGAAACACATAAATTAATTTGAACAACAACGTTATTACCATACTACAACCCTACTCAAATAAAGGTCTATTTGGGAATTCTTTCCCTTTTTTAATTTACTTGGGAAGTGCAATCGATCATCAAACTTATTTAATCCCTGGAAACACATCCCTTATCAAAGACATAGGGAGGGGGGGGCGGGGGGGGGGGGGGGGGGGGGGGGGGGGGGGGGGGTGTTTCATCCATACTACCATTGTTTCCAAACCACATCTAAATATCCAGGTGCCTATTGGAGTCCCGGTTAACATTCCTAATAAGAAAATTCTTGTTACCACTAATTGTAGGCCAACACATTACCGCATACGTCAGATCCGATAAAGAACCTCCCATCACGCTAATCTTCAAACACTTAATCAAATCGAGGAAACATATTCACCCTTCTCAATTACAACGTATCGACAAGTAGACGAACTTCCACTAGTGAGCTCACACATTGTCTGAAATCGTACGACTTTTTCCTTATCGATGCATAACATCCATTATTCACAACACTAATCCAATCCAACATCACGAATATCAAGGAACACCCTATCATACAACACTTATACACCTTAACTAATCCGAGTAAATTGCTATAACAAAATATAACACATACAACCAATTCAAATCCAGTCACAAAACTACCCCAGGGCTCCTATACTCGTCTCACTACCAGGTCGTGCATGAGGCTCACTTCTTGGAGGCATAACAAATTCAAGCACATATCAGAACCCAACCCAAAAAACACCTAATATACCAAATTTGGGTCCTGCTCCCATCCGACAAGTAGACTAGGCACCAAGTATGCCCTGGACCTTATCAGATAAGGATACTTATACACCTGTAAGTTTATGCCTTCGCTCCGTAAGCAGCTTCGATTCCTGTGTAGCGGCCATGAAGGGTTTCAAAAACACGAAAACCGTGTGAGTGGAAAAAATAAAGTGTTTAAAACATACTATTTGAAGTCACACTATTTACCCTCCATTTTATAAAAGTTATGCATGCATAAGGAAATTATGAATTTTCGGCAACAACATTAAAACAAATAATCTAGAAATACGTGTAATAATAGTAAAACTCAATAACAACATAAATCAAAGTAGTCATAAAAACCTTACTCAAGTACTATAACCATAACCTTACTCATCACATCATATCATATCGCATCTACACTACCGGTAGGCTGAACAATCTAGGAAATGAGCTTTTACCTTGACGTCCGAGTGAGAACCGACCCAAGCAAAGGAGCTTCACCTCGACGTCTGCTAGTTTTCCATAGTCTCAGGAAAAAAGAGCTTTACCTCGACGTCCGAGACTATTCATCATAATAACAGTCTTGGAAATGAGCTTTCCTCGTCGTCCGAGACTAGCTAGCTAAGATGGCATCCCGAGGAGGATTATTCACAACACAATCTCATCACATATATGCATATCCAAAATCTCGTCTCAATTACCTAGGGAAGATACTCTCGTAACCCACATCAATTTCGAAATCAAGTTCAGTGACCAAAATATCAAATATACCACATATACAAGTTCCTCGAAACATGTGTCTCAAACACTTACTATAAAATCATGCAACAATCATCAATATTGAGAATACATAATTTACAACCAGAATACGACATTCCTGAACAAATCATAATTCAACACCAAATTCAAAAATTCGGATCAAATGATAAAACCCAGGCTTAAGCCGATTCCCAAAATACGTTAAAAACCTCGTAAAACGAACCATTAAATAATTCGTAAAATTGTGTCAAATCCTAAATCCTAAATCGTCGTAAAAATCAGATAAATATGGCATAGCAAGTAATAACCCATTTTTAAAATCAGTAATAGTCTCGACTCAATAAACCCAATTTCCTTGCAAAACGTGCGTAGTTATGATTTCTGTAAAATAATTAAAATTCATAAAATCCGATAAATCGAGTACCACCAAAACACATGCGAAAGTCATTTCTGGTATAAAAAACCAATTCTCACGATCCATTATCAAGTTAGAAACATCATTGAATAATTCATCGTATAACGTGCCCCAAAACATATTCGAGAACCATTCAGAATTCACATGGGAACCACCCCAAAAACAATATCACCAATTCACATGTCATAATGACACTCAACTCAAATCCACCATGAAAACAATATTCGAAAAACATAACTTACAAAGAGTCTCAAAAAGCGCGTAATAAATAATAATTAAATATTTATGAAATCATCGAAATTTATATAAAAGTCCAATCACTCAAATAACACCAAGAAAACATAAAAATATACTTAGAACAATTGAATATGCATGCATAATATTTTAGTAAAATTAAACGTCCAATCACGCGTACCTTTTAAGTGACCGAACCAAACCATACGTTTTTTCGTAAAATTCAAGGACATCATGTAACAACTTGTCCCGAATTCTAGGATTAGATTAGCGACTAATGAAGGATTAGTGAGATTAATCAGTGATTAGTTGACCGAAATCAAATGGACGACGCAAAATGACCGGTTTACCCCTGGTCGTGGGCAAAATGTTGACTTTTGACTTGGGGAATCAAACGTATGAGGACCGATGACCGTGACGTAGATCGGGACATCATGAGTCCGTAGACAGGCAGCATGTCGAAATCGGACGTCGGACAAAAAAGTTATGGTCACTGAAGTGAAATCGAGGATTTACGTCTCGGGATCTGAATAAAATCATAATTAAAATCTGATTGGCTGACTTAATAATGTGGGACCCTTGGATGAGTGACAAGTGTCACTCATCCCATTGGTCATTATCCCTAAAAAGTGGATCTAGGTTTTAATTAGTCGAATAGGTGAATTTTTAAATATTTAATTCCACCCACCTCTCATCCCAGCCATTCATCTCGACCTTTTCCTCTCATCTCCACTGTCCATCCTATCTCATCTGTTTCTCACCATCAGCTATAATCTTCATTTCTTCTGCTTCAACTCGAACACCATGAACCATATTCACCACCCTCCCTAAACCTCAACTGATGCTGGTGGCTCATGGATGTTGATGAGATGATGAGGTGAGGGGATGATGGTGGCGTTGACGACGAGGGCCGTCGTGCTGGGTGGCTGGAAAACCCTTCGAGGTAGGTTTTTTTTTTTGAAAATTGAAGGTGAGATTTTATGGTTTATTAATCGATTTAATGGACTGGGATGCGATCTAGGGATCAAGAAGAACCCAGATGACACGATTACAAGGGGAATGGTAGCTGGAGTCGACGGCAGAAGGAGGTTGCAGGGACTAGCGCCATTGTTCCATCAAGGAGGTACGTTCTTAACCCTTTTCATGTGTTTTGTGGGCATAGATCGATAGGAAATGAGTAGAGGAAGGTTTAGGAATTGAAAGGGACAAAAATGGATAAAAAAATTAGAGAGAAGGAGCACTGAACCAGTCGCGCTGGTCTGGTCCGGTCGAGAACCAGTGAACCAGTTCAGACCCGGTTTGCTGGAGGTTGAGGGTGACACTGAGCAGGGCGCGTGGGCTTCATGCGCAGCCTCTTTGGGCGGCGCATGAGGGCGCATGGAGGGTAGTTTGGGAAAGTGTTCAACATGACTTTTAATCTATTCGATGTCGATCAGACATCGTTTCAATATAGTTCGGGATGTCCGAAGGTTTAGGATCGAGTTTAAAAATAGTTTAAAATTCGGGAAAATTATAGGGCTTCAATGAGAGGTTAATAAGGTGGTTAGTAACCCTCTATTGTGATTTGGACAGGTTTGGGAGTCCCGATGACAATGTTTAGCCCGGGAAGGAGTTTTTGGCACGTAAATCGAGGCGGCAGTGTAGGACGGTCTGTGAGTGGACCTTGATTTCTAAACTGTGATGCATGCATAAATGTTTTATGTTTTTTTATAGATATGATTTCTATCATGATGATTATGGATTGGTGATTTACATGATTTCACGTATTTCGAGGTAATTTACGTATTTACACGTATATCAAGAATTCTGGTTTTGCACTGATTATACGTGCTTATGGTTACGGTAGTGGTTTAATGAAATGGTTTTGAATTTGAAAAGGTAACCTCGGGCATGAGACCCATTTGTTTTGGAAACCCCCATATGTGAAGTCCATTTAGTTACGTTATCGGGTTGAAGGCCCAATTGGTTCGTGAATTGATTTCGGATTTGAAAATATGAAATCTGGCATGAGACCCATTTGATTTACGAACTCTTGGACTTGAAGTCCATTTGATTTAATAAGGCATTGGGCTGGAGGCCTAGTTGGTTTACTAATCGGGCTCGAGGCTCAGTTGATTTCCGAATCGGGCACGAGGCCCAGTTGATTTACTAATCGGGCACGGGGCTCAGTTGGTTTAGGAAATCGGGCACGAGGACCATTTAGTTTATGAAATCGGGTTTGTGTCCCCTTTATGGTTTATAAAGGTGATTTCGAGTTCAGAGACTCTAAATGGATTTGGATTTGGAAACATGGATTTCTGGTTTCATGACGGTTTATGGGGACCGGGCAAGGATCCTTTGAAAGGTTTTAAGAATGATTTCGAAATGGATTTTCATATACCATCCTTTATTAATGGATTGTCTCCTCCGAGGAGGGTCGCTGGCTTGGGTGGATCTCTGAGTAGTCACGAAGCACTAACTGAGTGGAGTCGCCCTCGTTGGGTACCTTACTTTCAGGAAGGCTTATGGATTATAACCCCTAATGAGGGTGATTGATCTGCGGACATTGCCCTGGGTGGACCCTAGGGAGACTTGGGATTTGAGACCCCGGGTAGCACGCAGGTAGCTTTAGAAACCGTGACAAGATTGGTTATATGATATTGGTAAACATGATTTCCTGGATTTGTGAAATGATGTTTTGTGAATAGTAAATGGATTTGGGAAATGACCCACATACTCGGATTTATGGTTTTGGTCTGAGTACCCACATATGGTTGAAATGAATTATGGACTTGTGTAAATGGTTTTGGGCAGGAACCCGTATGATTTGGATTTACGGAATTTGGGGCTGAGACCCTAATAATGGTTATTTGAATATATGGTTTGATAAATGGTTTTCGTATGCATGCATGCTTTTTAGTGAAGGACATAAATGTCTTTATGAAATATGTTTTTATGAACTCATTTATTTTTGTCCACTCACGGTTTTCGTTGTGTTTAATGCCCTTCAGGTTGATCACGGATGCGGACTGTAGCAGAGACCGAGACATCACACTCCTCCACCAAATCCTGGCGTGCTCTAGAAGCTGGTCGGGCTGAAGGTTTTAATTTATCCCATGTCTGACACTTCGTGTCAAATGAGATCATGACACATCCCGTGTTAATCCCGGGGGGATTGGGATGGATGGTGACAAGTAGTATCAGAGCAGGTTTGCTTTTGTGGTGCGCGCAGGTCGAGGATATGATGTCTCTATGGCTACAGTTCATTATCAACCTGATAGTTAGGATGCCGGTATGATAGTTAGTAGGAAAGAATCGTGGATCATTTTGGTTCGGCATTTGATGCCGACGTCACCATAGTTCTGTCGTGGTTGGCAGTGTGGGACCCTACTAAAGGATGAAAGAAACAGTACTTTAGAGTTTTAACCATCCCCATGGTTATGTCGGGATCTTCTTCACGATACTGTAGGATCAATTTTGACGATAGTGCAGAATTGTGACCATTAGATGGTCGGATCATGTTGAGTCGGGAGTTATGCTGCTGGGAGTAGCTGGGTTTGCCGAACCCTAGCAGTGATTGATGATGTGAAGAATGTGAGTACTGAGGAGTTAGTTGATGACCATTTTGGAAACCTAGTTGAGTTGATGGTAGGATTGGATTGACGTCCATACGATGTCAGGACTACGGGGTCGGTTAGATTGTGGATTTTACTGCAGAAGGCAGATGGGTTCAGAGGAACCTTAGGGTGTGATTGTGGAACCCTAAATCATGATGGATGGTCTGGAAAGGTGAACCCTAGTGGTGATTAATGGGCTAGAGAATATGAGTACAACGGAGTTGGTAGATGACCTTTGTAGGAAACCCTAGTGTTTGATGTATGGTTCGGAAATGTGAGTCGGCGAGTGGTTTGGTTCTAGGGACTTTTCAAAGCCAAGACCGTCGTCGGTCATGTCATGTCATCTTGGTAATGGGACTGCACTCTGCAGTTGAGGTTGTATTAATCGGTTAGACCTAATTGGTTGTCGTGCTACTTTAGTTGTGATGGATGGTTGGTGCAGCTGAGGTCATGGACAACCTAGTAAACGACATTGGTTGAGTCGAGTTAAGATTGGTTGGATAGGTTACCTGTGTTGGTACTTGTCGATGGAATCCTGAAGTGGGGACACGAAGTAGTTAGTATGGGCAGTTGGTTTCGTTGGATACGGAGTGTTGATAGCGGTGTTTGGTGGTTGGGTCTGCATGAGTCTGTGGCAGGAACTACCATCGAGGATGGGTGTAGTAGTGGTTGTTGTGAATTGGGTGACGTTCAAGGAACGTTTTCTTTTCTTGTATGAGTTGCCAAGGTGATTGTATCCAGAGTTGTGGGTACGGGGGAGGCAGAGTTACTCCAACTTGAGTAGTGGTACATGGTTGTTGCTCGGTATGAGCAAAGATCAAGGGTTGTTTGATTCGCAAATAGTGTGCTGTTACTGGTGCTGGTGCTGGTGCCGGTGATTGTGATGACGATGAGTCACGAGTCGGGATATGAATCCGTCGAGGTGGGCATGTGTTCGGTACCTAGGATCCAACAGTGGATATCAGATAGTGATGGACTGGACGGGATCCAATAGTACTTGAGACGTGAGGATCGAGTAGTAATGGACCACATCCTTTTGGATGTTCATAAATGGTATAAGCCGATTGACGAACTTGGTAGTGGGTTAGACTGGTTACAGACACGTGGTCGATGTCTGAGTGTGTTGGTTCCGACATGGTTGGAATTTCGGAATCGAGAGAGGTTGTGATTGAGGTGACGGGGGGAGTGCTTGATTCCACATTGGTAACGGGTATTTCGAAGTCATTTGGGGTGACATCTCATGTTCTGCCGTGGCAGATGATGGTTTTTGTCACCAGTGCATTGATCGTGTATTGGTGGGCTGACCCGTGATTTGTTTTGGGTTATCAGGAGGATTTGGGTATTTCGAAGTTAGGTGATTGAGATTTCTCATGTTCTGCTTGGTGGCAGACGATGTTGGGTTACGTGGTGTGGTGAATGCAATGAGTTTTTGTTTGCACTCACGTTGGATGAATGTTAATGTCATCGTCTTGGATCATTCTTGATTTTTCTAGGTAGAATGACACGGATCGATACGAGGTAATTGGAGAGAACCCACAGTCTTGACGTGTCTTGTCGTTGACTGATCTGTTTAGATGTGGGAAATGGTTGAGGAGTGATGTGACTAACGAAGGATTCAAAGAGGGTGTAAGACCCTACGATCAGATTTCGGGTGGATTGTTAGCTGAGTGAGTATGTGCGGATCCTAGGTGGATCTGGATCGTGATCTTGATGATCAGGTTAAGTGGAGAGTTTATTGCCATATCTTGGATATTTGGATATGAGGATGATGGGACTGACTTCTTTTTGAGGTTAATCCCGTATGATGTATTAATAGAACGAGTGGGTTTCCAACAGGGTCGGATTTAGTCAGCCATGAAGGTGTGAATGTTGGGATTGGCTTCCCTATGAAGTCAATCGAATGTAACGTGGTAATCATTTGAGCAGGTGACTGTTAGATCCAGAGTTGGTACGTCTCGGTAGACGTGGGTGAGATGGGATGCTCATTTGACATGAATGGGTACGACTTGGCAAGCGTAAGTCGGATTGGTAAGTGTTGGAATTCGTGATTGGGAGTAGACGTATTGAGGCTGATCAGGTGACCAAGAGACTTGGAATGGACACGGAAGTGGGAGTGTATGGTCTGTCTCATGTGAGATTGGATAGATGGACTCCAGGATTGAAACGTGTTTAGCTACGATCTAGGTTGTAGGCTGGTTGATGGATGGATGTACGTACCCTATACGTTGTTCGAGGTACAATATGGGGCAGGCTTGTGGTGTCTGGTGATGATATATAGGATATACCAGGGGTACATTGGTGAGCGTGTTGGTAGTCAGCTTAGTCCCGTTACCATTGGATTAGTTGAGGATGTGAACTGGGCATTGGATATTGTGCACTAGGTCAGGGTGATTCTGATGGGTCCAGTTACAAGTAGGTCGAGTGAGATGTTGGAAGTGTATACTCAAGTTGAGTGAGTTGGTCATTAGTGTAACCACAAGTAAGTATAGTGTCAGTTTTTTGCTAGGCGATTGTCAAGTGGTGACAGCATGGGAAGTGTCGACGTAATGTTAGAAATGTCGGGTGGCAACAGCTCGGAACGTGTGATCAATTTCGCTCGACGTGGTCGGGTATAGTCGATACGACATGAGTTCGTGATGGAACGTTTGGGTATAGACAAGTATTGTGTTGACTAGTGGGTGTACTAGTGTACACGTGATGTGAGGCCAAACTTGTTTTCCCCAAGGTGGATGGAACGTCTGATCGCCTTGAAAATTGTACCGTTGGATTCATAACATCAAGTACTTTAAAAACCATGTTGACATCACACTGAAATTCTCCCTCATGCGCCCCCACGCGCCGCCCAAAGTGTGCATAAGACTGTTCATCTTCAACCTAGGGTCTCTGTAACAACCCGTACCTTCGGGAAGGGTAAAAAATGTAATTTTGTAAAAGTTTTGTATAAAAGGACGATTTTGCCCTTGTGAATAGTAGGCCAAAAGTTGACTTTTCGATTTACCAGTTGGATGAGTGTTGACCATTGACCGTGACGTAGTTTAGGACGTCACGAGTCCGTTGACAGGTGGCAGGTTCGATTTGGACAATCGGAGAAAAAGTTATGACGTTCGGAAGATTGAGGGCGTTACCGTAAATTTGACTAAATAAGGAAAATGTTGACTTTTTGGAGGACTGGTGATTTTTACGTAGACCGAGGACCGTTAGATAGGTCTCGACGTCCTGAGTATAACGACAGGCGGCATGCAGTCATCGGACGTCGGACGGAATAGTTACGGGTCTAGAACGTTCGAGGGCAAAACGGTAATTATTAAACTGAGGGGTATTTTGGTCATTTGTTTTAGCCAATCAGATGAGGACAAGTGGCTGAGTGGGATAGGATATTTTGTGATGTTGTCCATGGGATTGTGGACACGTGGCTGGGCACCAGAGGCTTCTACAAGTGTGTATCGTATACACGGCCACAAAACGTTCAAAATCAAATCGTGCATTTGGTTCAAACATAGAAAACAGAGGGTGAGAAATTGGGGAGGAGTGATCGATTCTGTGCAAGGGAGAGTGAAGAGTGATTCGTGAGAATGACAGGGAGATAAGAGTGAGCTGGTGGTCGTGTTGTTGGACGGAAATCGTGCACAGGGACACGGCGGAGGACGGTTGCAATTTCTGGGGGAAACAGAGAGAAGGTGGACTTTGGCGGTGGCTACGCCGTGAGGTGGCTCAAACCCAGGCAGTGGGAGGATTAGGAGGTTGCAGGAGACCCAACGAGTACCGTGGCACGCGGCGGTGCGTACGGCGGAGACGGAATCGAAAGGTGAGTTCTATTCCCCTGTTTTTCCCGTGAGTTTCAAATTGAAAATCGTGGACCTAGAGCTAGAGTCGAGGGGTTTGGTGAGTGAAGTGTGGTTTAGGGAGGTCCTAGGAGTAGTTTGTGACGGTTTTCGTGACAGGGAAGTTCACGGTGGAGGTGGTGCGACGGCGGGTACTCTGTACCCTGTTTGGCCGTGAATTTCAAACGGGAAATCGTGGATTTAGAGAGTGATTCGAGGGTTCCTGTGAGTTGTGTGTGTTTCAGTGAAGCTGTGGGAGGAGTTTAGAATGACCACCGTGAAGGGGGAAGCACTGGGTGGCCGGGAAGGAAAACAGAGGGTTGTTTGGTTTTTCTTTCGAGCTTCAGTCGTGAAGCTGTGGGTCGAGTCGAACCAAGAGAGTGAGGGGGATGAATTCTTTGAGAGTGGACGAAGCATTAGGTGAGGATAGGAGGGGAAACGGTGGCCGGACGGTGGAGAATGGCTCTCGCCGGTCCGGGTTGCAGCCTGGTGCGAACCGGGTTCGATCGAGGAAGACGGTGGCACTGTAGCAGGCGCGTGAGGCCCACGCGCAGCCACTTTGGGCGGCGCGTGGAGGCGCGTGGGGAGGAATCCGGCCAAGCTTCCAACATAGTTTTAGTTCTAAATGTTCTAAGGAATCCAATGGTATATTTTTCGGGTTAATCGGACGAAGTTACGGGATGGTTCGGGAATCCGGACGGTTTAGAGTTTATGAATAAAATATTATTTAAATTCCCGAAAAATTGGGAAAATAGGGTGAGTATCCGTGATGTAATTGTGACCCTATTTGATGCATATTGACAGGACGGGAGACGCCTGAGACGGTCGAGGAGCGCACGGAGCGCAATTGACTTGTTTCGATCTGTGAGTGGACTCTTTCTTTTCTTTCGAGCATGCCTAACTGTTTTTATTAATGATTTACGATATTAAGCGTGTTTTTATGCTTCTTGTTGATGGTTATATGTGTTTGCTATGGTTGCACGTTTTTCGAGATATTTCCGGGATTTCACACGTTTTTCGAGAAAAGCTGATTTTCGGACCTTGATGACATTTTTTGAGGATTTAAATTTATAAATGTTTTTTGATAATGATAAATGGGTTGTGAAAAATGATTTGTGGTTACATGTGGTTTTTGGTATAATACTGGATTTCTGGATTTGGGTTCGAAACGTCGGTTCTGAACGCCGGAAGGGCTTCGAACCGGAGATTTCGAATTCGAGTTAGGTGATGGATTTTGAATTGGTTTACACTGAATTGGGATTGGATTTGCTGGATCTGGATATGGGTTTAAAGACCCGGATATTGATTAACGGGGGACGGGCCCGGATTGAGTTTAAAGACTCGGGAGTTTAAAGACTCAGATATATTGATTTTCCCTCGTAGGCCTTTGAGTTTAAAGACTCGGGAGTTTAAAGACTCGGATTACATTAAGGCCTGGTTGAGTTTAAAGACTCGGATAGACCCAGCAGGTTTGATCAGATAATGGTGTTGTTATAGTGTTTCTGTTTCTTATGATCTTTTATAGCGTATCTGTTTCTTCTGATGTTTTTTGGTTTATAATTATTTTAATCACTGAGTAAGGCATGTGATTTCAAATCGGAGGGAACAAAGTGTTCTAGTCTCTTAGCTTTGATTTGATAATAAACGGTTTTCAAACTTTCATTTTCTTTTAGTCCACTCACATCGTTTGGTTTTAAATTTTCCCTCCAGGTCGTGGTGATAGCGCTGGGGTGAACGTTGAGGAAGATATCGAGGCATAGAGCTTCTGACGTTCTTCCGTTGCCACACTAGCATAGTAGGATTTTGTGCCCATTTTGTAGAACTATGCTCTGACTGACAGTTGTATATATTTACTCCTTCGTCTGATAGTTATGCTTATTGTGGTTTCGAGGTTATTTTGGTACTTTAGGCATGATTGTCAGACGGGAGCAGGGTTCGTCCCGGGTATCAAAGTGATATTTGGGACGGGTCCTGACATCCTAGTCTGAAGGCGAGGGTCGTATCGTCTGTCGCCGTGCACATATCACTCGCCGCGACCACGACTCAGACCCGCAGGTCATCAATAGGGCTACATGCCCGAGACAAAACCAAATGGGTCTCATGCCCGAGTTTATTCTTTTTAAATCCAAAACCATTTCATTTAAACCAACGTAGAAATACAAACCCGTATAGGCGCCGTATAAGGCCGAACCTTGAAATATGTGCCAATACGTAAACACACACAATTGCACTCATGGAATCACAAAACAAGTATTAAAACACATAATAAACATTTATGCATGCATCAATTTAGACGACATGGTCCACTCACAGACCGTTCGAGTTACCATCTCGATATGCGTGCAATACGGCTCTCCCTGGCCAAACACCATCACCGGGACTCCCAAACCTGTCCAAATCACTTTAGAGGGTTACTAACTACTTTATTAACCTCTCACTAAAGCCCCGTAATTTTTTCGAATTTTTAACTATTTTTAAAGTCGGTCCTCAACCTTTGGACACCCCGAAACCTATCGAAACGATGTCCGATTGACACGAAACTAGTCCCAAAATGTTCGTTACGTCGAAAGGATGATTTCATGTGTTGGAACCATCCCCAAAAAGTGGGCCACACGCCCACACCCCGGGCACGGTAGAAGCCCCTGTGCGTGGGAGCCACGCCCCGGGCACTGTAGCCATCTTCAACCTTCGGTAGACCGGGTCCGAACCGATCTGCTGGTTTTCGGTCTGGTCCAACCTATGGAGCCGGTCCAATCGTTTTTCTTCCCTTATTTCGGTCTGATTCAATCCCTCCTCAATCCTAATCTCTTCCTCACATCTCTAGGAATCTAACCATATAAAAAGAATGAAGAAAAACCCCCTGAAACCCCATAGTTCGAACCCTCTATTCATGGCCAAATTTCCCGTTCATTCCCTGGGCCGCCGGCCATCTTCCTCCTTCCAAACCTATTCCCTAATGATCATACTAACCCTAAAATCACCTCACAATCCACAGAAAACAACCTAAACGTCTAAATCCAAAAATATAAAAATTTGAATTAAAAATGGGTTATCGGGTTACCTTCGTCCGCCGTCCACGATGGGGCTCAACCCGGCCACCATCATCATTACCTCCTTCCATTCTCTCTCTTTCATTGAGGGTCCAAGTACAGAGGGTGAAGTTTGGGGGAAGGTGGTATGTGTGGGTTGTTCAAAATAGGGAATGGTTTCGGGTTTGGTTGAGGGATTGAACAGGGAAGGGAGATGCATGTATGGGAGGAAGTGAGCAATGGATGAGTGACACTTGTCACTTATCCATTGGGCCTTTCTAAAATATCTGGGCCCGCTTGAGTACAAAAGCTCCCCATTTCGTAAAACATGCAATAGTGACCCGAAACTTCCGTGAACCATAACTTCTCCGTCGAACGTCCGATTTTGACGTACCGCCTGTTTATGGATTTGTATCGACCCAATCTATGTAACGGTCCTCAGTCCTTGGCCATCGGACCCTTGAGCCAAAAGTAAACATTTTACCCACAACCAAGGGCAAAACGGTCATTTTGCATTGTTTGTCCGATTTCGCTCAACTAATCACCGATTAACCTCACTAATCATAATTAGTCACTAATCTAATCCCGGGATTTGGGACGGGTCGTTACAACAAATGTTCCATTCTGGATTGTTCTAATATGCCCTCCCCTCCACCGACTTGCTCATCTACATATTGACGTATGATTGTGTGCTGGTGAAGGTTCAGTGGCCATGGGCCGAAGCGATGGATGGCTGGGAACCGTGAGTGAAAACTGAGAAAAGAGAGGGGGAAATCCGGGAAAGGATGGGGAGGAGAAGTAGAAAAGGAAGGTCATAGGGAGAGATTTCTATGGAGACCGTGAGGAAAAAGGAAGGAAAACGTGAACTAGAACCTTGAACCCGTGAACTCAAGAATTGGGTTTTGAATTCTGGGTCAGGAACAGCGAGGATGAGTAGCCTCGTGTCTTTTCCGGGGTTTCTATGATCGTTCTGGGTTTAAGATGCTGAAGTTTTTATCGTTGGATCATCATGGCAGGAATTGGAATCCATGGTCATGAGTTGAGGTATGCAATCTTTACCCTTGATGCAGTTTTCTTAATTTGACTGTTATAAATTGTTTCTAGGATTAACATGAAGAAGATTGATGAAGGATGCAGGGAAAATAAACGTAAAACAAAGAAGATATTAACGGGCCTAAGTCGTGGGTCTGGACGACCCGGTTGCATGAAACCGGATCGAGACTGTAAGACCCGGTCTTGAAAGCAAGAACGGTGAGCAAGACCCGTGAGCTTGAGAAGCAAGATCGGTGAGCAAGACCCGTGAGCTTGGAAAGGTAATATCGGTGAACGATCCCACATCGCTCAGGGAGGGAAAGGTGAAGTACCTTATATGTGTGGGCACGTATCTATCTAACACAAGGCCTTTTGGGAGCTCAGTGGCTTTGGGGGGGATTGGAACCCCAAAGTTAAGCGAGTTGAGGCTGGTGCAATCCCATGATGGGTGACCTACTGGGAAGTTGCACGTGAGCTCCAGAAAACAAAACCGTGAGGGTTAGGCCCAAAGCGGACAATATTGTGTTAGATGGGCCGAGTCGTGACAGAATGGTATCAGAGCTAGACCCTGACCTGAAGTGTGCCAGCGAGGACGCTGGCCCCCAAGGGTGGTGGATTGTAAGACCCGGTCTTGAAAGCAAGAACGGTGAGCAAGACCCGTGAGCTTGAGAAGCAAGATCGGTGAGCAAGACCCGTGAGCTTGGAAAGGTAATATCGGTGAACGATCCCACATCGCTCAGGGAGGGAAAGGTGAAGTACCTTATATGTGTGGGCACGTATCTATCTAACACAAGTCCTTTTGGGAGCTCAGTGGCTTTGGGGGGGATTGGAACCCCAAAGTTAAGCGAGTTGAGGCTGGTGCAATCCCATGATGGGTGACCTACTGGGAAGTTGCACGTGAGCTCCCGAAAACAAAACCGTGAGGGTTAGGCCCAAAGCGGACAATATTGTGTTAGATGGGCCGAGTCATGACAAGGATGTGCTCCTTCCGGAGAGGTCACGATGCACGTACCGTTGTCGAGCAGCCACTGGAGGCTCGACTTCGAAATGCTGACGGTTCAGGATATCGATCGGTGATGGGTGCACCATGATCTAGAGGTGGTCGCGTCGGTTGATACGTTCACGATGACATACCAGGATTGAGGGCGGTCCTGGACGGATGGTTGTACACATCACTACGATTGGAATCGTGACTGACCCTGAGATATCCGGCATGATGCCCAGTTGAGTCATGAGTTCGGGCTTGAAGCCCCGTTACTTTACATTTATGATTTCGGGTCGGGGACCGTAAATGGATTTTTGGATTCATGACGGTTTATGGGGACCGGGCATGAATCTCTTGAAAGGTTTTAAGAATGTTTTCGATATATATATATATATATATTCATATACCTTCCTTATTTGGAATGTCTCATCGGGGAGGGTCGTTGGCCTAGATGGACCTCGGAGTAGTCAAGGAGCACTAACTGAGTGGAGTCGCCCCCGTTGGGTACCTTACTCTCAGGAAGGCTTGGATTATAACCTCAGGGAGGGTCATTGATCTATAGACATTGACCTGGGTGGACCCTAGTAGACTTGGGCTTTCAGACCCCGAGTAGCACGCGCGTAGCTTTAGAAACCGTGACAGGATTGGTTATGTGATTTTTATGTATATGTTATATGATATATGATGTATTGGTTTTGGGCTGAGTGCCACATGGATTTGGGCAGTGGCCCGTATGATTAGTTTCATTTACGTTTTTGGGCCAAGGCCCTAATGGTTTGGTAAATGGTTTTCGAATGCATGCATGCTTTTTAGTGCAGGGTACAAATGTCTTTATGAAAATGTTTTTATAAATTATTGTTTTGTCCACTCACAGCTTTTACATGTTTTGACTGCCTTTTAGGTTGATCGCGGATGCGGGCTGTAGTAGAGACCGAGACATCACATACCTCTTCTTGATCCTGGCGTACTCTGAAGCCCCGAGCGGGCTAAAGTCGGAATTTCCCTTGTCTGACACTCCGTGTCAGACGGGATCAGGCGCGTCCCGCCTTAATCCCGGAGGGATTGGGACGAGTCCTGACACTTGTCCAATTCCACTTAGTTCACATGGCCCAATGACCAAATTGCCCTTCATGCATAATTTATCAAAATGTCCCTAGGGGTCCTTAACTTGAAACGACCTCACACGATCTTCGATTTTGACGTACCGTTTGTTGACGTACTCGGGAGGCTGAGACCTTTATAAAAGCCTTTTCAGAATTACCAAAAACAGTCCTGATCAGAAGGTCATCCTTTAACTTCTAAGGGAAAAATGGTCCATTTCATCCAACTTTCCAATTTTACCCTTGTTAAATGCCCGGGTCATTACAATGAGCCTCTGTAAGTATATCTCATTTTTAACTTCATAGAACTTGTCCTTAGGTTGTTTAGATGAATTTCTATGTTTGGCATGATGAATATGGACGTAAAACGACAAGAAAGCGGCCGGGTCGCCATCGCAGGTCGGGCGATACAATAAAACAGAGAAACGGGCTGGGACGATGACAATGTAGCTGGGCGCGTGGGCTTCAGGCGCAACCACTTCTCGTGGTGCATGGAGGCTTGACCGACGTCTCCTCCATGTACCATCAACACAAAAGTTTTAGTACGTATTTTTCTGAGTTTAATGGTACAAATTTCAGATTATTTGGACACCACTTGGATATAGTTTCAAGGTTAACATGCATTGTTTAAATTATTGTCAATTATATTAAATTAAGAAGTTCAAGGGTTTGATTTTAATTCTCAAATGGATATGGATATATTGTGGTATATATTAAAGCTTATAATGTCAATTATATTGAAGAAATTAAAGACTGTGGTGACAAGGATTATTTTGATATTATGTCTATGGAAATACGTGGGAAATATGTTGATACCTATTAAACTAGTAAAGTAACATTTGTAAAAGATATGACTAGGATGTATGCTTATGTGGTGTTTATGAATTTAAATGAGGTATTAATTAAGGATCTCTATGATTATTGGATGTGACTAATATGATAATCAAATATGTTAAGAGATTATAAGAGTTAATATGTTAATGCTAATTATGATGGTTGATTGGAATACAGTTAAGTGTGATGATTAAGGGCGTGAAATAGTAATATATTTTAAAATGATATTAGAGGAAAAGGAATGTTAATAAGGAAATTACAAGAGATGAGGAGTATATCCTTATGTAAATCTTGCTCTTGTTATCATGCTAACTACTTAAAATATTGCAACATTGTAATCGAAATTATGATAATTGGTAAGGTTTAGGTAATAGAGAAAAGAGGTTGAATAAGAAAAGTATTTTGTAGTTATTTTAGTAATTACTAATAATGACTTTAATAATAGAATTCAAATCTGATTAAGAATAAATTAAAAGATTCTTGGACGTGGGTTGTAACCCCGCAAGGTGGAATTAATTTGATTTTTATAATAAGGATTCGAACCGGGTTAAAGTTGGTAAAATCTCTTGTCTCACAATAATTGTTAGATGGGTGCAGGATCGGTCTAGTTTTACCGAAAAATAGGGATGGGTCTTGTCACCTTACACGTCCTTGGATGGTTTTTCTTACTATGTGATATTTGTTGATCACTTCACCAAGTACACTTGGTTCTATCCACTACCAAAAAAAAAATCTGATGTCTATTCTACTTTCCAACATTTTAAAACCCTCGTTGAAAATACTTCAACCCCTCCATCACCTCATTGTACATTGATAGTGGTGGGGAGTTTATCAAACCCAAACTTTTCTTTGCCACTCACAACATCAACCATTTACTCACGCCACCCCATACTCCTTAGCATAGTGGTGTCGCTGAGAGGCGACACCGTCATGTTGTCGAGACAAGGCTCACTCTCCTTCATCAAGCCTCTCTTCCTCTTTGATACTAGTCCTATGCTTTCAAAACTGCACTATATCACATCAATAGACTCCCCACCTCCATCCTTTAAAACAAGTGTCTCTACACTGCCCTCTTCCAACAACTTCGCAACTACAACGTTCGGACCTTTGGGTGCATAGGCTTCCCTTGGCTTAGGCCCTACAACTCTAACAAACTCCAATCCTGATCAAAACACTACCTCTTCCGTGGCTACTCCTCAACCAAAGTGCCTATCAATACAACGATCCCTCATCCCACAACCTCTACATCTCCCGCCATGTGCAGTTTGATGAAACCACATTTCCCTCTTCCCACACTCTCACTCCATCACTCAATGTCTCACTTGGAAAATTCACTTATTGGCTTTCGATTATCCCTCATGTATCCTTTGTTCCCTTTTAGCCCATTGTTACACCACCACCAGCGGCACCGCCTTCCTCTTCCTTGGGAGTGACACTCGACACAGCTTCCTTGCTAGGTCTTGCGACAAAACCACTCCCAGTTACGGTCCAGCCACCACCTCCACCATTACCCGCTCCTAGTAGCCTCCCTATTGACCCCGCACCTGCACCAATCCCTGTTACCACTCCTTCTCTTGTTTCTAACCCTATTCCACCTTCACTTCGTACTTACACCAGGAGATAACCTCGCCAGCCCTTACTTCTGTAACCCTACCCCAACCCCTTAAAAAACTCATCCCATGCTCACACACACACACTTAAACCGGGACTGTGTAACTAATCCACAGTTATGCCCTCAACACTACCACCCATCTACTCCCCTCATTGGTGGAACCGACATGTGCGACTTAGGTAGTCAAAGGCCCTCAATGGCGTAGTGCCATATGAAATGAGCTCAACGCTCTTATATAGAATGGGACCTAGGAGTTAGTTCCCCCTCACCCAACTCAGAATGTGGTTGGGAACAAATGGATCGCATCAAACAGACACGCACTGGAGCTGTAGATAGTTTCAAGGCACACCTTGTTGCCAAGGGGTACCACCAACGACCTAGTGTGATTTCTTGGATACCTTTAGCCCTATGGTTAAACCAACAACCATTTGTGTGGTCCTTCACCTGTCTGTCACTAATGGTTGGCCTATTCGACAACTTGATGTCAATAATTCCTTCTTACATGGCACCCTGCATGAAGATGTTCATATGGCCTAACCCACTGGTTTTTTGGACTAAAAACACCCCTCATACGCATGCAAGCTTTGAAAGACCATCTATGGCCTCAAGCAAGCCTCCTCAGGCTTGGTACAAGAAGCTTCACTCATTCCTCCTTACCTAGGGTTTTGTGAATGCTCACTTGGATGCCTCTCTCTCCCTACTCAGGAAAGATTCTAGTGTTCTATATTTTCTTGTCTATGTTGACGATTTTATTGTCACATGGAACAATCCTACTCTCATCTCCTGGTTCATTCACTCCCTAGCTACCCATTTTTTTGTTAAGGACCTCGGTGCCCTCCACTATTTCCTTGCCATTGAGGTCCTTCCCATAGTTGTAGGACCTTTCATTTCCTAGCATAAGTACCTCCACGACCTTCTCACCCTAGCTTGCATAGATGATGCCAAGCCTATGTGACCCTCCCTTGCGATTTCCCCACCGCTTGTCCTACATGATGGCTCTCCCCCAACTGATGCCACCTTATTTCGCCGCCTTGTAGGGAGTCTCTAGTACCTAAATCTGACAAGACCCAATGTCTCATGCGTAGTGAATAAGCTATCCTAGTTCATGCATGCTCCCACTGACCTGCACTAGCCCTCAAATGGGTCTTTTGACACTTAAAAAAGACTCTACTATTGGTTTTCGTCTCCATCGTAAGACCACCAACCACCTTCATCTTATCTCACACTCATTTCATTCCCTCAATGCCTACTCAGATATATATATATATATATATATATAGGGCAGGCGACCAGGATGACCGTTCGTCCGCCACTGCCTACTTGGTCTACTTAGGCAAAAATCTTATATCCTGGAGCTCCCGCAAGCAACATGCTGTCTCTAGGTTCTCCACTGAAGCAGAATACCGTGCTATGGCCTCCATCGCTACAGAGCCACTCTGGGTTCAGTTCTTGCTGCGAGAGCTTGGCGTCACCATCATTGGGAAACCAAACATCTCTTGTGATAATGTTGGAACAACCTTCTACTGCTCCAATCCCATTATTCACACATGCATGAAGCATGAAGATATCGACTACCATTTCCTGCATGCGTATGTCATCCGTGGATTCCTCTAGGTGTCCCATGTCTTCATTGATGACCAGCTTGCTGATGCCCTCACCAAACCACTCCTATGACCTTGCTTCCAGCTTCTCCTTTCCTACACCTGTGTAGCAGATGGATCCACCGACTTACGAGGGTATATTGTGAATTCTCCTAAGTCTCAGCCGATCACAGGAGATTGTGGATCAATCTCCTTGATCTGTTGATCCATGTCAAGGGGATCATGGTGATTCCTTCTTATTGTATAGCTAGTCAATCCTAAAGATACTTTCCAAGTTTACTAGCCATACACGACTAATTAGGTTATCATACAAATTCTATAAGCGTAGGACACTACTGTAATATTAATAATCATTTAATACAGAAAGTATTCATACCTTCATAATGTTTAGGAAGGCTTGGGTATCGAATAAGCTTGGAGGTAGTTGCGGTTTTATATTTTTGATTCTTTGGGTTAGTGGGTTGGATGTGGGCGGTGAATCCACGAGGATGGATTCTATTTTGTTTGTTTATTGAGATATTAATTTTGATCGATTGAAATGTATAACAGTATTCAGGATATTTAAGGTATAACGGTGACTCCGCGAGGATGGTTCCCTTGTCTGATGAGTTCTCCGTGTATGTATAACAGTATTCAAGATATTTGAGGTACATTAACTAAGGTGTCAAACAAGAGTAGGACTAGACATGATTATCAAAGCTCTTTCGGAGTAGGTCCTATTAATTTGGTATAAGAGCAACTAGGTAACAAGTCAAACACACGGTGAGTAGACGTTTGCTTTACAAATTGTGATGCATGCATAGTTAATTGTTTTAATTGTCTTATTGCATGATTGAGTTGCAATGATTTGAAAAATGATTTGAATTTGTTATTCGATGATTTTTCGAAGTTTTTAATTGAATTATGGACATGGATTTTTACAATAATTGTAAATGGCGTATTGGGCTGAGACCCCGTTTGGAAATATTGACTTGGCTTTGAGTCAAGGAATTGTGAAAACACAAGTTTCTTGGTTTTATAACTGTTTTCTATGGTTAACCATCCTCGTATGATGTTTCCTCCAGACATCAGTTTGGATCCGGAAGAGGTCACGATGTGACATTGCTTGGACGAGAGTAAATCCTCGGCAGACTCGATCTCAGGGATGTCAGGACAA
This sequence comes from Prinsepia uniflora, assembly GCA_032719365.1. Taxonomy (NCBI): domain Eukaryota; kingdom Viridiplantae; phylum Streptophyta; class Magnoliopsida; order Rosales; family Rosaceae; genus Prinsepia; species Prinsepia uniflora. Next base: position 58,294,189 of record CM064870.1, on the reverse strand, counting down.
TGCATCGCCCGAGTGTAGACAGATCCAGGGTAACTACCCAGACATTGTCTGGATCTCAGGGATGCTGTGTCGTTGGATGGAGATGGATCATAGGAATCCTATCCAAATGCAATATCCCGATGAAGACTCGAATGTGGCAGGACTTTGTGCGGATCCCAATTAGAACACAAAGGTCTTTTTAGTCACTTAATGCACTGTAATTTATTGGGGAAGAAGGATTTGTTTTTGAAAATTTATTTTTTATTCGAGAGAGAAATGTCATTACCCGAGGACCCCTAGCAAAAAGTTGGTAGAGTTTCATTTACGAAGTCACAACAGAAGATTGAATATATAGTTGAAAATTTATTTGAGAGACACCTTAAATTGTTCGGTATATGCAAGAAATTTCAGTTCTTTTTGGTTGAGATGCTAGATTTCTTAAAAGATCCCATAGGGAAAATTTTGAGAACGAAATTTCTTTAAGGAGGGTAGATTGTTACATTCCATTCCGCAAATTGAAGTATCAAAATTAGTTTTAACCAAATTACCTATGCGATTTTTCGTTGGGCTTGCTTATTTCAAGGCATTCAACCTTTTTGTGTGTGTATGTGTGTGTGTAGGCCCAAAATTGTTGAGGCCTATGGAATAACCCAAAACTTTGTTATCTTGTGCCTAAACCCACAACCCAAAGACTGATTATTTATGCTCACACGCTCCCTACATTTACCTTCAATCTACTCCCATCAAACAAACACACACACACACCCCATTTCTCAAGCCTTTTCGACCGATAGCACACCCACCCCCATTGTACTTCTTCTCACAATCCAAACCCAGTAAACACCACTCACGCTTGTGCCTCGTTGTGGCGAGCCTAACCATGACCTTTGTGATCGACAGTGACCTCTATTGCGCTCGAATTGAAGAAAAATGCAATGGAAACTTTGAGCCTTTTCGATGAGGTTTCAGCTAACATAGGCAATTCTAGCCCTTGAATTCGATGTTAAATAACTCATGACAAGACTCGTTCCTATGTAACAAGTTGAAAATTTGAGAAAAGTAAAAATGACGATTTTTACCTTGAAGGTCGAAATGTTGACTTTTTTATGTGGACATTTTCTAGACAGTTTGAAAGGACTGTTAGAAAGGTCTTCAGTTTTTGAGTCTATAGCCAGGCAGTATGCCAAAATCGGAGATTGAATAAGAAAGATACAGGTCAAAAATCAATTGGGAGCATTTTGGTAAATTTGGGCATAAGGGTATTTTGGCCATTTTTGAAAGAGAAACCTAGAGAATTCTAGAACTCCCTTCATTTTCCCTCCCTCAATTTTGCCCACCGACCTAGTCTCTTATAAATAGGGTGAGTGTGTGTATGTTGAGAGATTGGTCAAGAGTGGCCGAAGAGATGAAAAACTAAGAAAAAGTGAGAATTGTGTGTCAGGACCCGTCCCTAATATCACCTCGATATCCAGGACGAACCCTGCTCCCGTATGACAATCACACTTAAGTACCAAAAGAACCTCAACACAACCATAAGCATAACTATCAGACAAGGGAGAAAATATAATACAACCGTAATACAGAGCATAGAGTTATACAAAACAGGTACAAAAATCCTACTAGGCTAATCTCGCAACGGAAGAACGTCGTAAGCTCTATGCCTCTGTCCCTGCCTCAACGTTCATCCCAACGCTATCACCACGACCTGGAGGGTAATTTAAAACCAGAAAAATGTGAGTGGACTAAAGAGAAAATAAAAGTTTTAAATCACGATTTAAGAACAAAACATCTTAAAGAAAACAACAAGATTTTTCACTCCATTTTAAAATAAAGTATGCATGCCTAACGAAGTATCAGAAAACCACAACATAAAACAGTAGAACAAATATGCTAAGATCATATCATAAAAACCAAATCCATCAAAGTCCGATCAAACCTGCTGGGTCTATCCGAGTCTTTAAACTCAAACCAAGCCTCAAATGGAGTCCGAGTCTTTAAACTCCCGAGTCTTTAAACTCAACAGGCCTACGGGGGTAATATCGTAAATATCCGAGTCTTTAAACTCAATTCGGGCCCGTCCCCCGTCCATCAGAATCCGGGTCTTTAAACCCAATATCCAGATCCAGCAAATCTAATCCAAAACTGATTGAAAACCAGTTCTCAATCCATATCCAACCCGAATCCGAAATCACCGGTCCGAAGCCCTTTCGGCATTCAGAACCGTCATTTCGAACCCAAATCCGGAAATTCACCTTTTCAACTTTAAAATCAAATCTCGATTCTTGAAATCCAATTTTTAAAACCGAAACCGTGATTACCAAAATCATGTCTCATAATCCATTTATAACCATCCCAAAAACAATTGTAGATTGAAATCCTAAAAGCTTAGCATCAAAATCAGAAATCAAGCTTTTTCTCGAAAAACGTTCGAAAGCCTAAAAATGTCTTGAAAAACGTTCAAATACATAAACCACTTATAATATCATGAAAAAGCATAAAACATACTTAAAATCATAAAACATAAATAAAAGCAGTTAGGCATGCTCGTAAGAAAAGAAGGAGTCCACTCACAAGTCTGAAAGCGTCAATCGCGCTCCGTGCGCTCCTCAACCGTCTCAGGCGTCTCTTGTCCTGTCAATAGTCACAAAATAGGGTCACAAATACGTCAAATATGCTAACCCTAATTTCCCCAATTTTTTGGGAATTTAAACGTAAGTTAAATTTAAACCCTAAACCGTCCGGATCCTAGAACTATCCCGAAACAACGTTCGATTAACCCGAAACTTGTCCCAATGGATTCATTATAACATTTAGACCAAAAAACATGTTGGAAGGTTCCTCAGAATCCTCCCCACGCGCCGCCCAAAGTGGCTGCATGTGGGCCTCACGCGCCTGCACAAGGGCACTGTTCATCATCGTCTTCATTGAACGAACCGGTCTGAACCGGCGTTCCTGGTTCTCTGCAATTCCTCCATGATTTTCAAACATTTCAATCCCATAAGTTTCGTCTAGTTCCTAGCAATCATTTCCCGTCCTAAAATCTAGAAATCAAAGCCCTAAACCTGTCGTCTTCAACCTCGAAATAAAACAACCCGATATCCCTGTTTCGGTCCCCGGCCACTCAGACATTCCCCCGTCACGGAAACCACCCTAGACGACTCCTAGGACCCTCCTGAGTCTCACACCACTCACCAAATCCCTCGACTCATTCCCAAAAGCCACGACTTTTGGTTTAAGCAAATCGGGAAAAACAGGGGATTTGAGTCTTACCGTCGAATCGTCCTCCGCCGTTCGCACAGCCGTGTACCTCGGTGTCCACTGAGTCCCCTGCAGTCGTCCTAGCTCCTTCTCAGCCGGGGTTGGACCAACACACGACACAACCACCACCAACTTCCCACGACCCTCTCTGTTTTCCCTGAAAATCGAACCTCACAACCACCGTGTTTCTTGCACGATTTCACTCCCAGTCCCAATCACCAGCTTCTCTTCTTCTCTCTGTCACTCTCACAATTCACAAAACTCTCACACACCCACTGAATCGATCAAAGTCCTCACCGCCTCACCTCTCTATTTTCTGTTCTTCCAAACCAAACACACGGTTGAAATCAAACAAAATGTGCCCATGTGTATTTTAGACAATCCTAGAAACCTCTAGTGTCCATCCACGTGTCCCCTTCTCCATGGTCATCGGCACAAATATCCAATCCCACTAATGCCAAATGCCCTTATCTGATTAGTCCTAAGGGGAAAAGGCCAAAATGCCCCTAGAATTAAAATTACCATTTTGCCCTTCAACTTTCCAGAACCATATCTATTCCGTCTGACGTCCGATGACAGCGTGCCACCTGTCGTTGTACTTAGGACGTCGAGAGCTATCTAACGGTCCTCGGTCTACGTGAAAATCAAAAGTCCAATAAAAAGTCAACCTTTTCCTCCATTTAGTCAAAATTACGATAATGCCCTCAATCTTCCGAACGTCCTAACTTTTTCTCCGATTGCCCAAATCGGACATGCCACCTGACTACGGACTCGTGACATCCTAAACTACGTCACTGTCAATGGTCAACACTCATCCAACCTGTAAATCAATAAGTCAACTTTTGACACACTATTCACAAGGGCAAAATCGTCCTTTTATACAAATCTTTTACAAAATTACATTTGTACCCTTCCTGAAGGTACGGGTTGTTACATTGTGAGAGAAGAATGAGTAGAGAGCTAGAGAGAAAATGAGGAAAAGAAAGAAAGGAAGACGAGGAAGTAAGTATAGGGAAATGCGGGGAGAATGCCCAGACCCAAAAGCCCGAAAAACAGAAAATAAAAGAAATAGAAAGAAAACCAAAAATTGGTGGTTCAGTTGTTAAGAAGCTTTTAACTTGCATTTACAGCCTACTTGACACGACCTATCCCAATCCCCACAGGATTAACGCGGAATGTGTCATCCTCCCGTCTAATTCATGTGCCACACGAGGTAACACAAAGGCTAGACAAGGGATAATCCAAAATCCTGAGCACAATTGGCTCCCAGAGTGCTCCAGGATTAGCCGAGGAATGTGAGGTATCGGTCTCTACTACAGTCCACATCCGCTATCAACCTGAAGGGTATTAAAAACCATTAAAAGCTGTGAGTGGACAAAAATAAATAATTTAATAAAAAACATTTCATAAAAAGACATTTATACCCTTCACTTAAAAACTATGCATGCATACGAAACCAGTTAATTAAAATATCATAAAACCGTTAGGAAAACCAAGGTCATTTCCTTTTCTCAAACCATTAGGGCCCTAGCCCAAAAATATAAAATCAACCAAATGTGGGAAAGCCCAAAACGGTAAAATACCAACATCCGTAAATCCAAATCCAAGTCCATGTAGGTCCCTGCCCAAATCCATAAACACAGAAGTACAATTTCATAAATCCAATAAATCATGCTTACCAAATACCCATCCTTGCCATCCTAGATGCCTAACGTACCAGACGCTTGACATCCCAGACGTCATGTGTAACACCCCGGAAATTCGAGGATTTCCATATTGTAATTTATTGTGTGATTTGACGATTTTACCCCTGTGAATGGTATGGTCAAATTGTTGACTTTTTGATTGATGAACTAAATGGACTTTGACCTATGACCGTGACGTAGTTCGGGACGTCACGAGTTCATAGACAGGTGGCACGTCCAATTCGGACGATCAGGGAAAAAGTTATGGCTATCGGAAGTTCAGGGGCATTACCGTAATTTGGACTTCCGGGGGAAAATGTTGACTTTTCTTTTGACAACTAATTTTCAGTTGACTCAAGGACCGTTGGGTAGGCCTCGACGTCCTGAGTCCGTAGACAGGCGGCACGCCGAAATCGGACTTCGTACGAGGAAGTTATGGTCAGAAACGTGAATTCGGGGAGTTCGTGTCTCGGTTTTCGTGTCGAATATTAAATTCAAGAAATCTGATTGGAGGACACCTGGTGAGTGACAAGTTTCACTCACCCATTGGCTAGATTGGATCTGATCCACTATTGGATTAATTAAACAATTGTACCAGCTTTAAATTTCAGCCTTTGGATTGAAAACCTCCAGATCTAATCTCAGCCCTTGATCTAATCTGGAGATCAAATCTGGGCCGTCCATTATTTTCCCTCCATCTCTATATATTCTTCTACCCGACACCCACCTTCTGCCCATTTCAACCCTCACACCTCCGCATTACAACCTTTCTCTGTGTGCGTGTGAGTGTGACTAGGACTGAGAGACGACGGGAGGGCGGCAGGAACGGCGGTGGAGGCACGGTGGTTCACGGCAGGTGAGTAACCCGTGAGCTCTGTACTTTCAAAATTTGGAAGTCAACGTGTAGTCGAGTTTTGTTCCCTTTTCTTGCTTCTCATGAGACCTAGGGACTGAAACAGACCTGTAGGCTTGACTTCAAGGCTCGAGGTGGCCGGAATTGACGGGGAGGATAACCGGAAAATCTGAAGCTTCGGGTTTTGTTTGCAGGTAAGGATCTAATGTTGTTCTCTTGTTTTTGATTCCATAGAACACTTTCTGGAACTAAGACGAGTACTTAGGAATTTAAAGGACTGAAAATGACCCAGAAATGGTGGAATGGCAACCGGGTCTCGATCGCGGGTCTGATCGACCCGAGTTGCAGGAAAACGGGTCAACCCGTCTGATGACAGTGGTGCTGACGTGGCACCCTGTCAGTCTGTCAGATGACGTGGACCAACCGTGAGCCGACACGTGTCACATGTCAGTGCACAGTCAGCACTGACATGTCAGTGACGTGGACCAGTCAGGGACTGCCACGTGTCACTGACATGTCAGTGACGTGGACCAGTGCCGTGCTGACACGTGGCACATGTCAGATCTGACACGTGGTCTGACAGATCAGTGAGGTGGACCAATCAGATGGTGACACGTGGCACCTATCAGAGTCTGACATGTCAGACCTGACAGCTGTCAGATGACGTCAGCATGACGTCATGCTGACGTCAGCAGTGACGTCAGCGATGACGTCAGCAGGAACTGTTCCTGCGTTGACCGCCGCGTTGACCGGCGCGTGGGGGCGCGTGTGAACAGTGTTTCTGGTGGGACCACCACCATTCTTTAGGTTTCGACGATCCGGATCCAATGGCGGTGGTTTCGGGTCGATCGGAGATCATTAAGTTGGTCAAAATAAGGTTTATTGCCTTGGGAAGCGCGTTCGGGCGGCTTTCCCGGGTCGGTTTCGACCTAGGCTTTCATGGTTGAATGTTGGGGGTTTATTTTGACCTTTACGAATACTTGGATTTGACAGGGATTGTACATTTGTACCAGGACGAGGGTATACGTTCGGTTTCTAGCAGGATTGTACTGTGAGTGGGCCATTTTCTTAAACCCTTGTGTGCATAAATGTTTTCTGGTTTTATTATACTTATTCACATGCTAAAACAATGATGGTTTTGATGATATGAAAAATATGGTTATGGCACGTTTCACGGTATTTGGGCTTGAGACCCGTCCGATGAAACTGAATGATTGGTTCGGATTCTACCTATGTATATATATGTTTGCATGTGGATATCAATAAAATGTATTTGTTACTGCACTGTATAGATCCTTCCATATTATATTGTCTCCTTCGGATGAGGTACCCCGGAGAGGTCACGGACGTCTAGTACGTCCAGCGTCTATGACGCTAAGCATCGGGGATGCTGTACCCGAACGGGGTTCGGGGATTGAACTCGGAAATTGAGACCCGAGTGGCACGCGTAGCCTTGTGATTGTGACCTATTGGACGTCAGGGACGTCAGACATCAGGGATGTCGGGATTGGAGTGTATAGTGCAGCAACTAAAATTATGGTTATGGTTTTGCTATATGCCTTATGGTTCATATTATATGGTTTATGATTTTGGAATTATGGTGCACGCATATTTGGAAAACGGAGGGGTAAATTATATGTTTTACTTATCAAACGATTTCATAAACTTGTGTTTCGGTCCACTCACCCTTACTGTTTTGATAACCCCTCCAGGTCGGGAAACTGAGGTAGAGGAGGAACCAGAGGCTGAGGCATAGATCTACTTCTGCGTACCTGAACCCCTGCTGGGCGGTGTACCGGCAGGATTACTTTAGAGTCGTGCTCGCAAATTTGTAATTTTGGATTATATCCCTTGTCTGACATTCGTTTAATTCGGATTTTCTGTATGACCTTAATTTGGTTATTTATGCTTTTAAATGTTTTGAGGTTAAAATTGGTATGAATTATTGGGTGTCAGACGGGAGCAGGGCACGTCCCCTTGTGGTCCCTGTGGGATCGGGGCGGGTCCTGTCAGCTTGGTATCAGAGCACTAGGTTGTGGTCAGTACTTGGGTATTGGTCTGCATGCTAGACTAGCGATTAGTACTAGTTACTTTTCGACTTTTAAGAATATTGTTTTCTGATCTATGCCTCTTGACAGTTGGTTATGCCTCCTAGGAGAATTCCGCATACTCGAACGGACGAGGATCTAGAAAGAGAGATGGAATGCGCGAGCATCGAAAGGGCTCAACGTTTGGGAGCCACTCCTTTCTGCGGGGGATCAAACCCCGAGGATGCTCACGACTGGATCACCAAGTGGGAGAGGATCTTCTCGGTGATGCACTGCCCTCCGGGCGAACGAGTGACTCTGGCGGCCTTCTTACTGGAGGGAGGAGCCTACCAGTGGTGGCATGGACTCGAAATGTCCGGGTGGTCTGTCCATACCACTACCTGGGAAGCTTTTCGTTCCAGGTTTCTGGACCTGTACTACCCGCGATCCTTTCGCGCGGCGCGGGAGGCGGAATTCCTGCGGCTGGAGCAGGGTGACATGTCTGTTTCAGACTACGAGCAAACATTCGGGAGACTTTCCCGGTTCGCTGCCTCATTCGTAAGCACGGAGGAGGACAAATGCCAGCGGTTTGAGCTTGGACTCCGAGGGGAGATCCGGGCCAGTGTGACTGCTACCACTCATGCTTCTCTGAGGGATATGGTCGACGCAGCGGTGCGTGTCGAGGCCAGTCTGGCGGCACACCAATCACGACAACCTTCGGGGGAGGGGCGACGTCAGGATCGCCCACACCATGGACCATCGGGCCGGAAGAACAACAGGGGAGGGAGCTACAGAGGAGCACCCTCATCTTTCAAGGGTCGTGGCTGGTCGGGTCGACGTGGAGGCTCTCAGGGCAGAGGATCTGGACACAACTCTGGGCAGCACTCATCTTGGAGTGGTGCATCTGGTGGGCATTCGGGCAGGCCAAGGCCAGTAACTTGTTTTGCTTGCGGAGAGGAAGGCCACTATGCCTGCGATTGTCCGCAGTTGTCCAAAAACAACGACGCTGGGGGCTCGAGTGTGGTGCAGAGCACGGCGTCCCACACTAACGGAGGTCGCGGTCAGGGAGGTGACCGTGGTGCTGGACGTGGCGCGCGCGGGCGCGGACGGAACGGAGGGCCGAGGGCCCAAGTGTTTGCAATGACCCAGCAGCAGGCGAGGACTGCTCCAGGCGTGGTCACAGGTACACTACATATCTTTAATTTTCTTGTACGTGTATTAATGGATGCGGGGGCTACACATTCTTTTATTTCGAGGAGTTGTGCTGGTTTGCTTGATTGTGTGGTATCAGCCTTAGATTGCGAAATGGGTGTTGGCACCCCGATGGGTACCGTGTACCTTGTGAATCAGGTGATTCGGAGGTGCCCGGTAAGAATTGAGGATGTGGATTTACCAGCAGACTTAATTATTCTGGATATCCACGACTTCGATATAATCCTAGGGATGGATTGGCTGTCGGAGCACGGATCGCTCATCGACTGCTGTAGCAAGCAAGTAATTTTGCGGAGCCCGGGTTTGCCGGAAGTTATCTTTCAGGGGGAACGTGATGGTTCGCCTCCTGAAGTGATTTCGTCACTTACTGCTACCAAACTTCTACGGAAGGGATGCCAGGGTTATCTGGCGCATGTCGTGTCGGAACGGGTCGATACTCCGGTTATCGACGAAATACCGGTGGTCTGTGAGTTTCCGGACGTATTCCCTGAAGACTTACCTGGATTGCCACCATCGCGGGAGATTGAGTTTACTATTGAACTACTCTCGGGTACCCGACCTATATCCCAGGCACCATACCGGATGGCGCCGGCCGAGTTACGAGAACTCAAGACTCAATTACAGGAGTTGGTAGATTTGGGATATGTCCGACCGAGTACTTCACCGTGGGGGGCACCGGTGTTGTTCGTGAAGAAGAAGGAAGGAAGTCTCCGTTTATGTATTGATTATCGACAACTCAACAAGGTGACATTGAGGAACCAATATCCTCTACCCAGGATCGATGACCTTTTCGACCAGTTGCGGGGAGCTCAGTGCTTCTCGAAAATTGATTTGCGATCTGGGTATCACCAACTGAGGATTTCGGAGGAGGATATTCCGAAAACTGCTTTTCGAACCCGTTACGGGCACTACGAGTTCCTTGTTATGCCATTTGGTTTGACGAATGCTCCAGCAGCATTCATGGATCTAATGAACCGGGTCTTCCGACCCTACCTGGATAAGTTCGTGATTGTGTTCATCGATGATATTTTGGTATACTCGAGGAGTGCCCGTGCACATGAAGAACATCTACGGTTGGTCTTGGAGAAACTGAGACAAGAACAATTGTATGCCAAGCTGAGCAAGTGTCAGTTTTGGCTGAGCAGTATTGGTTTTCTGGGACACGTGATATCAACGGATGGGATTTGCGTGGATCCCCAGAAAACAGAAGCGGTGACCAACTGGGCTAGACCGACAACGGTGACTGAGGTGCGGAGTTTCGTCGGATTAGCAGGTTACTACCGGAGATTCGTGGAGGGTTTCTCCAAAATTGCTGCACCATTGACTCGTCTGACTCGGAAAGGAGTAAAGTTTATCTGGGACGAGCAGTGCGATCGGAGCTTTCAAGAGTTGAAGGATCGATTGACCACTGCACCTGTCCTTGCATTGCCGGACGACAGTGGAGAGTTTGTAGTTTTCAGTGATGCTTCACTGCAAGGTTTGGGCTGCGTGTTGATGCAAACTGGCAAGGTTATCGCCTATGCATCCCGGCAGCTGAAGACTCATGAGTTGAACTACCCTACCCATGATTTGGAGTTGGCGGCGGTGGTTCATGCTCTCAAGATCTGGAGACATTATCTGTTCGGCGCAACGTGTCGAATATACACCGACCACCAGAGTCTTAAATATTTATTCACTCAGAAGGAGCTCAACATGAGACAACGGAGATGGTTGGAGCTACTGAAGGACTATGACTGTACGATCGAGTACCATCCGGGTAAGGCCAATGTGGTGGCGGATGCACTCAGCAGGAAATCTGCGGGAACTATTGCACACCTAGGGATGGTGTATCTTCCCTTGTTAGTGGAACTCCGGAAGACGGGAGTTATTTTGGGTACGGATGCGCATGGAGCTTTGTTGGCCAGCTTCCATGTGCGACCAGTACTGATTGATCGGATCATCGAAGCACAACTGCAGGATCCGATACTCTGTATTTACAGAATTGAGGTCGATGCGGATGGGAGACAGGATTTTACCATCCGGGACGATGGAGCACTGGTGAAATTGGGCCGTTTGTGCGTACCTGCAGTGGCAGAGTTACGGGCCGAGATACTTGAAGAGGCCCACAGTTCGGCCTATGCTATGCATCCGGGAGGTACAAAGATGTACCGTACCCTCCGGAACCATTATTGGTGGCCAGGAATGAAGAAGGATATTGCTGAGTTCGTGAGCAAATGCTTAACCTGTCAGCAGGTTAAGGCGGAACGGCAGAGACCGTATGGGGCTATGCAGCCACTTCCGATTCCTGAGTGGAAGTGGGATCACATCACCATGGACTTCGTCTTTAAATTACCGAGGACTCAGAGTGGAGTGGACGGAGTATGGGTGATCGTGGATCGGTTAACCAAATCAGCACATTTTCTGCCAGTTCAGGAAACCTATAAACCTAACCGACTGGCTCAGTTGTTTGTGAAGGAAATCATACGACTTCATGGTACGCCGGAATCGATCGTGTCCGATCGTGATCCGCGTTTCACTTCCAGGTTCTGGCGGAGTTTGCAAGCTACTTTGGGAACAAACCTACGTTTCAGTACTGCTTTCCATCCACAGGCCGATGGACAGTCTGAGAGAACCATTCAAACCCTGGAGGACATGATGAGGTCATGTGTACTACAGTTTCAAGACTCTTGGGATACTCATTTGCCATTGATGGAATTCGCTTACAACAACAGCTATCAGGCAAGCATCGGGATGGCACCTTATGAGGCACTGTATGGCCGACAGTGCAGGACACCTATCTGCTGGACGGAGGTAGGAGAGCGAGCGGCTGTAGGGCCGGAGATAATGGACTTAACCATGGAGACTGTTCGCGTGATCAAGGAAAGATTGAAGGTGGCACAGGATCGCCAGAAGAGTTATGCCGACCGACGGATTCGAGACTTGGAGTTTGAAGTGGGAGATTTTGTCTTCCTGAAGTTGTCTCCGTGGAAAGGGATTATCCGTTTTGGCCGACGGGGGAAACTGAGTCCGCGTTTTATCGGACCTTATGAAATCGTGGAGAGAATTGGCAGAGTTGCATACAGATTGGCACTACCCCCAGAACTATCAAGAGTTCACGATGTTTTCCACGTATCGATGTTGCGGATGTACGTACGTGATGCTTCTCATGTACTTAGGGAACAACCTGTCGAACTACGGGAGGATTTGAGCTTTGAAGAACAACCAGTACAGATCTTGGATCGGAAGGACAAGGTACTACGTCGAAAGACGATCCCTCTCGTGAAAATTCTCTGGAGAAACCAGGATGTGGAAGAAGCCACATGGGAGCCTGAGGCTCAGATGCGAGAACAATTTCCTCATTTGTTTCTTTGAAATTTCGGGACGAAATTTCTTAAGGGGGGAAGGTTGTAACACCCCGGAAATTCGAGGATTTCCATATTGTAATTTATTGTGTGATTTGACGATTTTACCCCTGTGAATGGTATGGTCAAATTGTTGACTTTTTGATTGATGAACTAAATGGACTTTGACCTATGACCGTGACGTAGTTCGGGACGTCACGAGTTCATAGACAGGTGGCATGTCCAATTCGGACGATCAGGGAAAAAGTTATGGCTATCGGAAGTTCAGGGGCATTACCGTAATTTGGACTTCCGGGGGAAAATGTTGACTTTTCTTTTGACAACTAATTTTCAGTTGACTCAAGGACCGTTGGGTAGGCCTCGACGTCCTGAGTCCGTAGACAGGCGGCACGCCGAAATCGGACTTCGTACGAGGAAGTTATGGTCAGAAACGTGAATTCGGGGAGTTCGTGTCTCGGTTTTCGTGTCGAATATTAAATTCAGGAAATCTGATTGGAGGACACCTGGTGAGTGACAAGTGTCACTCACCCATTGGCTAGATTGGATCTGATCCACTATTGGATTAATTAAACAATTGTACCAGCTTTAAATTTCAGCCTTTGGATTGAAAACCTCCAGATCTAATCTCAGCCCTTGATCTAATCTGGAGATCAAATCTGGGCCGTCCATTATTTTCCCTCCATCTCTATATATTCTTCTACCCGACACCCACCTTCTGTCCATTTCAACCCTCACACCTCCGCATTACAACCTTTCTCTGTGTGCGTGTGAGTGTGACTAGGACTGAGAGACGACGGGAGGGCGGCAGGAACGGCGGTGGAGGCACGGTGGTTCACGGCAGGTGAGTAACCCGTGAGCTCTGTACTTTCAAAATTTGGAAGTCAATGTGTAGTCGAGTTTTGTTCCCTTTTCTTGCTTCTCATGAGACCTAGGGACTGAAACAGACCTGTAGGCTTGACTTCAAGGCTCGAGGTGGCCGGAATTGACGGGGAGGATAACCGGAAAATCTGAAGCTTCGGGTTTTGTTTGCAGGTAAGGATCTAATGTTGTTCTCTTGTTTTTGATTCCATAGAACACTTTCTGGAACTAAGACGAGTACTTAGGAATTTAAAGGACTGAAAATGACCCAGAAATGGTGGAATGGCAACCGGGTCTCGATCGCGGGTCTGATCGACCCGAGTTGCAGGAAAACGGGTCAACCCGTCTGATGACAGTGGTGCTGACGTGGCACCCTGTCAGTCTGTCAGATGACGTGGACCAACCGTGAGCCGACACATGTCACATGTCAGTGCATAGTCAGTACTGACATGTCAGTGACGTGGACCAGTCAGGGACTGCCACGTGTCACTGACATGTCAGTAACGTGGACCAGTGCCGTGCTGACACGTGGCACATGTCAGATCTGACACGTGGTCTGACAAATCAGTGAGGTGGACCAATCAGATGGTGACACGTGGCACCTGTCAGAGTCTGACATGTCAGACCTGACAGCTGTCAGATGACGTCAGCATGACGTCATGCTGACGTCAGCAGTGACGTCAGCGATGACGTCAGCAGGAACTGTTCCTGCGTTGACCGCCGCGTTGACCGGCGCGTGGGGGCGCGTGTGAACAGTGTTTCTGGTGGGACCACCACCATTCTTTAGGTTTCGACGATCCGGATCCAATGGCGGTGGTTTCGGGTCGATCGGAGATCATTAAGTTGGTCAAAATAAGGTTTATTGCCTTGGGAAGCGCGTTCGGGCGGCTTTCCCGGGTCGGTTTCGACCTAGGCTTTCATGGTTGAATGTTGGGGGTTTATTTTGACCTTTACGAATACTTGGATTTGACAGGGATTGTACATTTGTACCAGGACGAGGGTATACGTTCGGTTTCTAGCAGGATTGTACTGTGAGTGGGCCATTTTCTTAAACCCTTGTGTGCATAAATGTTTTCTGGTTTTATTATACTTATTCACATGCTAAAACAATGATGGTTTTGATGATATGAAAAATATGGTTATGGCACGTTTCACGGTATTTGGGCTTGAGACCCGTCCGATGAAACTGAATGATTGGTTCGGATTCTACCTATGTATATATATGTTTGCATGTGGATATCAATAAAATGTATTTGTTACTGCACTGTATAGATCCTTCCATATTATATTGTCTCCTTCGGATGAGGTACCCCGGAGAGGTCACGGACGTCTAGTACGTCCAGCGTCTATGACGCTAAGCATCGGGGATGCTGTACCCGAACGGGGTTCGGGGATTGAACTCGGAAATTGAGACCCGAGTGGCACGCGTAGCCTTGTGATTGTGACCTATTGGACGTCAGGGACGTCAGACATCAGGGATGTCGGGATTGGAGTGTATAGTGCAGCAACTAAAATTATGGTTATGGTTTTGCTATATGCCTTATGGTTCATATTATATGGTTTATGATTTTGGAATTATGGTGCACGCATATTTGGAAAACGGAGGGGTAAATTATATGTTTTACTTATCAAACGATTTCATAAACTTGTGTTTCGGTCCACTCACCCTTACTGTTTTGATAACCCCTCCAGGTCGGGAAACTGAGGTAGAGGAGGAACCAGAGGCTGAGGCATAGATCTACTTCTGCGTACCTGAACCCCTGCTGGGCGGTGTACCCGCAGGATTACTTTAGAGTCGTGCTCGCAAATTTGTAATTTTGGATTATATCCCTTGTCTGACATTCGTTTAATTCGGATTTTCTGTATGACCTTAATTTGGTTATTTATGCTTTTAAATGTTTTGAGGTTAAAATTGGTATGAATTATTGGGTGTCAGACGGGAGCAGGGCACGTCCCCTTGTGGTCCCTGTGGGATCGGGGCGGGTCCTGTCATCATGTCTCAGGGTCTAAGCAGCACGTGCTACCCGGGGTCTCTCTGGGTCCATATCTCTGACATCCCAAATGTCTGACGTCCCAGACATCTAATCATAACAATCCTGCTCCTGAGTTACTATATGGTTTGATCGCTCCGTGCAATGACCCCTCGCAGTCAATGCGTTGTGACGTCCCCAGTGTCCCAGAGATCTGGAGGAGACCATCCACATATCATCATCTAAGGATGGTAAATGGGAAACATCTTTATAAAATCATTTCCAAAACATCTCAAAGGGGCCATGCCCGGAATTTTCATAAAATCATCGTAAATCCATAAATCCAATATCCATAAATGGGTCCCCAACCTGAAATCACATTTATAAAACACAATTGGGCCTCAAGCTCGATTTCGTAAACCAACTGGGCCCTCGGCTCTATCATATGACTCAAATGGGTCTCAGCCCAATATCTCGTTAAATCAAATGGAGTTCGAGTCTAATAGTTTGCAAATCAAATGGGTCTCATGCCCGAGTTCCTCTTTTCGAATTCAAAACCATTTCATCAAACAATCATCGAAAACACAAGCACATACAAATTCAACATAAAATCATATGCCTCGAAATACTTGAAAATACGTAAATCATAAATACCACAAACATACGAACTCAAGGAATTCAAAACATAGATATAAAACAGTTATGCATGCATCATATTTATAAAACAAAAGTCCACTCACAAATCGTCCTAGCTGATGCCTCGATATGCGCGCCATACGCCTTTTTGGCTAATCCACCATCACCGGAACTCCCGGACCTGTCCATATCACACTTGAAGATCACAAACACTTCCAATAATCTCTCATTAATGCCCCATAAATTTCCGAGATTTTAAACATATTTAAACATTAACCCTAAACCTTCGGACACTCAAAACTACCCCAAAACGGTATCCAATCGACTCGAAATCAGTCCCAAAATGTTCATTACATCGAAAGGATGAAAACACGTGTTGACTACATCTCCCAAAACTGCCCGACGTGCCCCACGCGCCTCCCAAAGGCGCTGCACATGAAGCCCACGTGCCGGGAACAATGTCGTCTTCAACCTCGAGTGAACCCAGTTCACTGAAAATTTGGTTCGACCGAACCGGCGAGACCGGTTCTCTCTCATTTCTCCATCTTTTTCAGTCCTTTCAATTCCTATAGCTTCGTCTAGTCATTCCCTATCAATCTACGTGATCAAATTCGTGATATCAAAATGGGATCTTACCCTATGAATCGATGAACAATCAGCCCACGTTCCTCCCCTGTTTCCAGCTACCATAGACCTCCTCCAGCCTTGAACTCGATCCCAAACAGGTCATATGACCTCCAGAAACACGTTCCAATAATTAGAATCGATCGATAAGCACCGAAAACAAATTTTCGAATTTGAACCCAAAACTTACCGTTTCGACGTCCGGCCGTCTCAGGCCAACGTAGTCCTCGACTCCTAGCCCACTGAGTTTGTCTCACCTCCAGGGACCTCATCTAATCAATATAAATGGTGAATAACCATCGAAATCAATTGCACCATTTTTGAACCCAAAAACAGAGTTTCGGTTCCTTACCTCCGAACTGGGCTACCGTGCACAATGGTCGACACCGTTAGCACCACCATCATTGTCTCACTTCACTCTCTCTTTTTCATTCACACACTAAATGCGGAAGATGAGGATTGAAGGGGCTAGTGTAGGAGTGGGTATATGGGTTCTAGAGGGTTCAAGGGTTTTGGGGAAAAACTGAGAAAATGCTCGATGAAGAAGATAAGGACCCATTTAATTGGGGTCTGGGTCTATCAGATGGGAGACACTTGCCATTCATCTGGTGGGTCTTTCTAGAACCTTCCTTATCCTGCCAAGTGTCGCGATGTCTCGGTTTACGTGAATAGTGCGGTAGAACTTCCTAGACTCGAACCTTTCCCTTCAAACATCTGATTTCGACGTGCCGCCTGCCTACGGACTCGTAACGTCCCGATCTACGTCACGGTCATCGGTCAAAGTCTATTTGACCATCCGGGTCAAAAGTCAACTTTTCGTCCAAGGGGTAAAATCGTCATTTCACACCGTATGTCCGCAATCTCTTGACTAATCTCTGATTAGTCACGCTAACCCAAGATTACATACTAATCTAATCCCAAAATTCGGGACGAGTCGTTACATACTGACCTTATAATGAGGCCCTTGCAATCATTTTGGAACGAAAAGGTTGAAGTTATGGATGAGGTTTGATGTACAAGGGTTGGGCTGAAAACTTATAGTTTGTACAAGGGTTTTCGAGGTAAGTTTTCTTCCTTTTAAAGAAATAGATTTGTTCCTAGGCTTTAGACGATGAGGTTTGATGTTTTGATCGTTGCAAATGATCAATAAACGAGAGATTACGAGTAAGGTCATGTCGAGGGTCGGCGACCTAGGTCGCAGATTCGATTGGAGGAAGGAGGGGAGTAGCCTTGTGACTACACTGCAACCGTGAGTGAAGCCCACGTGCAGAGGGCTTCACCGATGCATTGCGGCATGTGCAGCGACCTTTCGCCGTCGAATCAACACAAAAAATATTTGTCTTTAAATTATGAATCTAATGGTACAGGTCTGAAGTTAATTGGACATCGTTTGAATATAATTCTAATTCTTTTTATATAATATGCTTATATGTAAATTAGAATTTAAATACAAGAAATATTGGATTATAAATTTAAGCCTAATCTAGTTATTATTGATCTTAAACTAATAAAATTGATGTTTAGATACAATATATAAATATGGAGATTGATTACATGAGAAAATGATAGGACCCGTCCCAAAAACGCTTTGATAACCATGCCTAATCTTGGTCACGTCTGAAAAGTCAACCGAAATTCCAAAAATACCCCTAACACTCGTCAGAAAAGAGATAACCGTACTGACTCCCATTCATGACTCCATCTCTCGATCAGCCCCGATCTTCGTGCCACAGTCTAGAGGGTCATCAAAACATCAAAGGTGTGAGTGGACAAAAATAACATCATTTGAAACTATATTTCGTAAAAACGAACTTTACCAAATTAATGCAAAAAGCCCATAGCCAAGGATACATTGAAGGAATACACTTTCGAAACATTAGCCTCCCTCACCCATCTTCTATTTGTGGACGATGCTCAGTTCTTCATTCAAGCTTCCCAGCAGAACTGTCAAAGCATGATGCAAATTTTTCAAGCTTACTACACCGCTATGGGTAAGAAGATCAACCTAGATAAATCAAGCCTTTTCTTCAGCCCCAATACCCCTCTCTACATCCGAAGTTTCCTCTACGATATCTTTAATATCAAGGAGGTCGAGGATTCAGGTTGATACCTTGGATTTCCTACTCTCTAGGGACGATCAAAGCTGGATGCTCTGGAGTTTGTGCAGAAAATATTTGAGAAAAGATTGGCGGGTTGGAAGATTAAAACTTTGAAACAGGCTGGCAGAGAGGTCGTGATAAAGGTTGTAGCTCAAGTGATTTCGTCCTACCCCATGAATCTCTTCCTCTTCCCTGAGCCTTTTGTTGCAAGCTGGAGTAAAAAATTGCAAGATTCTAGTGGGGACAACATGAGGATGAACACAAAACCCATTAGGTCAGCTGGGCCTCTCTTGGGCTCCCTAAATCTTGTGGTGGGTTGGGCTTCTGAGACCTCCATGATTTTAACCTCGCCCTTATTACCCGCCAATGCTGTCGGCTCATAACGGAGCCCAATTCGACATGGGCCACCCTCCTCAAAGCTATATATTTTCCCACTGATCACTTCCTCCACGCAAAAAAGGGAGGGAGGGCTTCATGGGCTTGGAGCAGTCTCCTGGAGGCAAGGGAGGTCATCACGAATGGTTCTTGCTGGCAGATGCTAAATAGAAGCAGAGCTTGCTCATGGACTGATAATTGGTTACAAGCATCTAACTCAGGCATTCCCAAAACCCAAACAAACACTTTGATCCAGTCCCATCAAAAGGTCGAGTCCCTAATTGATTGGGAGGTTGGTGGATGGAACTTGGAAGCTGTGGAGAATACTATTGCACCAGAGGAAATTTATGTCGTCCTGCGAACTCCAATCGGAAGGAAAACGGATGATGACCATCTTGTTTGGCCGAAGACAAAGAATGGTTGTTACACAGTAAAGTCAGGCTACCATAGTATCCATGAGCTCTCCTCTCAATCCAATGCCTCTGGTCCATCTTCCTCCTTCTATACTCCCCTTGTCTCGTGGAAAGCAATTTGGCATTCCCCCACCTCCAAGAAAATCAGGAACTTCACGTGGCGAGTCCCTCAAAATGGAATTGCCATTGCTGCTAATTTGACAGGGAGAAGAATCAGTAGCAACCCCACTTGCCTGTTATGTTTTGAGAGTGAGGAAACGGTGAAACACCTCATGTTATTGTGCCCTTAGGTTGACCCTTTGTGGTTAGGGAGTGACCTGAACTATGTCATTGATAAGGGTTTCATCACTTCAATCAATGTCTGGATGCTGGGAGCAATTACTGGGGACTTCTTGTCCAAAGCCCAGAGCTTGCAATTTTGGGACACATCATGTTTATCTTCTGGAAAATCTAAAGGCACAGAATAATGTTGTGTTTCATCACGGGTTGCCCAATCCTCTTTAGGAAGTAAAAAATCTACAGAACGCTTTTCTTGAATTCTCGCAAGCGACCTCGAAGGAAGCCCCCCACCCTCCCATTCGTTTAACCCAAGAAACTCCAACCTCTCAGAGCTGGTGTGGCCCCCTCCCAACCACTTAAACATCAATGCCCTGCTTCTGGTCGGTCGAGGTTGGGCATTGTTGTCCGAAATGGTAGCACCTAATTCCTTGGAGCAAAGTTTATTCCTACCTTGGCAAGTTCTGCGCTTCATGCTGAAGCTATGGCTATTCTGGAAGTTGCCTTTTCGCAAAGGACATTTGTTGAAGCAGAATTCGTCCTTTAAACTCAAAAGACTCAAGGATCCCTGCAAACAAGCAAACAGTAAGCTATCGTTCGTACAATGATCGAGACCCGGGGGGTGTTCGACCAAGAACGCTCCAATGCTTAAGTCAGCTTCGAAAGAGAAATCTCAAGAGCTTAAGTAGCGTTGAACAGAATTACCTGGAAAGTGAAATGAGCTCCGCTATTTATAGGAAAACCTTGGGAGCCTCGGAGCGTTCTGATTGGTCGGTTGAATTTGTAATTAATAAATAATATATTATTAATTAAATATATTATTTAATAATTATAATAATAGCTCATTATGATAATAATGATAATTATTATGATTTAATATTAATATTTAATTGTCCGTTATTAAGAATAATGACAATTAACTCTCGGATAGAATATTAATATTACGGAGACTTTTAACCCGATTAAATAACGTATTTAACTGGTAAATAGATTATTTAATGTGTGGGTGTTTGCAAGTCATTTGTATTATTGCCAAGGGCAATTTTGTCATTTCAGGAATTATAGGCCACGTGGCAGCTCCACAATTTTCAGGTGATTTTTGGGTCCCACAAATGCCCCCACTTCGCTTAGGAATTCAGGGAATCGTAAGGGAAGTAAGTTTTTGGTAGTCCCAGTGAATCTTGTTTGTATTGTTGACGTTGATGTTGAAGTCTCGCTAAGTCCGGGATTAAATGAGCATGTACTTGACCCAAATTATGTATTTGTACAAGGTATATACTTGCCCCAAAACATCAGAAGAACTGACATCAGCTTTTCAACTCAAAACTCTCTTTTTTAAGAAATAAATCCCTCTTAATGGTAATTAATTTCATTTAATTGAAATTAACTCTATTTTTTTCCGTTTGAGATTTTTTCTTACTTAAAGTGGCTTGGATGCAAAGAATGAGAAACCCTTAACCTCAGTCCGCTGGTTGGAAAAAAGAAAGTGGTGAAGTCGGCTCATTTGGAAGTGAGAAGGACAGGTGCTCACGTCAATTCTCCCAAAAATTGTGGGTAAGACCAATTGTTATGTTTTGTTTTATTATATTTGTTGTGTGTCTTTTGGTATTTAGTTTTTGGGTCAAAAATGAAGTGAAGTAGGAAGTGTGAGAAGTGGAAAAGTCTGGTCTGTTTTGGTGTTTGGTTGCACAGCGGATGGGACCAAGCAGACTGCGTGGTGAGTAAGGAATGGCAAGCCATTTCTTAGGCAGACAGATGGCGTCAACAGGAGCGTGGAGGATGAAGCTTTATGAAGAGGATGCTGGATGGAGTGCAGAAAAATGGGTGCCCTGCGTCTGACATTGGCGCATTAAAGACGCGCCTAAAGACTCCGCGAGGTGGGCGTGGGTTGGCGTTGAAGCTGACGGGCCAGGCGGAGGCCAGATGTCGCAATTTGGCAAGCCAGGTCGCATGTGCTGGCCACTAGGTTTGCGACTCCTGCGGGATTTTTACCCGTCAAAGTAGGCCACACGACAGGAGGCGGGCTGCGCAGCGGGATTCTTGCTTTGATTGACTACCTGGGCTGGCGAGGGCAAAGAATGTCGGGCGTGTCAGGGTTGCCGCCGGAGGCGAGGCGGCACGCGGTGGTTGCCGACTGGAGGCGCAGGTAGGTGGGCACCATGTTGTCCGTGACTCTGAGCGCATGGTGGTTGTCATGCCATCTGGTGGAGGCCGGTTGGGCTGTCTTTTCCATTTGTGACAGGCGTATGAAGATAGGCTGGCCTGCTTCTGATTTTGGCCTCCCTCTAATTGCCACGTTCTTGCATAGCACTTCACATATTTATTCATATATTAAATATTGCTATTTACGTGTATTTTAATACATATATTGGACAAATTTTTTGTCGTTTTTTGCAGGTATACTTATACATGTATTTATTGCGTATTTTTATATATTAATATATTAAAATATATATTTAATATATTAATATTGTCAAAGTGTTTGATAATAGCGTACGTATTTTGAGTAATTATTTACGTATGTATTCAAGTGCATATGTACGTGGTATGTATCTTTTCAGGAACTAATAATTTCGTCCATTTATTGTAGGTGAACGTTTTTACTCATTTCGAGGGTTCGGAACATCCGTTGGCAACGATTCAAGCGGCGAACTTTTGACTTGTTCGAGGTGATAGTTTCAAGATGCGTCAAGGTGCACTTCTGGAGAGACCTAGCAGGCTCGCTTTGTGGGAGCAGGGTGGCTCGCGTAGTCAAATTCCATTCCGGGGGAAGGACAAGGACTTTGAAGGACCCGAAGATTTCCAGGCGTGGAAGATCCGCTACAAACATGCATTTCCAGAAGGGGTACTTGCAGAGCTTTGCGACAGATGTTCCTCCCAGAAAGCTCCCAAGAATAGCAGAGGAAGAAATCTGAAGTCCAACAGATGGACCAAGTTCCACCCTTTGATCGTCAGCTGGGGATTCAAATTCCCGTTTTCAAAGTTTTTCTCCGGGATTCTCAGTCAGATGGGCTACTCACCTGCTCAACTAGATGTTGACTCTTACCGACACGTAATGTGTTTTGAGAAGCTGAACGAGGTTTTCAAACTGGAGCTCACAGACGAGGAATTCTGGCACTGCTACACCATAGCGCACGATGGGCTCGCCGGTGGAAGTCTCACACAAGTCGTCCCCAAAGTCGAGTTGTTCGTGAACACTGTATTTACCGACGGGGCGTACAGGCAGAGCTGCTTTGAGGTGGGTGGCACATGGGATCGCAACTGCAGTGGAAATGTGAGGATTGCATCTCGCTTCCGTACCCGTGATGAACTGTACTCAGATTTCGAGAGCCATCCTGACCTTACGAAGATTGACAGAGCTCTGAAGATTCCTCCTGAGTTTCGCGAGATGAGCTGGCTGCTTTGTCCATCCAGAGATGCTGATGACGGGAGACCTCCTGCTAGCATAGTCAAAGAGTGGTTAAGTGCTCCGCTTCGTCCGAAGAGGGCTGTCATCCAGAAGAAGAACCATAGAGAAGGACTTGGTGCACCCCCAAATGGGAAATCAGGTCCTGAAATGCATTCACAAGATGTCCCGGACTCCACACCTCGCCAAGCTAGTCCTGCAGGATCATCCAGCAAACGTAGAGCCTCAGGTGGTCCCTCAGAGCAAGCGGCAGACCCTTCCAAGAAGCTGAAAGTTGCCTCTACTTCCCCTGAAATGATTGAAGCTCTTCGGGATGATGGTTCAGAACGTCTAGTGGAAAGAGCACAACCAACTTCTAGGGTCGTGGATACAGAGGCTTCCCGTGAGATTGCAGAAATGACGAAGGGTGTACCACATGCTGCATATGATAAAGTCGTTAGAAACCTCAGGATCGCAAAGGCGGGGGCCCACAAGCTGGTTGATATACTTCATGGACAAGCGGGGCTGGAAGAGGAGAACAAACGAATGAAATCGGAGTGCATCCGCCTTTGAGAAGGTCGCGACCATTCCAGACGAAACAACAATGCCTTGGTGGGGAAAATTCGATCATTAGAGAACAAAATGATCGAGCTAGAGACAAGTCATGCAGAAAAGCTGTTGGTAGAAAGTGAACGCGACACTGCCCTTAATGAATCTGCTTTACTGCGCGGGCGTTTGCATGAGTCGGAAGAGAAAGTCAAACTCCTGGAAGCTGAAATATCAAATCTGAAAGCTGATTGCTCGTTACCACCACATGCCCCCACAACTTTGTACTTCAAGGAAAGTGAAGCGCAAAAGTTGGGTTTGGAGAGCCGGAGCGGGATCACTACCAAAGAGCAAGGGCTTGAAGTAGAAGTAGAGCCCGAGGCTAGACCTGAGCCTGAAGACGAGGCTAGGAAAGTTAATGTTCCTGAAACCGATGAGTCACTTTTTGATGACATTTCCCAACTTTCCGCAGAAGAGTGGGCAGAGTTTCAAAGAACCATGGGCTGTGAAGACTTGCATTCATAGTTTCTTTACATATGTATGTTGACTATTGAATTTTCATTTTTGTATTGAATAACTGGTTTGAGCAATCGAGATGTGATTAGCCAGCCATTCTTTGAATAAATAAATGAAAACAAAACTTATGATGAATTTTGTCCTCCCAACTATTTGATGTATCCCAAACTTATTTGTTCATCAAATTCCCCCCATTGTAGCCATGGGCGTTCAACGTTGGAGTTTAACTAACTTTGTTAGCATTTGCATTGGTGTTGTCCTAAAGGAAGGGCTTGTGCTTCTTAAGAGAAGGCTTGAAGTGCTTCCATAAGGAAGACTTAGGGTGCTTCCAAGAGGAAGGCTTAGGGTGCTTCCAAGAGGAAGGCTTTGGGTGCTTCCAAGAGGAAGGCTTTGGGTGCTTCCAAAAGAGGAAGGCTTGAGATGCTTCCTGAAGGAAGGCTTCGGGTGCTTCCGAGAGGAAGGCTTTGTGTGCTTCCAAGAGGAAGGCTTGAGTGCTTCTCGAAAGAAGGCTTTGGATGCTTCTCGAAAGAAGGCTTTGGATGCTTCTTGAAAGAAGGCTTGAGTGCTTCTCGGGAGAAGGCTTTGAGAACTTAGCCGAACGTACAATAACACATAGGTGAACTAGGAATCACTTGATAGCTTTATTGATAAGTTTAAATACATCATTCTTGAAAATAAAGTCTATATTTTGCACAAAACAATGACTAGCTTGGCTTTGAGCTCTAGTTTGCATTATACATAATATTTTCGGAGGTGATGAGCATTCATGGAACCACTCACTAACTTTCCGTCCATTGTCTCTAAGGTGTAGCTTCCCTTTCCGCCTACTTGGTGGACTCGGTAAGGTCCTTCCCATGGAGACTTGAGTTTTTGAGACCCCGGACGATTGGGTGTTGCAAACTTTTTCTTGAGAACAAGGTCACCTGGGAGAAAGTGCCGAAGTCGGGCCTTCTTGTTGTAGGAGCTCCTCACTTGCTGATGGTAGCTAGTGATGCGCTTTACCACTTGCTCTCTTAACTCCTCGCTGAGGTCAAGCGAAGTTCTTAGAGCAATGGAGTTTACTGCTGGATCATCGAGCTCGGTAAAGGGCGCTGGAACAACAACATGTAGAGGAATGACTGCGTCGGTGTCGTATGCAAGGGTGAATGGAGACTCTCCTGTTGGACGACGCGGAGTGGTGCGGTAAGCCCAGAGCGTGCCATCCAACTCCTCCTCCCACAAGCCTTTCTTATCATCGAGTCGCTTCTTGATACAGTCAAGGATCGTCTTGTTTGAAGCTTCTGCCTGGCCATTACCCTGGGGATAATATGCATTTGAAGTGAAATGCTTGATCTTCCAAGACTCAAAGAAATCGTTGATTATGGCGCCAGTGAACTGTGTTCCATTGTCTGTTAGAATGACCTTGGGAAGTCCAAATCGGCAAATAATCTGGCTCCAGATGAATTTTTGAACATCGGCTTGAGTTATGGTGGCCAAGGCCTTTGCCTCCACCCATTTAGTGAAGTAGTCAGTGGCAACAATCAAATACTTCTTGCTTGGAACTGGAGTGCTTGGAAGTGGTCCTACGATGTCAATTCCCCATTGCATGAATGGCCAAGGACTCGTCTGTGCATGCAGCTCTTCTGGCGGCGCCAATTGGTTAGGCTTGAACCTTTGACATTTGTCGCATTTCTAGGCATACTGCAGAGCTTCCTGGCGTAAAGTAGGCCAGTAAAATCCTGCACTAAGCGTCTTTTGGGTAAACGATCTTCCACCAGAATGATTTCCACAATGTCCTTCATGAATCTCAGCCAAAACTTTCAATGTTTCAGGATGCTTCAAACATAACAAGTTTGGCCCTGTGAAGCTCTTTCGAAAGAGTCGGCCCTTGTCAACATAGTATCGTGCAACCTTCATTTGGACTTTGCGGGCTTCTAATCGCTCATCAGGTAATATTCCATGCTCTAGATAGTTGAGAAAAGGATCTTGCCAGCTTGGAGATGAATCTATTTGTCTTCCTTCAATCTCCTTCACATCAATACTCCTCTGCTCGAGATACTCAATCGGAATTGAGCGCTTGAAACGAAAGTCAAGTGATGACGCTAGATTGGCCAACGCATCTGCTTGTGTATTTTCGGCTCGTGGAAGTTGATGAAAAGTGAAAACTGAGAAAAAAGAAAGCATCTCCTGGACCTTGTTATTATATCTGAGCATCCGTGCATCACGCGCAGCATATTCACCGATCGATTGGTCAGTGATCAGCTGCGAATCTGAATGAATAGCAAGTTTTTTGACTCCCAACTCCTTGGCAAGTGTGAGCCCACAAATTAAAGCTTCATACTCCGCTTCATTGTTAGAGGCTTTGAATCCAAACTGTATTGCTTGTTCCATTATTGAGCCATCTGGAGTGATAAGGACAATCCCCGCTCCTGCCCCCTTCTGGTTCGAGGAACCATCAACAAAGAGCTTCCATAGATGATTGGAAGTTGAGGGTTGCAGAGAAGATGAACTGTCACCATGAGCTCGTGACAAGGAAGTGTCGACGGCCCTAGGGGCACTGCCGAACTTATTGTCATTGCTTCCTTCCAATGATGCTGGTGTGAACTCCACAACAAAATCCGCTAAGGCTTGGCCTTTGACAGCTGTTCGGGGAGGATAGAGCAGATCATGCTGACTCAACTCTATAGCCCATTTCATTACCCGTGTCGATGCATCAGGTGCATGAAGTAATGAACGGAGTGGATATTCTGTCATGACGATTACCCGATGAGCTTGAAAGTAAGGCCTCAACTTCTTTGTGGTAACCAGTAATGCGAGAATCAGCTTTTCAAATTTTGGATATCGTGTCTCCGCATCAAGTAGGGCTTTGGAAATGTAGAACACAGGCAGTTGAATCCCATTCTCTTCTTGGATAAGTGCAGAGCTTACAGCAACATTAGAGACCCCCAGATACAAGAACAGGTCCTCGTTATCTTTGGGTTTTGATAGCAGCGGTGGAGACGTCAAGTAGGCCTTGAGATCTTGGAATGCTTTCTCACAACCTTCATCCCATTTATCTCTGGATGCTTTCTTTACTGCTTGGAAGAAAGGTCGACACCGGTCGGTTGACTTGGACAGGAACCTGTTCAATGCTGCTGCTCGTCCAGTGAGACTTTGAATCTCCTTTAGACTTGATGGGGACTTCATCTCGAGAATTGCCTTGATTTGCTTTGGATTTACTTCGATCCCACGTTGAGTCACAAGGTATCCTAAGAACTTCCCTGCTGATACCCCGAATGTACACTTTAGAGGGTTGAGCTTCATTTTGTACTTCTTCAGCAAGTTGAAGGTCTCTTGCAAGTTGGTGATATGATCCCCTCGTCTTTCTCCTTTGACCATGATGTCATCCACGTAGACATCCATGGTTTTGCCAATGAGATCTTTGAACATCCGATTAACGAGTCTCTGGTACGTTGCACCCGCATTTTTGAGGCCAAATGGCATGACCTTGTAGCAGTACACACCTCGATCGAAGACGAAGGCAGTTTTGTCCTTGTCTTTTTCATACATGGAAATTTGATTATAGCCCGAGTATGCATCCAGGAAGCTTAGGAGCTCATTTCCTGCAGTTGAGTCCACTAAGAGATCGATCCTGGGTAGAGGATAGTTATCCTTTGGGCACGCAAGATTGAGATCGGTGTAATCAACACAAACTCTCCATCGTCCTGCCTCCTTTTTCTTGAAAAGTACGACGTTTGCTAGCCATTCAGAGTGCGGAACTTCTTCAATGGATCCAGCAACGAGTAACTTGTCAATCTCCTCCTGAATGATAGCAATTTTCTCGGGGGAAAAATTACGTCTTTTCTGCTTGACCGGCTTGTGGTTGGGATTGACGTGCAGCTTGTGGCAAGCGATGGTGGGATCAATCCCCGGCATGTCAGACGGAGACCAAGCAAAAACTTCTTTCTCCTCACGCATGAAAACTATGAGTTCTTCTTTTTCTGTGTCACTCAACCGAGCACCAATGCGAGCCTCTCGTTCAGGATATTGAGGGTCAAGTTGGATGAGGGTGACGTCATCCTTCGGCTGCCATCCTTCCGGAGTTGGTGGTTCTTCATGAATGTCTGGATCTTGACCCGTGATTAGTTGCTATTTGGGAGACGAAGAAGAAAGCTTGCCCCTAGTGGATGATCCTGTCTGGGGAACAAACTCTGCCTCCTTGACCTCCTTTAGCCCTTCAGTAAGGCACCGCCGAGCCATCGCCTGATCGCCTTTAATCTCCCCGATTCCACCACCGGGAATAGGGAACCGAATTTTCTGGTAAAGGCTTGACGTGGTTGCGAGGATCTTGTGAAGCCATGGCCTTCCCAAAATTCCATTGTATGGAGAGTATTCATCCATGATGTAGAAAGTCTAGGACGTGACTACAGGTTCAGAATGTACATCCAGCTGGAGAGTGCCTACGGTCATGCTGGTCGATCCATTGAAACCTCGGAGCGGGACAACCCTTTTTGTTGTGAGGCTTTCTAACCCCATCTTGCGCACTGCATCCAGGCTGAGGATATTTGCTGCGCTTCCTTCATCAACGTGAATCCGATCAACTTGAGCATGAGCGATCTGGATGGACACGACTAAAGCATCGTCATGCGGCCAGTCAAGTCCTACCTTGTCCTTCAAAGAGAAACCAACGACAAGGTCGTTGGCCACCCCGGGGGTGGAAACATGGGAGACCTGAGAGACGGCCAATGCATCTCGGATCTTTCTTTTCTTTTGCTTGGAGGTGGTTCCTAGCAACTCCGATTCAGCTATAATGGTATTGATGCGAATCATCTTTGTTGCAGGTTCCTTCGGTCCTTTATCTGCGGGTCGATCCACAGCCTTCCCTTTGACGTACTCAGTGCAATGTCCTTCTTTGATGAGATTCCTGAGATATCTCTCGAACGATATGCATTTTCCGATGTTGTGTCCATAGCACTCGTGAAAGGCACACCACTTTGTTTTATCAGCCTTCTCTTGATCA
Organism: Prinsepia uniflora; assembly: GCA_032719365.1. NCBI lineage: Eukaryota > Viridiplantae > Streptophyta > Magnoliopsida > Rosales > Rosaceae > Prinsepia > Prinsepia uniflora. The sequence continues at coordinate 58,265,158 of CM064870.1, read as the reverse complement.
CCTTTGACTGGCTCCGGCTTCTTAAACCATGGCATGTCCTTAATTTCATTGTGGATCTGATGGACCGGCAAAGATAGCTGCAAGTTAGGCTTCCCCATAGCCGGTGTTTGAGAGGGTTGTCCCGCCTTGCGCTTGTTAGACTTTCCAGTCGCAAACTTTCCATGAGACTCATCTTTATTGGAGGCTTTTTCGCTAGCCCCAGCATGGTCTTGAGTATGGGTGGCGTTCTTCTCGTCCTCCCAACTTGCATGTCGCTCTGCCAGCGAAAGCATTTTGGTGAGACTTCGCTCATTACTCATGACGATGTCCCCGTAAAGCTGGCTGTCCCGAGGAAGTCCTTGTTTAAATGCCATTGCCGCAACAAGGTCGCTACAGCCGACAATCCGAGACTTCTCTTCGCAAAACCTTCGTATGTATTGACGCAGAGTTTCTTTTGCTCTCTTTCGGACAGAGAAAAGATGGTCATCCTTCACCTCGATTGTCCGAAGTTGTGCGTACTCCTTCACAAATGCTAGAGCCAACTCTTCAAAGGATGCAATCGACCTTCGGGGGAGATGATTGAACCAAGTCATGGCTTGGCCTTTAAGAGAAGCTTGAAAGACTTTGCACATGAGCACATCGTTATGCCTGTGGGGCACCATGACTCCCCGGTAATAATCTATGTGTTTTACCGGGTCAGAGGCTCCTTTGAACGGAGTGAAGTTTGGCGTCGCAAACCTTTGGGGGAATGGCTCTTCCTCAATATCCCTTACGAAAGGAGTGGAGAGCTGTATCTGGCGACGTAAATCGTCCTCTAGATCGCCATCTCGTTGAGCACGAAGGTGTCTGTCCAACATTTTTTGAACATCATTAGCCCGCAACGCACCTTGCTGAGGGAGTGAGTCATTCCGTGCTAATCGCCGAAAACCTCCTTGAGCTTCTCCCCTTGATCTCTGGGACCGTGCAGGAGAGTAGACTTCATCTTCCCTCTCACTGCCATGGGCAGATCGTTTTGGGTCTTTGCGTAGAGCCTGAGGTTGCCCCCTACTCCCATGTGAGCGCTGTGAGCGCTCCACTTGTGAAGTAGCCCCAATCCTACTTCCTAGCCGCTCATGTACTGATGGCCTTAGGAGTTGTGGGCTTTCTGCTCGACGAGCGTGACTTTCTTCACCAGAGTCACTTAGTGATGTGTCTCGTGACATCGTTCGGCAGCGGACTGTTTCTTTTCCAGGACGCCTTGGAGCATTCTCTTGTCTCCCACGTGATGTGGAATGTCTGTCTGGCTCTTGGACTGGTCTTTCCTCCAGAAGTCGCTGCAAGAGTTCCGACTGGAGCTGAACTTGGCTGCTCAACCTTTCAACTTGCTGCGCCAAGCTGTCCTAGGGAGGTTGATAGTGACTTCTCCCTGAGACATCGTGACGCCTATCCAGAAAGTCCCTTAGGTCCATGTTTGTCGTGGGCTGATCTTGCCGTGATGCACTTCCCATCATCCGCCCGCGTGCTTGTTGAAAAGCCGAAGTTCCTTCCCCTAGTGCAGGCACTTGGTTAGTTGGAGAGGGAAATGCTCCAAAGCTAAAGGTCGTCCTCCCTCCTAGCGTCTCCATGGGTGCTTCTATGGACACCCGCCTGGGTCGAATTGGACGCTCCTCCGGTGTCTCTATGCGAGCCTCATTCCTTGTATGAGCAGTTGAGGGAGAAACACCTTCTCCAGCTGAACGAACAGATCGTCGAACCCTAGCCATGCTTGATCAGCGAATCTTGAATGGAATTTTGTCGAACGATGAACACGTTCAAGATCTTCGAATCAACGTTATGAACGATGAACGAAGTAGGATGAACGATGAACGAAGTAGGATGAACGGTGAACAATCGTGAGAGCTTCTTCTTGAATATCTTCAAGCTCTCAATGAAAACACCAATTGTTGAAGCAGAATTCGTCCTTTAAACTCAAAAGACTCAAGAATCCCTGCAAACAAGCAAACAGTAAGCTATCGTTCGTTCAATGATCGAGACCCGGGGGGTGTTCGACCAAGAACGCTCCAATGCTTAAGTCAGCTTCGAAAGAGAAATCTCAAGAGCTTAAGTAGCGTTGAACAGAATTACCTGGAAAGTGAAATGAGCTCCGCTATTTATAGGAAAATCTTGGGAGCATCGGAGCGTTCTGATTGGTCGGTTGAATTTGTAATTAATAAATAATATATTATTAATTAAATATATTATTTAATAATTATAATAATAGCTCATTATGATAATAATGATAATTATTATGATTTAATATTAATATTTAATTTTCCGTTATTAAGAATAATGACAATTAACTCTCGGGAAGAATATTAATATTACGGAGACTTTTAACCCGATTAAATAACGTATTTAACTGGTAAATAGATTATTTAATGTGTGGATGTTTGCAAGTCATTTGTATTATTGCCAAGGGCAATTTTATCATTTCAGGAATTATAGGCCACGTGGTAGCTTCACAATTTTCAGGTGATTTTTGAATCCCACAGCATTCATGGTCATAACATAATTATAGAACCCGAGTCAAAGACGGTTATTGACTGCATTCGGGGCCGCATTAGATGGAGAAACGGGGAGATTTTCCCCATTCTCTCCAGAATTGGAGACGTCTCCTCCGCCTTCGTCTCTTGTTCCTGGTCCTGGGTTTTTCGCGATCGAAATTCTGCGGTGGACCACCTTGCGACGTTGGCGACCATGAGGATGAGCCTGCGTTTCTGGATTAACAGACCCCCATCTTCGCTGATGTTTATGTTAAACAAAGACGGGCTGCCCAGCCCTCCCTGACTCTGGTCTGTTCCTCGGTGCTAGACTCCTTGGACTTCCCCTGCGTTGGCGGTCTCTGAAGCTTGTCTTCTGCTCGGTTGTCTGCACAATTTGTTTTGTTCCCCTTCCTCTATTGTTGTTGCTCGGTTCTGTTGTTTTGTTGGTGTTTTCCTTATTTTGTTTGTAGCTTGTTGCTGCTGCTTTTCGTGAGGAATGAATTCCCCGATACCAAAAAAAAAAAGGTTGTAAGTATTTTGTTTTTGGTTGAATTTTTTTCCACAACAAATAAAAAAACACTAGCATATAAGTTTCGAGAAGATAAAAATAATAGAACAATTAACTTATTAATTATTATTAACATATAAATTTATTCAAAAATTTAGATATAAATTGATTAACATGATTTACTCAAAATAGGGACAATTAATACATCATCCTTTCGAGAAGAAAAAAAATTAATACCAATAGAAGAGAGAAGAGAAAAGAGTTCACTAACAAAAATTTAGATATGAGTAATCCAACATATCTTGGGTTGGGTTCACCAAAGTTTGTTCCTATTCAAACTTCTTTGTCTCGTTCTATCATCATACTGTCGGTCATGGATACAAGTTTCGGTGTCGCAATGGGTCATGTTGCTGATGGAGCTCCTTTTAAGGAGCTTGATCTGCCTCACAAGACTTTTGCTTGTGAGCAGCCTTGTGGCTTTTGATAGAGCGATAACCTCCTCTATTGGTGATAGTGGCGTTAAATCACGGTGGATTGGAGTAAGGATTGAAATATCGATATCGACGGATATATCGCTCGTCAAATTTACGGATATCTCACTCCAAATATCGGTATCGATATCGATATCGTTTACGGTTAACAAAAATAACAGAAATTCGATCTTAAAATTAGAAATTTGGAATAAAATTTTGGAAAAAAAATTAAATATCCAATAATAGTTATATATGACTAATAAAAATTATAAAATGACTTTGATATATATAATAAATATATGATGTAATATGATTCTGACGATAACTAATAATATAAAATTTTAAATATAAATATAAATTGAAGTGAGTTACTATAATTGAATGTTAATATATTAAAAATATAACAATAAACATACAAAAATTCAATATAAGAAAAATGATAAAATAAGTTTAAATAAATTTAAAATTGGAAAAAAATGAAAAAGTAGGATCAAATTTTAAAAAAAAATTGGAAGTAATTGATATATTTAAAATTGGAAAAAAAATGAAAAAAAAAAACCCAAACTTGGTTGAAAAGTGGAAAAATGAATACAAATGGATAAAAAGGAAAAAAAAAAGTAGTTGTAGGCTTTTGGGGGGCCGAACCCAAGACACCCCAAATGAAAAATAAAAATCCAACCAACGCTACTAGCTAGCGATTTTGTAAATTAACCAACGCCAATTATATAAGTATAAACAATAGCAGTCATCCCCTACCTCTAGTCAGGTCTGCAACTCGGGTTTTCCGACCCGACGACATGACATGACTCGACTCAATCTTTTTCGTTTTACGTCCGATTTTCACGATTTAATAGTGCATCTTCATCATTTTGATCCCAGGAAAGGATCTGTGAGCTCAAAACAAGAAATCATGTCAAAAATTTCAGCCAATATCTTTCCCCATTCTTATGTGCCGCTAGCCAAAAAAATCGATATATCGGTCGATAGTGGCGATTTTTCAATCCATGGATTGGAGTATATAAGATAACGGTATTGTTCGTCGGAATTCCGCGATGGTGGTGATAGCGATATTGATAGCTAGGCATCAATCGTGGTGGTGGCTCATTTGTCCGTTTTGTTAGGTGATTTATTTATTTAATTTTTTTTAGATTTATTTTGTGCAAATAAATCCAATGACCTTTATATTAAGTTGTTATATTAGGCTTTCCCAATATAAGTTGCTATTATAGGCTTTCATTGCAAAGATTAATTATTTGAGTAATAATGGCGTTGATAATGCTTAAGAGTTAAGTTATATTATTTTGTACATTATTTTCTATTGTCCCATTCAACATGTGTTGAACCTAATGAGGTATGTAAGCTCTAAGTTTTAGTCTATTGTCAAGCTATTTCAGTTTAACCGGTTTTTGTTTTGAATCTTTGTCTAGAATCTTCATATCTTCTAAAAAAGAAAATTGTGAAAATAATATTTATAACCCTCTAAATTAAGCGGTGTGATCGTAGTAAAGTTTTTAGGGAGTTCCCAAAAACATTTAAAATCCTCTAATTTGAGATAAAATTAATTTGAAAACAAAGAACATAATTGAAGATACTCTTATGTCCTTAACACTTCTCTAATAATAATATTAAGGTTGAGGCAGTTAGGCACATGCATTAATTCTTTTGTTAGGTGGCACATTTAGTTGGTTCACAGTCAGTTTAATTGACTAATTATAGCTACCCTTCTCTCTCCCAGTTACTTCATGAGTTTTATATGTTATAAAACTGAAGATTGAAAAGGCCTGTCACGTGAACGGTGAATCCGTTATTTAAAGGCTTTCCACTCAGACTCCTCAACGTGATTTAACTTTTCGCTTGTCTTCTCTCTTTTAAAATCTACTAACACACATTAATTCTTTTGTTTTTTTTATTCAACAAATCTCTGGACGAAATTAACCCCTCGGCGTAGGCGGGGGTGGCAGGGGGACTTACCTGGCTATGCTGATCCCTCGCTATTTCGTCGACTCCTGATTTAATTATTCACATAGTTGTAGATTCGGTGGTATGTACCCCAATTTACTAGTCAGGGTTACTTTGAGTGGGTTCTGGATATCAAAAAAAAAAAACACACACACCATCCAATCTAACAAATTTTCATTAGACTACATTCTACTTCAATTTTTTTAAACTAATATTCTCATTCTATTGATCCAATAAAGCTCACGTTTCAGAAATCATAGTTTTAAGGTTGCCACAATAATTACTAATATTTAAATGTAAAATAGATATACGTACACTTAGAAATTAATCACCATTGTTTGAGCTGTTAAAAGGGAAGGCAACCCATTGATTCACATCTGCAGGGATCGGCAGTGAGCCTCCAGAAAACTTAATTGTAATCTGTTATTCATTTATCTTTGACACTTCGAAATTTGGATGCAGGTTAAACTGTAAAGAGATTGAAAAGTAAGGAAGTTGACTTGTTGGTTAATAATAGTACTGGTTTGCATGGAAGAAGACAATATCCAAACGAAACTATTGATAGATGATGTGGCGGCGCAAGAGATTCCTTGTCCTACTAGCACTGCTACTGTTGATGATCATGATGATGAGGAGAATTTGGCACTGAAACACAGGGTATGGATTGAAATGAAGAAGATGTGGGTTGTGGCTGCCCCTGCTATATTCACTAGAGTTTCCACTTTTGGAACCAATGTCATCAGTCAAGCTTTCATCGGTCACATCGGCTCTACTGAATTGGCTGCATTTTCGCTTGTATTCACCGTACTAGTCAGGTTCGGAAATGGAATCTTGGTATGTTTCCTTTTCCTTCTTTTACATCCTTTCTTCTTCTTCATTCTACATTACATGATCTCTTTTTCGTTCAGTTTTCATGTGAAGTTGTTAACTTCTTTCATTCAGATTAATGAACAGAATCTGTGAATATGGTGTACTTTGTGCAGCTTGGCATGGCTAGTGCGCTGCAAACTCTTGCTGGTCAATCATTTGGTGCAAAACAACACCACATGCTTGGGGTATATCTTCAAAGGTCATGGATCGTACTATTCCTGAGTACATTCGCCCTTGTTCCTCTTTGCATCTTTACAACCCCGATTTTAGAGGCTTTAGGCCAAGATGAGACTATCTCAAAAGTGTCCGGATATATTTCTCTGTGGGTCATTCCCGTGCTATTTGCCTTTGTAGTATCCTTTACCTGCCAAATGTACTTACAATCACAGAGCAAAAATATGATCATTGCTTACCTGTCAGCGTTTGCAATTGGAATCCACATCCTCCTTTCATGGCTTTTGACTGTGAAATTTAAATTTGGTCTTGCCGGTGCAATGATATCCACAATTATAGCATATTGGCTACCCAATGTGGGTCAGGTTTTGTTTATTCTATGTGGAGGATGCCCAGAAACGTGGAAAGGCTTCTCCACCTTAGCATTCAAAGATCTCTGGGATTTTCTCAAGCTTTCTTTATAATCTGGTGTTATGCTTTGGTAAGAAGTTCTGTTTGTCTTGGCTTTCTTCTGTCTTTCCTTATTTTATTTATTTCTCTCCCTCTAAATGACATGAGCAAAATGCACATGACAAACTTTAAGTATTAGAATCAAATGCTAAGTCGGAGCTTCTGAGTGACTTTGATTTTGGTTTTTCCTTAACAGTCTTGAGCTTTGGTACAATACAATCTTGGTTCTTTTGACTGGAAACATGGAAAATGCTGAAGTTTCTATTGATGCTCTAGCTATTTGGTAACTATTCCATCTTCCTATAATCATTCTCCTTCAACTATAGTCATTTGGATTTAATTTGTTTACAAAATAATTGCAGCCTCAACATCAATGGGTGGGAAATGATGATATCCCTTGGTTTCCTCGCTGCAGCAAGGTTCTTAATTATTAGAATTTCTTATCATCATTTTTCTTCAGAAGTCACTTTAATTTATTTCTCTGTTTAAAACTGTTTGATTTTTACAAATGTGAGAACTTTAGGCCTGGTATTAATCCATGTTTTGGGTGTAATTTTCTAGTGTACGAGTTTCAAATGAGCTTGGAAGAGGTAGCTCAAAGGCAGCAAAGTTCTCTGTTCTAGTTGTTGTGTTGACATCCTTTTTCATTGGGTTCGTTCTGTTTTTGTTTTTCCTCTTCTTGAGGGGACGTCTTGCCTACATTTTCACCACCGACGAGGAGGTGGTTGAAATGGTTGCTCAGCTGTCACCTTTACTGGCCTTCTCCATATTACTGAACAGTATTCAGCCTGTGCTCTCTGGTATTCATTTTCCATTCTTCTTCTTTATTAATAATTATACTCAATGATCAATCACATTATTTATTTCCATAAATCCGAACCAGGATAGTGAACATGTTTGTCAACTTCCAGGAGTCGCTATCGGAGCTGGAAACCAGCGTATCGTAGCATATGTGAACATAGCGTGCTATTACCTTATAGGGATTCCTGTTGGAGCGTTACTTGGTTATGCTCTAAATCTACAAGTCAAAGTGAGCTATTTTCCGTCTTCCATCGTCACACTTACAAAATTATAGTAGTTGCTAGTTACTAGTTAGATTTGCTACTGTCTAGTTTCTATCACTATCAATCTGTTAGTGGCATTTGTTTCTTGTGTGTAGGGTGTTTGGATTGGAATGTTGTTTGGAACATTTGTCCAAACTGTTGTACTGGTCATAATCACCTACAGAACTGATTGGGATCAACAGGTATTTCATGGTTTTCTTTTGTCCTTTACAGTAAGACCAATTATTTTCTTATGACGACTATTTTTTCCGTCAAAAGTATAATGACCGGGATAATTTTTCCAAATTCATTATATTTTGAATATAAAAATAGAGAATTTGATATGATTAGACATAGAAAGAAAATTTACTTTTTCTAATCCTACTATTTTGAAGTAATTGAATTTGATAAGTTTTCTTCTATGTATATTTTCTCTTATCTCTCTACAATAAAAATATATTTATTTTTTACTTTCAAAATAAATTGGATTTGAAGAGTAATCCAATCTAACTCAATTAAGTCTCAGGAGCCAAATATACTCCCAAATGAATTCACAGACAAAGCAGTTGAACTTATGTAAAAATTTACAGGTAACAGTAGCTCGTAACCGGGTTAGCAAGTGGGCGGCAGTGGCACCATCAGACACCGCAGAATCCAGCCCCGCCACGTAAAATGCCTCATTTTTCTTGATTTAATTTTATTTAAAATTTTATTACATTCTTCCTTTGGTGAGTTGGGGAGATTTGTGGGCTAAAAACCGCCTACGGCTCATCCCATAGATATAGCGAGTCATTTTCAGCTTAAATTATACTCTCCAATGACAAGTCATATTTCTTCCCTCTTTTTATTATTCACATTCCACTTTTTATTATTTGCATTTTTTCGTTTATTTTTGTTCATTGATTCTTCATTAAATTACTCAGCCATCCAATTAGAAAAACGAAGGTTTATTATTCAAAATGCTCTCCTAATCGGACACGTAATCTCAATCTGTTCTCACAACGCAAAATCGTTGCAATGGACTGTTAGAATTTCCCTTCTATTATTTTCGTTGTTTCAATTGTTATGCTATGTTAATAACAACATCAGTTGTATTTACGAGTTAGTAAATAATTAGATGTTTAATAATTTTTTGGAAAATAATTGAAACTAACATAAAAAATTAAGAAAGAAGATGATGAATAGTGAATTTGGTTTCTCCATCATCATCACCTTATTTCTTCATCTAATTTAAATTCTTCATCTAATTTAAATGGGACGATGGATTACGTAAAAAATTCAATCCCAAATTTGGATTTGAACAAAATCTTAATCCAATTTGCAAAAAATCCCAATTCCAAATCCTGGAAAAAATCTCAATCTCAAATCCAAGAAATGATCTTAGTGAATAGGTTTGAAAGGTATACAAAACAAATTGAAGCTAACGTCTCATTCCCCGGAGCCATACCCAAACGGTAGGTTGTTGCCCATTCTTCCTCCAATTTTTGTGTTTCATGATCGGAATTCTGATAGTCCTAATATATATATATATATATATTTTTTTTTCCAAAGGATGGGTTTTCAAATTTTTTCATTCCAAAGGATACTTTTTCAATTCGTTTTCTACCAATTCTTTTGGAGGGAGGTTAGGAATTTGTAGTGCGGGAGGAAGGTTTCTGTAATGACCCGGAAATTTGAGGAAAATAACTTTCGAAAAAACTAAGTGAAAATGACGATTTTGCCCTTATTGGGTCAAATGTTGACTTTTTTATTCGGGCATTTGTTGGAGATTCTATAAGAATAATTACAAAGATCTCGGATTCCTGAGTCCGTAGATAGGTAGTATGTTAAAATCGGAAGTCGAATGGTTCCGATATGGATAAAAAACAATTAGGGGTATTTTGGTAATTTTTACTTGAAGGGCATTTTGGTCTATTTGCGTGCAAGATATTTTGAGGGTTGATATTTTGTCCAGAAAACTCTGGAATTTTCCTCCCCAAACTCCACCGACTTGCTCCTATGTATATATTGGTGAATGTGTGTGTGTGTGTGTTGTTTGGATGTTTTTTCGATAGAGGATGGTCGAACTCGATGAAAGTTATTGGCCGAAAGAGAAAAGCCAGGGGAGATGAGGGAGAGAGCCAGGAAAAGAAATGGAAGTGAAGAGAGGAAAGAGGAAACTGATGGAAGGAGGAAATAACAATGGCAAGAAGCGAAGAAGGACTGTGCAACTCTGAAACTCGAAACCATCGTTTTGGGTTCTCATTTTTGGAGTTTCGTTTGAAGCTTGGAAACTTGATAACAAGTTCCCTATTAGCTTTCTGGAAGCCATGCGATCAAGTAGAGCCTAAAAAGAGAGAACTTGAGACGTGGGAAGGCTGAGAAATACCAAAGGAAAAACTAGTTGAAAACTTGGATTCCAAGTTGCACATATTAAGCCACGTTTTTGTGGTTTTAAAGTTATAGAACTAATCCTAGGATTCCTAAGATGAATATGGGTGGTTGAACCAAAGAAAATGGTGGAAGAAATATTGATTTACAGTTGGGTTGGGACTTGCCAGGTTGGGGTGACCCCGGTTTGTTGAAAACAGGTCAAAGATAGGTTGAAGACGATGAACATTATAGCGATTGACTCCCACGTGCAGTGAGGGTTATAGGCATGTCGGGGCTCGTGATGCTCCATCTCGTAATGTGATCAGCACAGTTTTTATGTAATCGATGTTACGAGTCCAACGGTATAATTTTCGAGGCAATCAGGTATCTTCTCAGGGCTGTTTTGTTTGTCCAAAGGTTTAGGGGTTGTTTTAAGTTCATTTAAAAATTCGGAAAATTAAGGGATTAAAGTGGGAGTTATTTGGGATGATTAGTGACCTTTATAAGTGGTTTGTGATAGACTACTTGTAACGACCCGTTCTAGAAATCAGGATTAGTTTAAGCGTTAATGACAGATTAATGTAGATAATCGGCGATTAGTTGGGTGCTTCCGGACGGACTGTACAAAATGACGATTTTGCCCCTAGAATGAGCAAAATGTTGACTTTTAGTACGGGCGGTCAAAAGAACATTGACCAATGATCGTGATGTAGTTCGGGACATCACGAGCTCATATAAAGGTGGCACATCCGATTCCGACATCCGAGGAGGAAGTTATGACATTTGGAAGTTTGAGGGTACTTTGGTAATTCGATCGAATAGGGGCAAGAAGTTGACTTTTTGGACGACAAGGAATTTCCACGTATAACGAGGACCGTTAGACAGATCTCGATGCCCTGAATACAACGACAGGTGGTATGAAACAATTGAAGTTTGGATGACGGAGTTACGGGTGTAAGAAGAGGAAGGGCAAAATGGTAATTTTGCATGGCAGGGGTAAAATGGTCATTTAGCTTTCTTGCAAGGTGGGCCCAGTGAGATCGGGACACTTGGCTGTCTTTGGGTGGAGTGACCATCAGAATTTGGACACATGTCCTCTCTGGATAGTTGTAGAAGTGTGCACAGCCGCCTCACACAATTGTTATAAGGGTAATGGTGTTATACGGTTTTTGAGAGGAAAATAGAGAGCCCGAGCTTGATCGTGAGAGCCAAATCCTAACATAAGTGATGGTTGCTTGTGATTGATGAAGTGGAGTGGGACAGAGGTGGAGGAGTGGTGGTGCTTGTGCCACGGACTGCCGTGGACGGTGGGTCTTGAGCTTTGAGAAAACAGGGGACCTTGAGAGACCATCTTCACAATTCCTTCCATCTTTCACTTGTGGACCATAAATTGTAAAGAAAAGTGAGAAACTGACGTTGAGGATTGGGTTGAAACCACCGTCGAGGGCCGTCGTACACGGTGGAGGTTGCTACAAGTGGATCAAGCATGGTTTGGAGACTCGCCGTGGCCTGTAGCTGGGAAACCCGAAAGCTGGGTGAGTTTCACTTTGAAATGGAAACTTACGAATTAACGTCCAGTAACCTCCTTAGTTGATCAGGTATGGTTTGGGACGTTAAGACAAGGATAATGAGCTTGAAAAGAGGAGGAATGGTGGACGGGAAGCACAAGAACAGGGAGCTAAAATTCGATGGTTTTTACTCGATCAAGGAGGTACCTCTCGAACTGTAAATTGATGATTTGTTTATAGGAAACAATTAGATTTAGAAGGAAGAAATAATTGGAAGAAAAAGGATTCAAAACGGACTGGAATTAAACACTGAACCGTGACCGCCAGTTCGGTCAAACCGGGCTGGTCCAAACCGGTTCAGACCAGGTTTGACGCAAGGAGGAAGACGATGAACAGTAGGCGCGTGGTCCCACACGCATCCCCTTTTGGGCGGTGCGTGACACTGTTCATGTAACGCCCCGGACATTCTGAAAATGTAATATTGAAAAATATTAAATAAAATGACGTTTTTACCCCTGTGATTTGTGTGGTCAATTTTTTGACTTTTTGATTGGGAGGTCGAACGGACGTTGAACGATGACCGTGACGTAGTTCGGGACGTTACGAGTTCATAGACAGGTGGCACGTCCGATTCGGACGCCCGAGGTGAAAGTTATGATGTTCGGAAGTTCAGGAGGCATTATCGTAAATTGGACGTTATCAAGGGAAAAAGTTGACTTTTTGTTTGGCAATTGATACTCATTTGACTCAAAGACCGTTAGGTTCGTCTCGACGCCCTGAGTACGACGACAGGCGGCACGCGTGAAACGGACGTCGAATGACCGAGATACGGGTCACGGAAGTTGGAGGGCAATTTGGTAATTATTGCACAGAGGGGCATTTTGGTCTTTTTACACGGGGTCCTGTTCACCACCGTGAAAAACAGAGTGTGCAGCCGTGGGAGTCTGGTTACTGCACCACCGTGCGTGGTGGTTTTGCACGATCCAATTGTTTATGCTGTAGTGGACTGGACGGTGGGATCTGTTTATGGAAATTGAGGTATTGGAAGCATCCCATCGTGGCTGTGCAGAGCTTCAGTGCACGGGGAGTTTTAAAAATGGCCTTGGGCTCTATGTGCGGGAAACATTTTCCAGAGAGATTCAGAGTGCCTCCCACGGGTTACTTGCCGCATTCATCGATTAACCGAGTTAGAGAATTCATTTGGGTCATTTTTGTGTATCAGTGTGAAGGTGAGACTGAGAGAAACCGTGAAGAACCAGTTCGGATTTTTGGGGGGGAAAACTCTGAATTCGATTTCTACGGCTTGAGAGACAAATCTAAACACGTAGGGAGTTTTCTGGGAGTGATTGAATCTTGACCGTGCAAGAACTGAAGGGTTTCGAGCACGGATTGCCCAAGAACCCAAGTTCCAATTCGAAGGAAAAACCAGTTGGAGGGAAAATTGAAGATCAAATCGTGGGGACAATCGAGCTAAACTAAGGGCCGTTCTAGCCTTCTGGGAGCAAGAGGAAACCAACTTCATCGATTTCGAAGGACGACACTCACGAATTGGCCAAGAACTGAGCTCCCTGGTTCTGAGAATTTTCGAGCTTGAGGACGACGACTTCCAGGTAACGGTGAGTTCAATTGTTTGTGCTATTGTGTTCGTATGGGTCCCCTTAAGCTACTGGTGAAATTAATTTGAGAATGGAGTTAGTTTGGGTGAGTTCCAGAAGTCGACTTGTTCGACCTGTTCGAGCTTGAGTTGGGTCGATTAGGTGTTTGTCGACGTTGATCATCAGCACAGACCTAAAATTAACGGATTAGAGAAGATAATAGGATCAAAAACGAGAGGAATTGATTGAGAATTGAGCTTGAACTGGTCGGGTTGAGTCGCGGGTAATAGACCCGTTTATCAGTCTATTCGGGTAAGAACGAAGACACTGTAGCTTGGCGCGTGGCCTTCACGCGCAACCACTTTGGGTGGCGCGTGACGGCGCGTGCGATGTTAACTCCGATCACGGTCAACATAGAAATTGTTCCTTTCAGTCTAATTAACATTTTACCTTTAGGATTCGAGTTGTTCGGGAGTCGTTCGGGATAAATTCGGGAGTCCGGAAGGTTAAGTCTCTAAGTTTAATTTCGCTGAAAAATCCGGGAAAATTAGGAAAAATCCTACGAGTTATTTTGGGATGTTTGTAACCCTTCTTGTACGTTTTTACAGGCCCGGACACTTCCGAAGCTACGGAGGAGCGCGTGGGACGCGATTGACGCGTCCTAAGACTGTGAGTGGACTTTTTGATTTCTAAACTGGGCATGCATGACTATTTTTCTTGTTTATCTTATGGTTTTACATATGATTTTACGATGGTGATATGATATATCGGTTTTACGTGTTTTCAAGCTTTTCGAGATATTTATCGTATTTCACGCATTTCGAGGTTACGGTTTTCGCTTATGCATGCGTGATGATTTTGACGAAGTATCTGGATATGATTATGCATGTTACGGATTTATGATGTTTTGATCATAATTGTGAAGTGATTTTCGGAAATTGCATGTGTTGGAATTTGCATGTGAATTCGGACATAAGCCCTACTATGATGTGATATGATTTCGGAATGATGTTGGAAACGGTTTGTGATGAATCCTGGTTTATCGTGGTTAAAAACGGTTTTGGGTTTAAAGACCTGGTTGATTGTTGGATCTGGTTTTGGGTTTAAAGACCCGGTATGTTGATGACGGGGGCAGGCCCGAAAATTGGGTTTAAAGACTCGATTATTGTGATACCCCCGAGGCCTATTGATCATGTTTTGAGTTTAAAGACTCGTTGATATCCCGGGAAGGCCTGATATTGAGTTTAAAGACTTGGATGGATCCAACGGCATAATTGTGATTATTGATTCACTTTTTACTTGATTTGTGCAATTGATGTTTCAAAATGACGGTTTCTGGGTACTGGTAATATTAAATTATTTTACATGAGTTATGACGATTCTCTGTAACATTTTTCATGTGTTTCGGAAAAAGAGTTTTCAAAGGTTTAATACGCGATTTTTTTTTTTTTGAAATATTTGGTTATGCATGCGTGTTACAAAACTGGAGGGCGAACCCGATTTCGGAAAAACTGTTTTCTGTGAAACTTATGTTTCGGTCCACTCACACTTTGTTGTTTTAAATTCCCTCCAGGTCGTGGTACAAGCGCGGGGGCAAGCGCCAAGGCAGAGGCAGAGGCATAAAGTTTTCCGTTGCGGAGTAGTTAGTTCACAGAGTAGGATTTGTTCTTTAATCTGTTTTGTAATATTATGCTCTGTGAAACTGTGGACTTGACGTCCAGTCAGATGTATTTGTTTAATCTCCCTGGTCTGACAATGGGTGTGTTGTAATATTAATTAGTTTTCCGGTCTTTTGGATTCGATTGTCAGACGGGAGCAGGATGCTTCCCGATTATCGAGGCGATAATCGGGGTGGGTCCTGTCAGTTCATGGGGAAGTTGTCAACATGAATTTTTATCGTATCGATGTAACGAACATTTTGGCACTGGTTTCGAGTCAATCAGACATCTTCTCGATATATTTCGGGATGTCCGAAGGTTTTAGGGCCCGATTAAAAAAAGTTAAAAATACCGGAAAATTATGGGGCTTTGGTATGAGTCTTGTGAAGTAGTTAGTAACCTTAGTATAGGCTTTGGACAGGTTCGGGAAAGCTGAGGATAACGAAATGGCCGGATGCTAGCTTATGGAATCATTGTTGCGAATTCGGAGAAGGATTTTCTGTGGTTTTCACTGTTGCTTGAAAAATGGTTTTGGGTTTAAAGACCCGGAAAAAGAGAAAAACTCACTGGATCTAGTTTTGAGTTTAAAGACTAGGATTGATTGAAGGGAGGAGGGCCCTGGATTGATATGTTTTTAGTTTAAAGACTCGGTATATGTTTTGAGTTTAAAGATTGGGTGATTGTGATACCCCTCGAGGCCTGTGATTGTGTTTTGAGTTTAAAGACTCGTTGATATCCCGGGAAGGTCTGGTTATTTGCGCATGATTTTGAGTTTAAAGACTCGGGCGCACTTGAGATCCAGTAAACTTGTATGATTGATAGTTTCACTGGTTTTTCACTGGTATTCAGATGTTTTGGGCAGTGGCTTGGATGCCTTGGATTTGACGAGTTTTGGGACTGAGTTTCCGGATTTGAGATTGATTTGTGATTTGAGGCTGAGGCTTGGATTTGAATAGCGGATTTGACTCGTGTTTCTAAATGGTTTTCAATGATAGTTTTTGATATGAATGGTTTCATGACTTGGTATGATATGCATACATTGTTTTTTTTTTTAAATGGAGGGTATGAATGTACTTGTTTTTATTGAACTGTTTTTGAACTACACTTTATTTTTTGTCCACTCACAGTCTTTTCATGTTTTTGATGCCTTCTAGGTTGTTGCAATATAGGCTATTGGTCGAGAGAGACGGATACATCACACCCGCGATCCACAGTAGTTCGGTACACTCTGGGAAGTCCGGTTTCTTTTCGAATGGTTGGATCAAGAATCCCTTGTCCGACTTACTTGTCACATGAAGGTTGGACGTCAGTTTAGCCTTCGTGTCATGCGTAAGTTAGACGAGATCGGGATTTAGCCCTTAATCCCGGGGGATTAGGGGTGGGTCCTGACAATTGGTCTCAGAGCGAGGTTTCGTGTATTCGGCGAGAGGTTTGGTTCCCAGAGTTGTCAGGACCGGTCCCAAATCCCCTGGGATTAACGTGGGACCCGCCTGATCCCGTCTGACACGAAGTGTCAGACCAGGGAAGATTCCATCTCTGCTCTCACCGGGGCTATCAGAGTGCATCATGATCGTAGGAGGAGGGGAGTGATGTCTCGTCTCTACTACAGCCCGCATCCGTGATCAACCTGAAGGGCATTAAAACACGAAAACTGTGAGTGGAAAATTTAAACTTTTCATTTAAAAACATTTTCAGAAGAAGATATTTAATGCCCTTCATAAATACATACGCATGCATTCCAAAAACCGTTTAGTAAAACATTCATAAAATCAATCAATTCATCAAACATATCTTTGAAATCATTCAAGGGTTCATGCCTGGTTCCCATAAACCGTCATGACCCACAAACACCTTTCAAAGGTTCATGCCGGTTCCCATAAACTGTCATGAACCATAAATCCATTAAGGTCCTCGACCCGAAATCACAATCAAAAACCCGTAGGTCAAATCAATAGGGACTCAGCCCAAATCACATCAAGTACGGGGTCTCTGCCCCCAAATCATTTCGACAACATCGAATACGGGGTCTCCGCTCCAAATCACTTTCTAAGTCATAAAACATAGGGGCTCCGCCCTCAAATCCCATATACGGGGTCTCAGCCCCAAATCACTTTTCCATAAAACCTCATACGTATCAACATACGTATAACCCATCCACGGCACTTCCAAGAAGATGCCAACTCGGGGCACACAGCCCCTAGGGAACACATCCCCGATATAGTCACGATGTCAATCTCTATACTAGTGTGCACACTACTCGGGATCTCACTCCGAGTCTTCTCCTAGGAATCTCCATTTGGGAGGCTCAATCACTGGATCTAGTCCAAGCTCTCTCTCTGGATCCAGTCCACACATCTCTCCGGAATCTGGTCCGGGACCACATCATAAATCATAACTTCCACTCCTGGAACGAGATCCCTATGGGGATACCCATTCTGGTCTGTGGATCGTGACTCTCCAGGTCGACGCTGGAGGAGACCATATAATCAAATGGAGGGTTCATAATCATTTTCAAAACCCTTTCTTTCTTTCTTTCCCAAAACATATTTCAACTGGGTCTCATACCCGGTTCATCTCAATAGGATTTCTCGAATTCGATTCAAATCCATTTCACAGGCCTCGGCCTAAATCCACCGTTCAACATGGTCTCATGCCCGAATACTCATTTCATAAATCAAACCGGGACTCAAGCCCGATTTCACAATCAACAAGGCTCTAAGCTCGAACCATGACTCAATAGGACCTCACGTCCGGTTTCACAACCAACGGGGCCTTAAGCCCGAAATCTCAACTAACCGGGTCTCAGGCCCGATATCATCAATCAACAGGGAATCAAGCCCGATAGTATCACTAACTGGGCCTCAAACCCGAATCGTAAACCAACTGGACCCTCGGTCCGATCGTATAGCTCAAATGGACCCTAGGGCCGATTCGTCGTCAAATCAAATGGACTCCTAGTCCGAGAGTTCGTAAATCAATTGGGTCTTATGCCCGATTTCATATTTCTAAATCTGAAATCCATTTATTAAACCGTCATCGAAAACATGGTATGCAAAGGTACGACATAAAGCCGAAAACCTCAAAAAACGTGCAAATATGTCGATCCTAAGCTACCACAATCAAATGCACTAATGGCATCACAAACATACATTAAAACACTTATAAAACATTTATGCATGCATCAAGTTTAAAAGAAAGGTCCACTCACAGACCGTCCGAAGCCGCGCCTCGATACGCGTGCCATAACTGTCTCCCGGGTCAACGTCGCCTCCGGGATTCCCGAACCTGTCCAAATTCATTTAGAGGGTTACTAACTACTTACATAACCCCTCACTAAAGCCCCATAAAATTCCGGAATTTCTAACTATTTTTAAACGCGAACCTAAACCTTCGGACAGCCCGAACTATATCGAGACGATGTTCGATTCACACGAAACCAGTCCCAAAATGTTCGTTACATCGAATAGATAAATTTTTATGTTGAACACATGCCTAAAAACCCTAGAACGCGCCCGTGAAAATTGCCTACGCTTGGGCCCACGCGCTGGCTACTGTGGATCATCCCCTACCTCCAGCGGCCGGTTCAGACCGGCCGGCTCGGTCCAACCCCTGCAACTTGACCGGCGTGACCGGTCCAGGCTCCTACAACCCTCATTTTGGTCCGTTTTCAACCCAATTCGATCCTAATCTTCATAACTCGACCCTAGAAACCCAAACCAATTAATTAAAACCCTTAAAACACCCTAAACTCGACCGGTTTGATTTTGGTTCTCACGGTTCAAAATCCAAAACTCACCCACGGCTTCCTCGACATCCAACCACCCTCAAAACCTTAATATTTACCTCCTAACAACCTAAATAATTCAAGACAAGCATCCAAACAGGCCCATAACAACTCAAATCGAAAATGGAATTTAAAATGCCTAAACCGATACCTCGCGGGTTCCACCCTCCGCCGTCCACGGCGGCTCCGTCTTGGGCCAGCCACCATCTCCAGCCAGTCCCCTCATCTCTCTCTGGGCCTTTCAATGATCACAGGGTCAAGGGTTTGGGTTGTGGATGAAAAATGGTGGATCGGGTTCGTTTGGGAACAATGGAAATGGACGATGCACGGGGATGGGTTTTGGTGCATGAATGGATGAGGTTGGCCAGTGGATGAGTAACAATTGTCACTCATCCATTGGCTGTCTAAAAAGCTGAGCCCACTAGAGACAAAACTGTACTTTTTGTCTCGTAAAATGTGTCGCCGTAAATAGTATCCCGGAACTTCCGTGAATCGTAACTTCGCCGCCGAACGTCCGAATTCGACGTGCCGCCTGTCTATGGATTCGTATCGTCGTGATCTACGTAACGGTGCTCGGCCCTCGGCCATCGGACCTCCTGGTCAAAAAGTCAACTTTTGACCTCCTATTCACCCAAATTACCAAAATGCCCTTGGGTTTCCAAACGTCATAACTTCCTCCTCAGACGTCGGACTCGAGCGTGCCACCTGTCTATGAACTCGTGACGTCACGAACTACGTCACGGTCATCTGCCAAAGTCCATTTGACCACCTGAACAAAAAGTCAACGATTCGCCCATTCTAGGGGTAAAATCGTCATTTCGCCCGAACGTCCGCTAATTCTCGTCTAATCTCCGATTAGTCTCGCTAATCCGTAATTAATCCTTAATTAATCCCGTTAATTCGTTACGGGTCGTCACAAATTTCCCCCCTTAAAGAATTTCGTCCTTGAAATTCAAATTGACCCGATTCCATAACCAAACTGTGGAATCCATCCATGTTCCTCGAATCGGATCGCTGCACCCACACGAGAATACTCGTGTAGCAGTACACGTCCAATATACACCGTACTCATCGTACTTGTCCTCGGTACGTACCGTCATCAGAGCCTCCAAAGCTCCAACTCGGTCTCGAGAACTATACGTCTGCTCGCACGTCTCACTCGAGACCAAACATCGACACTCGTCAATCTCGCATGTCACTCACTTAGACCGGTCAATGATACCAGACTGACATCCCAATGGTTTTCAGTCTGACTCTCTGACACTTCCATCTGATAACACCCTATAAATTCTGCCATCTCAATGGCACAAATCCCATCTCACAGGTCATCCTCAGACCTATGTCCAAACTGACTCTAAACACTCGCTCCAGTTAACTTTCTCAATTTCCTGTTCCCCAAACTGACTCTTCTGAGAGTCCCATCAACTACATCGATCCGAACGTATCGGATATCTCTAAATCTGTGACCATCACAGGTTACAACCATCGTGACTAGCCGGCAACTCCCAGCTCCACTGCGCTTCACTGCTCTACTCTGATCTCGACTCGCCCTCGAGTCCTTGTATCGTATCTCACACCACTCAGCGATACTACTTGTCATCTAGACTCACCTCGAGTCTCCAAACTGACTATCGGATCAAATCCGATCGCCCATCATGTCCAACTAAGATTTTATTCAACCTACTACCAACTCAAACTCTCGGGCCATCTCAACCCGACATATCGATTGACCTTAGTCAATCCCATCATCTAACGTGCACAACACATCGATGCACGTGTAACACCTCAACATCGGGGCATCACCCGACCTACTCAAGGATTGCATTCTGGCAACGTCCAACCATACACGACTGTCCGCACTCCAACTATGGTCCAGACCCCAACCGTCCGTCACCAGGCGAACATCAGTCCATCACCTCGAACACTCACTCGTCACATCCTGTGACGCTAAATACCATCTACTCGTCAAGTCAATCAAAATTGACCCACAGCCTAGGTGTTCGGTTCTTACACCCTCTTGAAATCCTAGCTGTCATATCACTCCTCGTCGTCCCACCTAGGAACAAATCCAGAATGATGACATCAAAGGTCATCCAATGTCATCCTCCAGCACTCAACACTATCTACCAAAGAGTCATACTCAGTGATCTCGGACTATCCAACTACATTACGGAATCAAGCACTCTTCTCAAGGTCTCAGTCACAACTTCTCTTGATTCTGAAGTTTCAATCTCGTTGGAAACATGTTTCTCATCCAAAGGCGAAGCTCACTCATCACCCGAACATTTCCTGTATCCTACAGGAAAACGATTTCCATGTCCTCACCTTAGGAGGTATGGTCAACCATAGTCAACCAAAAGTCCACAACTCAACTGGACACCATCCACGCGTCCGTAACTCACTTTTCACTTCCCTACTTCTGAGTACACCCTCGCGACTCAATCTCGTAGAACTGGGGAAACTGATCTCCGTACCAAGTACTCCCGTACCTCACACTGAGCCACTCGGGATCCTCTCTGTCCCACTCACAACTACCACCTTCACAAGAGCGTGGCAAGTGTGCCATCATCCAACGTCAACATCTCATTCTGCGATCGGACTCAGCCGTCACCGAGTCGAATCCAGAATCACTGCTCGTATTGTGCGTCACTCACGCACCTCATATCATCGTCACGACTGACGAATCCTATCGTCACAATAGTCATGGCAACCTGAGTCCATCCAACTCGATAAGACTCATCTACGTCCATCGATAGCAGTGTCTGTCACAACCTCGTGCAGACCAAACTCAGAAACACTCTGCCATCGAGACTCCCAATCCATGCGGTAGTCTCACCGCCAGTACCAATCGCTCTACTCGCCACATCCACCGATCGGTCCACCTCTAGATCCGATCACAAGTACCACACTCCTGGTAACTTGTCCAAACAATGACCTACTAGGGTTATCACAAACCCGGCTACACGCTGCAGCCCTACCATCCTGACCGATCCCTCGATCTCAACTCCGAAGAGTCGTCATATTTCAATACTGGTACCTCACCAGTCAATAACCACTCTGAGGATTTCGTCCTCTCGTAACTCTACGGCTCTCAGCCGTTGGCCTTTACAAGAACTTAGCCATACTTCGTGTCCTATACGGCACATCGACCACACTTTGCGATCGTCACCTATCGTGTCACACGACAACCACTCCGGCATCTCCTGCCAGTCGACACCCCACTGGGATTCGACACACTGAAACATGGCCTCTTATGCCAATCGAACCTCAAACTACCGTATCACCTGAAAAACACCATCTAACTAAGGTTCGGTTCTAACGAATCCTCGTACTAATGCCCTAACTACCAGGTTGATGACAGACTGTTAAGACTTCAGAGACATCACATCCTCGACCTACGCGTACTCCACGAGCAAAATACGCTCTGATACCAACTTGTCAGGACCGATCCCAAATCCCCCGGGATTAACGTGGGACCTGCCTGATCCCGTCTGACACAAAGTGTCAGACCAGGGAAGATTCCATCTCTGCCCTCGCCGGGGCTATCAGAGTGCATCAGGATCGTAGGAGGAGGGGAGTGATGTCTCGTCTCTGCTACAGCCCGCATCCGCGATCAAACTGAAGGGCATTAAAACACAAAAACTGTGAGTGGACAATTTAAACTTTTCATTTAAAAACATTTTCAGAAGAAGATATTTTATGCCCTTCATAAATACATACGCATGCATTCCAAAAACCGTTTAGTAAAACATTCATAAAATCAATCAATTCATCAAACATATTTTTGAAATCATTCAAGGGTTCATGCTCGGTTCCCATAAACCGTCATGACCCCCAAACACCTTTCAAAGGTTCATGCCGGTTGCTATAAACCGTCATGAACCATAAATCCATTTGGGTCCTCGACCCGAAATCACAATCAAAAACCTGTAGGTCAAATCAATAGGGACTCAGTCCAAATCACATCAAGTACAGGGTCTCCGCCCCCAAATCATTTCTACAACATCGAATACGGGGTCTCCGCCCCAAATCACTTTATAAGTCATAAAACATAAGGGCTCCACCCTCAAATCTCGTATACGGGGTCGCAGCCCCAAATCACTTTTCCATAAAACCTCATACGTACCAACATACGTATAACCCATTCGCGACACTTCCGAGAAGATGCCAACTCGGTGCACACAGCCCCTAGGGAACACATCCCCGATATAGTCACGATGTCAATCTCTATACTAGTGTGCACACTACTCGTGGTCTCACTCCGAGTCTTCTCCCAGGAATCTCCATCTGGGAGGCTCAATCACTGGATCTAGTCCGAGCTCTCTCTCTGGATCTAGTCCACACATCTCTCCGGAATCTGGTCCGGGACCACATCATAAATCATAACTTCCACTCCTGGAACGAGATCCCTATAGGGATACCCATTCTGGTCTGTGGATCGTGACTCTCCAGGTCGACGCTGGAGGAGACCATATAATCAAATGGAGGGTTCATAATCATTTTCAAAACTCTTTCTTTCTTTCTTTCCCAAAACATATTTCAACTGGGTCTCATACCCGGTTCATCTCAATAGGATTTCTCGAATTCGATTCAAATCCATTTCACAGGCCTCGGCCTAAATCCACCGTTCAACAGGGTCTCATGCCTGAATACTCATTTCATAAATCAAACCGGGACTCAAGCCCGATTTCACAATCAACAAGGCTCTAAGCTCGAACCATGACTCAATAGGACCTCATGTCCGGTTTCACAACCAACGGGTCCTTAAGCCCGAAATCTCAACTAAATGGGTCTCAGGCCCGATATCATCAATCAATAGGGCGTCAAGCCCGATAGTACCACTAACTGGGACTCAAACCCGAATCGTAAACCAACTGGACCCTCGGTCCGATCGTATAGCTCAAATGGACCCTAGGTTCGATTCCTCGTCAAATCAAATGGACTCCAAGTCTGATAGTTCGTAAATCAATTGGGTCTCATGCCCGATTTCATATTTCTAAATCCGAAATCTATTTATTAAACCGTCATCGAAAACATGGTATGCAAAGGTACGACATGAAGCCGAAAACCTCGAAAAATGTGCAAATATGTCGATCCTAAGCTACCACAATCAAATGCACTAATGGCATCACAAACATAAATTAAAACACTTATAAAACATTTATGCATGCATCAAGTTCGAAAGAAAGGTCCACTCACAGACCGTCCGAAGCCGCGCCTCGATACGTGTGCCATAACCGTCTCCCAGGTCAACGTTGCCTCCGGGATTCCCGAACCTGTCCAAATTCATTTAGAGAGTTACTAACTACTTATATAACCCCTTACTAAAGCCCAGTAAGTTTCCGGAATTTCTAACTATTTTTAAACGCGAACCTAAACCTTCGATCGGCGGCGGCCCGGTCCAACCCCTGCAACTGGACCGGCGTGACTGATCCAGGCTCCTACAACCCTCATTTTGGTCCGTTTTCAACCCACTTCGATCCTAATCTTCATAACTCGACCCTAGAAACCCAAACCAATTAATTAAAACCCTTAAAACACCCTAAACCCGACCGGTTTGATTTTGGTTCTCACGGTTCAAAATCCAAAACTCACCCACGGCTTCCTCGACGTCCAACCACCCTCAAAACCTTCCTATTGACCTCCTAACAACCTAAATAATTCAAGACAAGCATCCAAACATGCCCATAACAACTCAAATCGAAAATGGAATTTAAAATTCCTAAACCGATACCTCGCGGGTTCCTCCCTCCGCCGTCCACGGCGGCTCCGTCTTGGGCCAGCCACCATATCTAGCGAGTCCCCTTATCTCTCTCTGGGCCTCTCAATGATCACATGGTCAAGGGTTTGGGTTGTGGATGAAAAATGGTGGATCGGGTTCGTTTGGGAACAATGGAAATGGACGATGCACGGGGATGGGTTTTGGTGCATGAATGGATGAGGTTGGCCAGTGGATGAGTGACAATTGTCACTTATCCGTTGGCTGTCTAAAAATCTGGGCCCACTAGAGACAAAACTATACTTTTTGTCTCGTAAAATGTGTCACCGTAAATAGTATCCTGGAACTTCCGTGAACCGTAACTTCGCCGTCGAACGTCCAAATTCGACGTGCCGCCTGTCTACGGATTCGTATCGTTGTGATCTACGTAACGGTGCTCGGCCCTCGGCCATCGGACCTCCCGGTCAAAAAGTCAACTTTTGACCTCCTATTCACCCAAATTACCAAAATGCCCTTGGGTTTCCGAACGTCATAACTTCCTCGTCAGACGTCGTACTCGAGCGTGCCACCTGTCTATGAACTCGTGACGTCACGAACTACGTCCCGGTCATCGGCCAAAGTCCATTTGACCACCTGAACAAAAAGTCAACGATTCGCCCATTCTAGGGGCAAAATCATCATTTCGCCCGAACGTCCGCTAATTCTCGTCTAATCTTCGATTAGTCTCGTTAATTCGTAATTAATCCTTAATTAATCCCATTAATTCGGGACGGGTCGTCACAAGAGTTGTTGGTTCATCGACTTGGGTGGTGTGATGTTACTGTGGATGTGATGTCTCGACGCGGAACAACCTGTCTACAACCTGGATACGATAGTGATAGTACGTTCGCTGTGGCTAGTTAGTGGTGATTGTTAGTGGCAGGATGATAGTCGCTCGATACGCGGTACGTGGTATGACGTACTTTGACTTAGGGCCGAAATAGTTAATGTGTTTGGTACTAGAGGTGCTCGGTGGTTTGACCATAGGGTCGAATGTTTGCTAGGAGGATTAGCCTGGATGGTAGCTGGTGAGCTCCGGATGAGTAGGTTGGTCGGCCTTCGGGGCCCGAGATTAGCCGTTGAGCTAGTGAGATACGTGGGCAGAAGAGGCCGATTGATGGTGGCCGGTTGGGCTGGATGATGTTTGGATGATGACGATATGGATTGGTGACCTTTTTGGTCAGTTTGGTTGGAATTGGACTTGTACGGCTACTCGTAGCCGGATGCCTCGAGTGGAAGAGTTTAGAAACTACTTTGAGACCCGAGAGATTTCCCCCTAGACAGGGTTACTGGTTGACTGTTGTGACAACCTGAGTGATGAGGTTGTTGGCAGCTATTGGAGGCCAAGGGTTTGGATAACCCGAGTGAGGAAAAGGATTTAAGCAACTTTTTTGAGATGGCTCGTTAGGATCGTACGTATCTTTGTGAAGAACCCGAGAGTAAGTGTTTAGCTTGGAAACTGTGAGTAGAGGTTTGTGATTAGAAAACTTTTGTGGTTGGGCTGACTTACGACTAGATTGGAAATGATGCTGCTAGGTGCAACCGAGGTAGTGATTGGTTGATGGACGAATCTGGACGAGTCCAGTGTTGAGTACTCAGAGTATTGGACTCGGAGAGAGGTTAGTATCCCGACTCGAGAGAAGGTTAAAGATTTGGCTCAGTAGAAGCAGAGGATCGGAACTTGTTTGATCCTGAAATGACCAACTCGATGAGACCCGCTGGGGGTTCTAGGACCAGCCGTGTGGTGTCTCGGGTCCGCCGGGGGCGTCGTGATTCGGCAGGGGTTCTGCAAAACTAGACACCGGTGTGGTGTTGGCCAAAGGGGCTCCGATGCCAAAGTTAGTATCTGAATGCCGAGAGGCAAGTAAACACAGTGCTCTAGGTCGATTCTGAGTGTCCTACCTTTGTGAAGGGTTTCGGGGTATTTATAGTAGCCATAACTGTGGTAGGTGGGCTACTGTTACGGGAGCAGGTGGTGCTTGGTGGCTGGGAGCCGTCTGACAAGCCCTGGATATCCGGAGGAGGCGCCAGCTGGAGTCCCAACCTGCCTCCGTCAGGGAGTTGGTGTGGCAGAGTTGGTTAGGTGACTGTCGCAGCCAGCTGTCGTCTGTTCACTGTCAGGTGCCGAATGGCGGGAGTGCAGTACGGTGCCGATCGGCGGGCCGTGGGCCGTGAGGGTGCCGATCAGGCGATCGGTCGGCGGCCTTCCTGTCCTGGTGGGACCTGTGCTAGGGTGGTCGGTCGATATGGTATCAACAGAACTGATGGACTGGGACCGTTAATCGAGCCGGGAGATTTGATGACCATTGGTAGGTCATGTATTAGGATGAACAGTCAGGATGCCGTTAGTTGATCAGAGTAACGCAGCAGAAGCGCGGTGGACCTAGGCTTTGTGTTGGATCGAGCTAGGATTGAATGGTCGGGGTTGGCCGCTCGTGAGGTTGGTACTAGTAGACTTTCCCCTGATATGTTGGTATATGTCGGCTGGTGCCGAGGTACTTGAGGATTGAGGATGCCGAGAGTTGGTGACTTGTATCCTAGCCGGTGCTTGGAGTGGAACCTCGGACAGGATGTGATGCGATCATCAGAAGGAGTGATGATTGGTACCCTTTTTGGATGTGCATACATAGTGTTAACCGACATGTGAGCAGGTTGGTAAGTTGGTTTGGGTACGGACACGTGGTCGTGATCCGTAGAAGTTGAGGATCACCTAAGGATAGTGGAGTTGACGTTTGGACGGTTTGTCCAATGGTGGTATTCGAGTTGCAGATTGAGTTTCATGGTTGGAAAAAGGTGGACATACTTCCAACCTAGTTGGAATCTCGGAATCAGGAGATGATGAAATACCGTGGTTGGTTCCGAGTTGGAAATTAGATTGTGTGGTGGATATGCTAAAGTTGAGTTAGGAAACTCGTGGTTGAAATGCCATGATTTGTAAACCCCTTTTTAAGTGTGGACACTTGTGTTGTGTTCAGAAGTAGGAAGTACTTGGCGATGCCGAGTGTAGCAAGTGTTAAGAGATGGTGTTAAGATAGATATTAGTCGTTGTTTTGACTTGGTTGAGGACCATTGAGCGTTCCGTTGAAGGATGACGGAAGGGAATGGAAAATGAGTGGCTATAACTGATCGATATGAGGTTATTGAAGAGAACCCACAATCAAAACGTGCGGTATAGAAGATCGACTAGATTTGTGTGGCCTGTGGTTGCATACGTAGGGATATTTGACTTGGATCTAGTGCTGGGTCTGCCCTAGGCACGTGGTTGCGATTGTGAATGGATTTCATATTGGTCGGGAGACCCAGGAGATCGGGAGTTTTGGAAGGGATTTGAGTTAGACATTCCCGGGAGACAGGTAGCTCAATCTAGAGGTAGGATCGACCGAAGGACTTCAAAGGTGAAGCGTGTTTGACCCGTGGTCAGGTGGTAATTTCGAGATGGATTGGAAGTTAGTTGAGTGGGTTTCTTTGACAAAGTTATAGTGACAGTTGGGAACTGGAAGGATAAGTTGATGTGGCAGGCAAGTGCTGGACACCGGGTAGGGGATCCCGATGTGAGATTAGTTGGATTCCCCTCGTTCCTTACGGGAGTACGAGCTTCGAAATTTCGGGACGACATTCTTTAAGGGGGGTAGATTGTAACGACCCATTCTAGAAATCAGGATTAGTTTAAGCGTTAATGACGGATTAATGTAGATAATCGGTGATTAGTTGGATGCTTCCGGACGGACGGTGTAGAATGACGATTTTGCCCCTGGAATGGGCAAAATGTTAACTTTTCGTACGGGAGGTCAAAAGGACATTGACTGATGATCGTGATGTAGTTCGGGACATCACAAGCTCATAGACAGGTGGCACGTCCGATTCCGACATCCGAGAAGGAAGTTATGACATTCAGAAGTTTGAGGGTACTTTGGTAATTCGATCGAATAGGGGCAAGAAGTTGACTTTTTGGACGACAAGGAATTTCCACGTATAACGAGGACCGTTAGAAAGATCTCGATGCCCTGAATACAATGACACACGGCATGAAACAATTGAAGTTCGGATGACGGAGTTACGGGTCTAGGAAGAGGAAGGGAAAAATGGTAATTTTGCAAGGCGGGGGTAAAATGGTCATTTGGCTTTCTTGCAAGGTGGGCCCAGTGAGATCGGGACACTTGGCTGTCTTTGGGTGGAGTGACCATCAGAATTTGGACACATGTCCTCTCTGGATAGTTGTAGAAGTGTGCACAGCCGCCTCACACAATTGTTATACGGGTAATGGTGTTATACGGTTTTTGAGAGGAAAACAGAGAGCCCGAGCTTGATCGTGAGAGCCAAATCCTAACATAAGTGATGGTTGCTTGTGATTGATGAAGTGGAGTGGGAAAGAGGTGGAGGAGTGCTGGTGCTTGTGCCACGGACCGCCGTGGACGGTGGGTCTTGAGCTTTGAGAAAACAGGGGACCTTGAGAGACCATTTTCACAATTCCTTCCATCTTTCACTTGTGGACCATAAATTGTAAAGAAAAGTGAGAAACTGACGTTGAGGATTGGGTTGAAACCACCGCCGAGGGCCGTCGTACACGGTGGAGGTTGCTACAAGTAGATCAAGCATGGTTTGGAGACTCGTCGTGGCCTGTAGCTGGGAAACCCGAAAGCTGGGTGAGTTTCACCTAGAAATGGAAACTTACGAATTAACGTCCAGTAACCTCCTTAGTTGATCAGGTACGGTTTGGGATGTTAAGACAAGGATAATGAGCTTGAAAAGAGGAGGAATGGTGGACGCGAAGCACGAGAACAGGGAGCTGAAATTTGACGGTTTTTACTTGATCAAGGAGGTACCTCTCGAACTGTAAATTGATGATTTGTTTATAGGAAACAATTAGATTTAGAAGGACGAAATAATTGGAAGAAAAAGGATTCAAAACGGACTGGAATTAAACACTGAACCGTGACCACCGGTTAGGTCGAACCGGGCTAGTCCAAGCCAGTTCAGACCGGGTTTGACGCAAGGAGGAAGACGATGAACAGTAGGAGCGTGGCTCCCACGCGCAGTCCCTTTGGGCGGCGCGTGAGGGCGCGTGACACTATTCATGGGGAAGTTGTCAACACGACTTTTTATCGTATCGATGTAACGAACATTTTGGCACTGGTTTCGAGTCAATCGGACATCGTCTCGATATGTTTCGGGATGTCCGAAGGTTTTAGGGCCCGATTAAAAATAGTTAAAAATATGAGAAAATTATGTGGCTTTGGTATGAGTCTTGTGAAGTAGTTAGTGACCTTATTATGGGCTTTGGAAAGGTTCGGGAAAACCGAGGATAACGGAATGACCGGGGACGGCGTAAGTGTGCGCTTATCGAGGCGACGTCGGAATGGTCTGTGAGTGGACTTTGCTTTCTAACTATTGATGCATGCATATATGTTTTTAATATATTTTCATACGTGATTCTATGATTTGCTTTATGATCTTGATGGTTTACAGTTTTGCACGTTTTTCGAGGTATTTTACGTTTACGAGACTTCGCACGATCTTGTGATTTAACTGTGGTCTTAATGATTTGATTTCGGGATTTGGAATATGATTTGATTTCAATGATGTGAAAAGGATTTTGGAAAAGTGATTTCGGGCTTGGATCCTTGTTCATGTGAAATGAGATTTCGGATTTGGTTTTTGAGGTTTAGAAAGGAAATGTGGATTTGGGTTTGGAATGATGGTTCCGGATGCTAGCTTACGGAATCATTGTTGCGAATTCGGAGAAGGATTTTCTGTGGTTTTCACTGTTGCTTGAAAAATGGTTTTGGGTTTAAAGACCCGGAAAAAGAGAAAAACTCATTGGATCTGGTTTTGAGTTTAAAGACTCGGATTGATTGACAGGGGGAGGGCCCTGGATTGATATGTTTTGAGTTTAAAGACTCGGTATATGTTTTGAGTTTAAAGATTCGGTGATTGTGATACCCCCCGAGGCCTGTGATTGTGTTTTGAGTTTAAAGGCTCGTTGATATCCCGGGAAGGCCTGGTTATTTGCGCATGGTTTTGAGTTTAAAGACTCGGGCGCACTTGAGATCCAGTAAACTTGAATGATTGATAATTTCACTGGTTTTCATATGTTTTGGGCAGTGGCCCGGATGCCTTGGATTTGACGAGTTTTGGGACCGAGTTTCCGGATTTGAGATTGATTTGTGATTTGAGGCTGCGGCCTGGATTTGAATAGCGGATTTGACTCGGGTTTCTAAATGGTTTTCAATGATGGTTTTTGATAAGAATGGTTTCATGACTTGGCTTGAAATGCTTGCATTGTTTTTTTTTAAATGGAGGGTATGAATGTACTTGTTTTTATTG
This sequence comes from Prinsepia uniflora, assembly GCA_032719365.1. Lineage (NCBI taxonomy): Eukaryota > Viridiplantae > Streptophyta > Magnoliopsida > Rosales > Rosaceae > Prinsepia > Prinsepia uniflora. The sequence goes on along the minus strand of CM064870.1, from coordinate 58,234,222 downwards.
AACTGTTTTTGAACTATACTTTATTTTTTGTCCACTCACAGTCTTTTCATGTTTTCGATACCCTCCACATTGTTTCTGTACGGGCTGTTGGTCGAGAGAGACGGAGACATCATACCCGCGATCCACAGTAGTTCGGTACACTCTGCGAAGTCCAGTTACTTTTCGGATGGTTGGATCGAGAATCCCTTGTCCGACTTACGTGTCACGTGAAGGTTGGACGTCGGTTTAGCCTTCGTGTCATGCGTAAGTTAGACGGGATCGGGATTTAGCCCTTAATCCCGGGGGATTAAGGGTGGGTCCTGGCACTACTAAGTTTTCAAAAATTACAAAAATGTGTGCAAGTCGGTATCAGATTGCACAGACCGAGTATGAGTGGACTTTCGTTTCCCTAAACTCTTATGCATGCATATTTACGTGTTTGAAATTATTTTCTATGTGATTTTAGTGATGCTTGATTGTTTGTGATTTGTAATTGATTTTGGTGAATTTACGAATTATTTAAAATGCACATTTTACAAGGAATTTCTATATGTTGTGTTTTGGGTTTATACTGAATTTTGGAATTCTGTTTATACTCGATATGAATTTCCTATGTGATTTTGGTGATATTTTGACAGGACCCGTCCCAACTGGACTTTGATAACCGTGCCCGGTCATGCTCCCATCTGACAAGTCAACTGAAGTCCCATAACTACCCCTCAACACCTGTCAGACAAGGGATAACTGCACTGATTTCCGCTCATGCCTTCGCCTCTCGATCAGCCCTGAACATCGTGCCACGACCTGGAGGGTCAAAAAAACAGAAAAAGTGTGAGTGGACAAAAATAATATCCTTTGAAAATACATTTCAAATAGACCATTTTCCTCTCTAGTTTATCAAACCATGCATGCATAGGGTAAAACATATGAATAACCATCCCCGACTTTCCAGCCAAATCACATGAAAGTATCAAATCCCGGCTCTCAAGCCAAAACATATGAAAAAACTAACCTGGCCACAAAGACCAAAACTCGTACTCAATACCAGTACACAAAGAAGTACCAAAACCCGTACTCAATACCAGTACGCAATCACAATCAACATCAAACAGCACTACTCACAAGTGCACAATCAATCAATCAATCAATCCGCACTACGCATAGGCCAACCTCGGGAACCGCACCCAGGCACCATCTGAGTCGAGTCTGGGAACCGCACTCGCACCATCAAGACGTACCACATACTCGGGAACCACACGCATGCACATCCGAGTAGTGATAGGTCCTCAAATAAGCATTATTTTATATTATTCCTTATCCTTTATACTTGACTTTTAATATTAAAATAATAAATAATTAGATAAAAAATTTATTTTGTGATATTTTTGTTTAAATAAATAAAGCTTGTAATTTGGAGCGTTTTGACGAAAGAATCGTCCCGATCGGAATTATAACGAAGAAATTAAGGACGAAATTCGATTGAATTATATATATTAATTATTATTAATTTTGTAAGCCCAATTTCATATTTAATTTGAGCCCATTTTTTATTGTGCAGCCGGAATTAAGCGACAACCCAATCCATGGAAACCGGCCCAAGCAGCAGGCCGCGGCCCAGTTTTCTTCTCTGCAGCCCAGGCGCGCGCTAACAGCCTTCCACCGAAGCCCTCGCCATTCTCTCGGCGCGCGTGCGTCAAACCGGCCGTCCCTCTGTCGGCAGGTGTGCGCTGACTCGCCTGCTCCGTCTGCAGTAGCAGTCCACCAACTTCACCTGCTCCCATTCAGCTACAGTCCACCGAAAATTTCAGCTGCTCCTCACCAACTCCTCAACAAGTCCCCTTTTTCAGATTTTCTGCATTTTTCTGTCATTTTTCAACATCAAATCAGCTCCAACCATCCCTAATTTCATCATAATTCATCATTTCACTTTTATTTATTTTTATTGTAATTTTTATTTTATTTTTGGTAGCTTTTTCTCTCTATAAATAGGGGTTCATTTCATGTAACAAGGGTCCCCAATTGTCCCATTTTATTTCTCTTTTTAGTTTAGGTTCTAAAATTTTCTCTCTAGTTTTTTCTCTTCTTTTAGTTCATCTTCTTTCTTTTTGTTCTTTATTTTTGGGGACAATTTTAACTTCTTGTATATTTCCTTATTAATTAGTTTTCTTTTAATTCTTGTTCTTAATTTATGTTATTTTTATATTAGTTCTTAATTTCATTTCGTCTTTACTTTGTTCTTGTGAATTTTTTTTAGATCTTTTAAACACATTTTTATGCTTTCCTTAAGAAATACCTAGGCCGAGTATTTCCGAAATAATTATAAAATTTAAGTCCGAATTCTTATGTTTTATCCTCCATCTTCATAAGGTTCCAACCGTTGTTCGGTGTTCCTTATGAATAACATTCTATTGTTTCCATCCACTTTCGGAATCACAAGCTGTTCTTGGGTTCCGAAAGTGTAACTTTATTTCCCTTACTTAAATTCTTGTTATTGTTTCGGTTTACTTATAATTCAATATATGTATTGGTATTTTCTTTCTAACATTTGTAAATGTGAATACAATCTCCATGTGTTTTACTTTTTGAATTTCATTTACTTCATATGTTTTAGCGCTTAACCTTCAATTTAACGCTAAGTATTTATGACCGCTGTTCGGTGCACATAGAATAGGGTTGAAGAGATTTAAATGTTTGACACACATTGAAATCAATAAATAAGGTGAATCGTATTATAAGTGTTTATGACCGTTATTCGGTGCATTTATAATATTGAAAAATGTATGCATGTATTTGAGATGATTAAGGTACGATTTCGTGATTGGTTCAATATGAGCATGATGTTAGAGTGTTGGTAAAAATATGTGTTTGAAGAAAGTTCACTTGCACAAAAGTAAAAGTAAAAGTAGAATTAAGTTCTTAACTATTTTTACTTATTTTCTTTATTCTATGATTACAATCTTTCAAACCCCCCAATTTAATTCTCTATTCTTTTATTTTTTAATTTTTTATTTCATTATTTCATTAATTCTTTTATTCTTTAATTCATTTATTCTTTAATTCTTTATTATTTAATTATTTAATTATTTAATTCTTTAATTCATTATTCTTTAATTATTCTTTATTCTTTTTAACTAACATATTATTAATGTTCCATAATTTCTCCGGTTAAAAACGATCTCTATTTACCAATACTACATCTACACAAAAAGGGTTTAAATTGCATAACACCTGAATTACGTGTTTAATTTAATGCGTAGTTTGGGCGTTATCAATTTTTGGCGCCGTTGCGGGGGAAATTGAAAATCATTTTTAATATGTTGGTGTATGTATATAAATTGTGCATATTATACTTGTTTATATTTATTTTATTTTATTCTGGTGCATATTTTAATTGTTCATAACTTTAATCTATTTGTTTATAACTCTTATACTTGTCTATATTTAATTTATTCATCTTATTTTTGTTCTTATTATTTTTGTTTATATTTGTTTATTTTAATTTTTATACATGTACATACTATACTTGTTCTTAACGTTTATCTTTCCACATGCTCATTTTATCTTTATACATATTCATAATCTGCTTGTATATTATTTTTTTTTTATTTTTTTTTATACACTTGTTCATTTATTTTTATACTTGTTCATAACTTTCATCTTTATGTTTGTTCATAATTTTGATTCTTATAATTGTACTTATTATATTTGTTTATAATGTTCATACTATTACTTGTTCATAATTTCTAATTTATACTTGTTCATAAATGTTCATAAGTTTTTTATATATATATAATTGTTCATATTATAAGTGTTTGTGTAAATTTCAATTTTTATTTTACTTGTTCATTTTATACTCTTACATACTTATTCATAATTGACTTTCATTTTTGTTTGTTTATAATTATTATTCTTATTCATTCTTTTTACTTGTTCATAAGTGCATATTGTACATGTTCACTTTTCCTTATTTTTACTTTTATTTATTTTTATTTGTTTTTGTAATTAAAAATTGAAAAAAAAACATAAAATTCGTAAAAAAAATTTCCTTTTCTTCATTTATTTAATTATTAAATTCCAAAAAAAAATAAATAAGGAAAACCTTTTTCATTACCCAAAAAAAAATCGAAATTTTTTTTTTTCGAAAAATATATATATATTTATTTACTCTCCAACTTTCTTTAGTTTTAGCTTCATGTTAGTGTTAATTCATACTTATTTGTTTATATTAGTTCCTAAGTTGTATATTACTTGTTCATTTTATTTTATTTGTGGATGTATTTGTTTTATTTTATTTGTGGATGTATTTATTTCATTTGTATATTATTTGTGGATATATTTGTATATCTTTGTCTTTTTATTCATAAATTGTTCATACTTGTATAAATTGTTCATACGTAAATTTTCATGTTATATTTGTAAATTGTGCATAAAAATATACTTGTAAATAGTTCTTGTATTCATGCATTAGTCTCGGCTATATGTAGATCACTTGTACTTCAGAGTTTAGATTTTAATTTTTAATCGGTGAAGACTCTTTTGTTAACTCTCATCTACGGTGATTGTTAACACTTGAGTTATCTTAATTCTTCTGGAGTAAGAAATTTTCAAGGGTGATGTCTAGGACATGAGACGGTACTCATAACGGATTTTGGGTATAAGAAAGGGACATCAATGGAGTTTAAGCCTCGGGATGTCTTGAAATTAGCCCTGCCTCTTGTGTTTATTGTTTCTAACCTGATCACCTTTGAACTTGCCCAAACAGTTGAATTAATCCAAGGTATTTACTTGGGTCGCACGGACGTAGAAGTCTCCATCTAGACTTTGAAGCTATGTGAACCATATATATTTTTGACTTTCCCTAACATGTAACTATTATTTATATCTTAACTTACATCATGTGTCATGACAAATTTAATTTGCATCTTTAGTTTAACTAACTTGCATCTTTCATTCTAACTTGCATTGCATCTTTCATTCTAACTTGCATTTTTAACTTAAATTCGCATCTCTGTCTAGGCTGGATGGACATTAAACTTCAAGCGCTTGTTGGGAGGCAACCCAATGTATTCCCGGGATGTGAAGGAGTCATCAAATCAGATTTGCTATCTTTCCACCTTCACTCTCTTTATTTTGTTTACTTAATGTTTTTCTTATTTTATTTTTGTAAATCATTTTCCTTACTTCAATTCTATGTTCAATTACTTCTTATTTTCCTACATTGAGGACAATGTAGAATTTAAGTGTGGGGGAGTGGTTTACAATTTTAATTGTGCAATAAAATTTTTTTTCAAAAGAAAATAAAATAAATAAAATAAATAAATAAATTATTGTTTATTGCTTTCTTAAATCCTTTTTGTTTTAACTTAGTGTTTTTACGAGTATTAAGTTGGCCTTTAACTTGTCAATGATATAAATGAACGGAAATGAATATGTTATGGCTATAAAGATGATCACCACAACTTGAATTTGTTTGTTAATACTTTGTGATTAAATGTTATAACTTGTAGAGAATGCATGTAAATTGGTACATAAACGAGCATGTTAAGATAAGTATGAATCATTGGAACCTTATGTGAGCTTTAGAACCTTACATACATCTTTGATGAGTGATTCATAAGTTCTTTGTTTAAATTGATATACATATGCCTCATAACTGCTTGCAATAGATTTTAATGAACTCTAGAGTACTAGAACTTATTTCATGTGATTTTCAAAGCTTTTAAGTTAATAAACTCTCTGATTTTGGATATGATTAAGGCATTAGAGTTAACATCACAAATTCAAACATCCATATTCCCTATTTTGTGCGCACAAGTTGCGACCCCCTTAGTTTTAACCCATTTGAGCCCACATTAAGCCTTTCTTTCATCACCATGATTATCTAAACACTTGAGTTTAGTATAGACATCTTTCACCCTTGTTCCAATGACTCGGTTGAAGACATAAAGATTGTGTGAAGAGAAATTGATGATGTTTTGAAGACTTTTATGTATATGGATTTACTTACTCAAACTTTGTTGTATTATTGACACATGTTATTACCTTAATATATGAAAACAAAATATAGAAAAAAAAAAAAAAAGAAGAAGTGTTTTGAGTCTCTATCAAGGTAATAATGTTTGATTATGTAATGTTTGAGTTAAGTCCTTTACATTCGTAAATCCAACACAAAGAATGACTTCGAGGCCCAACATGATGAAATTTGGCCTATGTTCGAAGGGATGAATTCATGATATCATTGCACTAAGGTCGGAAAGTTATGTTATGTTTGGGAATCTTTTCAGTCTTGGAACGAATTTGAGCACCACTTGTCCTATGTATTCCTTACCTCTAAACTTAACCCCATTACAACCTTCATAAAGACCTTATGTAACGCCCCGAAAATCCAAATAATGTAAAATTATAAAATAATATGTAAAATGACGTTTTACCCTTGGAGGGGTGTGGTTAAATGTTGACTTTTTTGTTTGGAATACTTTTTGTACATTTTCGAGGACCATTGTGTAGGTCTCGAGACGCTGAGTCCGTAGACAGGCGGCACGTCGAAAACGGAGCTCGGATGCAAAAGTTACGGGTCTGCAAAGGTCAGGGGTAAATCGGTAATTTGACGACCGAAGGGCAAAATGGTCAAACGACGGAATCTTGGCTGAGTCACCAAGTGATGGTTGTTGCCTTTACTTAGGGACACATGGCAGCCTAAGGAAGGGCTGAGTGTCTTTGTACACCGCCCATTTCACCGTTTGAAACATGTCACCGTTTGAAACACACATATATACAAAACATGGATATTAATCCCCTTCGATCCAACCAGCAACCGTTTGAAAAACCCTGAGAAACCTGAAGAATTGAGAGGATTAGAGTAAGAAAACAGAAGGATAAAACGAGGGACCAAGAGGATAAATGAAAACCCATATTCGAGAAATTGAAAAACAAAGTGAAAAATTCGAATTGAAAGTTGTAAGCTTCAAGGATCAAATTTGAGATTGGATTCGACCTTCTGAGATCATTTCAAACCAATACACAAAAAAAAAAACAAGGGGAATTGATGTTGTTTTGATCAAGAACAGAAGCTCAAATTTCTGCTCAAAATCGAGCTTGGGTTCGAATAGCTGGAGGTAAGAACTTGTCTAATTGATTATGTAAAAATGTTTATTTCACTCTCACGATGCTTCCTGTGTAAATTAATTTGAAAAACTTGGACGAATTGAGTGAACCTGATAATGAAACCCGTTTGAAAGTTCATCGTGGGCTATAATGATTAAGGTCGGGATTGAAGCAATTAAGTTTACAGAACCTAAATTAAGATGGGTTAGATGGAATCGGACGAAAGAATGGAAGAAATTAAGTTCGAATTGGTGAAGAAATTATCGGGTCGTATCGCGGGTTCACGACCCGTTTATCAGACAATCGGGTGGAAGGGATGGTACTGTAGCAGTAATGTGCACAGCGCGTGGCTTTCACGCACAGCTGCTTGCAGCGGCGCGTGAGGGCGCGTGGCTGAGTTTCTGAGGATGGGTCCAACATACTTTTTAATGTTCTCGATGATACGAACCTATTGGCGTTGGTTTCGGGTCAATCAGATATGAATTCGGAGTAGTTTCGAGTACCCGAAGCTTATAGTTTATTTTTAAATAATATTATTAAATTTCGACGATTAGGGAATTCGTATATGGGGTTATGTGATAACCTAGTAACCTTAAATTACTTTGTTTGACATGCCGGAATATTTCCAGGACGTCGGAAGAGAGCGAACAGCTAGAGACTGAACAATCTGGACAGTGTGTGAGTGGACTTTTATTTTCTACCCAGAATGCATGCATATATGTTTTAAATAATTTATGATATGATTTGAAATGATTTGGCATGATTGATGTTTCGATATGATGATTTCTGGATTTTGGGAATATTATATTGTTTTATATGATTTTGGGCACGATTTTTTAGAAAACTGTGATATTGCTGTTTTGGGTGAAGGCCCGGGATTTGAGATTGGTTTTGACTCGGATTATGAGTCAGGAAACTGATTTGATGGATTTTCAATGTTTTGTGGATATATTTTGTGGATTTATGTGAAAATGGCAACTGAGGTTGCGGTTACGCGGATTTGCGTGAAATTGATATTTTGGGCTTGAGACCCAAATGAAAATGTGATTTTGATTGGATTGGTATTTCCATGTGATTACATGATGATATTGATGGTTTTCGGATTTATGAAATAATCGGGACTTCGGTTTTACGGATTTTGAGGAAACTATGTTTTGAGCTAAGGCCATGTGTTGAAAATGGTTTCGATTTCAAATGCAACTGTTTTTCACTGGTTTTCATGGTGATGATATGTTGCGGATATATAGGGCTTTCGGGGTGGAATATGTTTCCCACGAAGTGTACCCTGGATATTAGGGCTTCCGGTTGGGAATGTGTTTCCCCAGAATGAACCTAGGAGATAAAGCTCACCTCCAGGATGGATGTGTTTACCCCGGAGAGGTCACGTAGTACGGTCTGTTGTCGTGCAGCCGAGGGAGGCTCGACTCAGATCAGATGTGCTGGATTATATGGAGATCGGTCGGTGATGTGTTCACAACGATCTAGATTGTCGGCTGGTGATGTGTTCACAACAACGGATGCTCGGATTTTGAGCGGTCCTCGAGCCTATTGATTTGCACACGTTGCAGGGATAACGTGACTATATGAGATTGGATATGGAAATGAGTCCCGTGGTTTTATTGATATTTGAGATTTATGTTTGTGCCTTGATATTTTACTCATGATTTATGATATGCATGCATGTTTATGAAACTGGAGGGTAAGAATATATTTTGATAAATGTATTTCTAAAAGTTTATTTTTGTCCACTCACACCTTTGATGTTTTATGTACCCTCCAGGCCAGTGCACAGGTACAGGGGCTAACATCGAGGCAGAGGAATAAGTAGACCGTTGCGCGCTCAGACACCTTACAGAGTAGGATTTTGATCCCTACTTGTAATATTACCTATGCTCTGTAAACCTGTTGACTAGTCAAACTTGTGAGGTCAACGGTCCTGGAAAACTTATCTATCCCTTGTCTGGCAATGTTTGTTGTTTGTTATGTTGTATATGTATATATGTAAGGTTACTTTTGGCACTTTAGAGTTATTGTCAGACGGGAGCAGGATCCTTCACGACTATCAAGGGATAATCGGGATAGGTCTTGTCACCTTATGATCCTTAAGATGGTAAATTTTGATTAGTTGAGTCAATCACTTGAGTAAGCTTATGGTTTTGGTTCATTTGTGCAAGTATGTTTTGTTTTTATCATGAGGTGTTTGTTTGAAATTTTGCAAAAGTACTTCATTTCTATTATGTGAGCATTTTTCTCACATATTTTGAGTGCAAATACAAACCCTTACAAAATTGAGTGAATTTATGAGGGCATATCCTTGTGAGTTGATTCATACTTGTTTCATTCATGTTGAGATCTCTTGCACCATATTTACTCATTATCTTACTTGTTAAAACATTTTGTTACTATGTATTAACTCTTGAATTCCATATGCTTAAATGATTTAAGTGAAAATCTTTTATTTCATGATAATCATGAAGTTTTGAGACAAATGGTTAAGGGTTTACTTGTTTTGACTTCATAGTTTAATTTTAGTATTTTCTAGGGACTAGCAAAATTTAAGTGTGGGGGTATTTGATAGGTCCTCAAATAAGTATTATTTTATATTATTCCTTGCCCTTTATACTTGAATTTTAATATTAAAATAATAAATAATTAGATAAAATAATTTATTTTGTGATATTTTTGTTTAAATAAATAAAGCTTGTAATTTGGAGCGTTTTGGCGAAAGAATCGTCCCGATCGGAATTATAACGAAGAAATTAAGGACGAAATTCGATTGAATTATATATATTAATTATTATTAATTTTGTAAGCCCAATTTCATATTTAATTTGAGCCCATTTTTTATTGTGCAGCCCAGATTAAGTGACAGCCCAATCCATGGAAACCAACCCAAGCAGCAGGTCACAGCCCAATTTTCTTCTCTGCAGCCTAGGCGCACGCCAGTAGCCCTCCACCGAAGCCCTCGCCATTCTCTCGGCGCGCGTGCGTTGAACCGGTCGTCCCTCTGTCAGTAGGCGTGCACTGACTCGCCTGCTCTGCCTGCAGCAGCAGTCCACCAACTTCACCTGCTCCCATTCAGCTACAGTCCACCGAAAATTTCAGCTGCTCCTCACCAACTCCTCAACAACTCCCCTTTTTCAGATTTTCGACATTTTTCTGCCATTTTCCAGCATCAAATCAGCTCCAACCATCCCTAATTTCATCATAATTCATTACTATTCATCATTTCACTTTTATTTATTTTTATTTTATTTTTGGTAGCTTTTTCTCCCTATAAATAGGGGTTCATTTCATGTAACAAGGGTCCCCAATTGTCCCATTTTGTTTCTCTTTTTAGTTTAGGTTCTAAAATTTTCTCTCTAGTTTTTTCTCTTCTTTTAGTTCATCTTCTTTCTTTTTGTTCTTTATTTTTGGGGACCATTTTAACTTATTTTATATTTCCTTATTAATTAGTTTCCTTTTAATTATTGTTCTTAATTTATGTTATTTTTATATTAGTTCTTAATTTCATTTCGTCTTTACTTTGTTCTTGTGATTTTTTTTTGAGATCTCTTAAACACATTTTTATGTTTTCCTTAAGAAATACCTAGGCCAAGTATTTCCGAAATAATTCTAGAATTTAAGTCCGAATTCTTATGTTTTATCCTCCATCTTCATAAGGTTTCAGCAGCTGTTCGGTGTTCCTTATGAATAACATTCCATTGTTTCCATCCACTTCCGGAATCACAAGCTGTTCTTGGGTTCCGAAAGTGTAACTTTATTTCCCTTACTTAAATTCTTGTTATTGTTTCGGTTTACTTATGTCAATATATGTGTTGGTATTTTCTTTCTAACATTTGTAAATGTGAATACAATCTCCATGTGTTTTACTTTTTGAATTTCATTTACTTCATATGTTTTAGCGCTTAACCTTCAATTTAACGTTAAGTGTTTATGACCATTGTTCGATTCACTTAGAATAGGGTTGAAGAGATTTAAATGTTTGACGCACATTGAAATCAATAACATAAGGTGAATCGTATTGTAAGTGTTTATGACTGCTGTTCGGTGCATTTATAATATTGAAAAATGTATGCATGTATTTGAGATGATTAAGATAGGATTTCGTGATTGGTTCAATATGAGCATGATGTTAGAGTGTTGGTAAAAATATGTGTTTGAAGAAAGTTCACTTGCACAAAAGTTAAAGTAGAAGTAGAATTAAGTTCTTAACTATTTTTACTTGTTTTCTTTATTCTATGATTAAAATCTTTCAAACCCACCCCCCCACCACCAAATATTTTTTTATTTTTTATTCTTTATTTCATTAATTCTTTTATTCATTTATTCTTTAATTATTTAATTGATTATTCTTTGATTATTCATTATTCTTTTTAACTAACATATTATTAATGTTCCCTAATTTCCCCGGTTAAAAACGATCCCTATTTACCAATACTACATCTACACGAAAAGGGTTTAAATTGCATAACACCTGAATTACGTGTTTAATTTAATGCGTAGTTTGGGCATTATCAAGTAGTCACATCTAGGAACTGCACTCACATCATCCAGACATGTACCAGTATCCACAATCACAAACACAATTCATACCACATACACATATCAATCATATCCTTGACTTCAAACTAAGTCAAAATCATTCCCGACAGGGTCTTAAGCCCAAATACCATTTACACGTAAATCCGTAAAATCTCATTTGAAAACATTAAAATAATCCAGAAATCATCATTGACTCACCAACTAAGTCAAAATATCCTTTTAGAAACCTTTTTTACTCCGGGCTTAGCCCAAAACATCAATTGCTCATTCCTCTTAAAACGTGCCCGAAAGACTAATTAAAATAATCATTAAATCACAAATAATCATGACATCATTGCAAACCAAATCGTGCAATCAATCATATAAAACATTTAACTATGCATACATATCAGTTTATAAAACAAACATCCACTCACACACCGTCCATATCGCTCGTTTTCCGAGCTGCACTCCTTTCCGTACTTTCCGACATTTTCCAAGAATCCCAAGTCCTCGATATTCCCGCTCATGCGCCCCCACACGCAGCCGTGAATGGCTGTGCGTGAAACTCTCGTACGCGCTATAGTACCCTGCTACAGTCTCCTTCCTCGCCCGTTTAACTGATAAACAGATCATACAACCCGCAAAGCAACCCGATTCGATCCCCATCAATTCTCAATCCATTCGACCAAACCCTGAATTTTTTGTAGGAAGTTCAACATCTGATCCTTTCAATTTCCCTTGATTCCTTCAACATTTGGTATTACTTCTACTTGTCAGACGGGAGCAGGACCCAGGTGTGATTTACGAGGTGTTTTGTAGGTCGAGTCATGTCAACTTGGCATTAGAGCAAAGGTTTGTGTTGTGTCTGCTATTTTCATGCCTCTGAGATGTGAGTCTCATGTTCGGCTTGGTAGTGGGACGAGTATAGGAGCCTTGGGATAGTTACAGGGTAGGAAATGGGTTGGATTATTAGTGTGAATGGTGGATGCTACATACTCATAAGGAAAACATGTGTGACTTCAAATAATAAGCGAAGGCTATAGTCTTTGTTGGCATGTCGAATTCAACGTGTATAGTGACGTTTGGCATGATGATTAAGTATACTAGTAATAGTTGAGCTATGAATTTTGAATAGAACTCTAATAGGAGTCAACATATTCATATTAGGATTTGATATAAGTTGAGATATTAGTATAGGACTCAAAAAGAGTCGGAGTTGGGAAGTTAGGAATCGAGACAAGTTGGAATGTGGGAGTAGTGTGTTAGTTCGAATATTGGAAATAGAACCCAAGATACTCTTGCGAGTTCTAAAATTCTAGTTTTTGAGCATATAAATGAGATTAAGTATTAAATTTAGGTTGTTTGAAAAGATGATAAGCATGAGTAAAAAGTTGGACAATTTTGGAAGGCTAGGTACAAATCGAGTTGTGAATTGAATACTATAAGTTGAGTAAAAAGTTGAACTTTCAATGGAGATAGGGTCCTGGTGAGTTCCCAGTGATATTATTTAGTTTAGCTATATCCTGGAAATGTTATGGACCCATAAAAGTATGTACTGCTAGTTGACGAAATCAAGATGAATCTAAGTAAACTTGAGGCGGTGATGTAGAATTTGGATTGGTTATATGTGGGATTAACTATGTCTCACTAAAATCCAAAGATTTGATCAAGAATTTGGCAGAATGTATAAAAGTGTTTCAGAAAGGTTTTACAGGTCTGTGTGGCTATTCACCCACATATAGACTATTAGCTTAGAGGACTTTCTAGTTTTGAAAGACGTGATGGAAAGTATTATGTGGTTTAGTAGTTGTAGAAAAAGGGAAGGATAAATAGTGAAGATAAATTGGAGAAGTGGTATGCCTTTATTTATGAGTATTTGGTTATGAGAATGAAGGAAACAAATGAAATTGCAATGGTGTATTTGTGTTAGTGTTTTATGTTTAAAAAAGGCAGTGGTGTAGTGGTTTGGATTTGGATTTGGGTTTCGAATAGGAGATAGGACCATGGAATTGTGACTTGAAAGAAGTCCCAATTGAGAACTTTGGTAGGAAGTTGGGAAGTGAACTTGTTAGTTGTGGTCAATGAATGAGAGTTTGGAAGGAACTCAAGTTAGGGTTGTATGCCTAGGCTTTGGTTAAGTCTAATTTTGGTGTTAAGTCAAGTCTTGGTATTAAATAGATTTTTTGTGGTTCGGATACAATTATTTTGTGAAAATTTGTGGAAATGGTAGTTGAGCTAATTTCAATTCAGTAATGTCTTGGTTTGATGTGTGAATTAAGAGTTGAATTGGCTTGTGATGTTTTCCATGAATTGTGTTCACTGTTATAATAATGAATTCTCTCAAATAATAAAAAATAAGGAAGTTTTTAAACGGTTGATACTCGGATATGAACATGCGCAAAGTGTTATTGTATAGCGTGATTGCTACTGACTTGGATCAGGGTTCAACCTGGTCATGGGGCTAATGTGATGTAATGTATGGGGTATGTTATTATTATGATACGTGCTCGAATGTAATTCGAACAATGTTTAGTACAATTCTCGAGATGCTTAGTACAATTGGGTTATCAAGATGAGTATCCGAGCACCACGGACTAGATGGTTAATTTATTGATTTTAATTTTGGCATTACTGATATATGTGTCTAAGAAATTTTTGTTGATCTGAGGTTTGCAAACTTGGAAAATGTGGGGCCCAGTTTAGTTGAGGAACTTTTATGATTGATATGTTTCCAAGTTCTACGTCTATGGTTATAAGATCTGAAACGTGAGTGGCTATTGTTTACGTTCACTTTGGGTGATGGTAAATTACTGAGATCTTAAGGAATGAAAACCGGGGGAGGTATGCTATTGATGCTCATTGTAACTCGTGCTTAAGTTAGTGATTAGTTACCTGACAAAAGGGCTAAACCCTGAAAGATGTGATGAAACTTTAGATTTATCCATATGTAAGTGAGTACATATCCTAAACATGACTTAGGTGATACTGAGTTGATTTCGAGATGTTTTTGTGATATAATTGGCTTACGCGTGATCCAGGGGTTGCTTATGTTCAAGTGAAGGTGTAGTTTAGGAATCCCTTGGGAAAGGTAGAGTTAAATAACATTGAAGCAACTCAACCTCCAATTTGAGTATGGTGATAAGACTAAAGTTGGTTCTCAATAGTCTTCTCTCTATTAGGGAACATGTTGATGTGTTAGCTGTAAATAACAAGAAAACCCCTATGGCCAAATTTCGAGGACAAAATTTCTTTTAAAGGTGGTAGGTTATAATGACCAGGAAATTCGAGGGGCCGGGTCCATGTGTGGTTTACGAGATATTTTTTGGGTCGGGTCCGATCATTACAATCATGCATTTTGGTATCAAAAAATGTTTGACGATGGGATAAGAGCATCTGGAAGAATTGAATGATTTTCGGGGAATTAGAGTGATGTGAAGAGGTGGGTATATGATAGAACAAGTGTCGTGGAGGCGGTGCTAAGGAAGGAGCAGGGCCGGCCATAGACGAGGGCGACAAGGGCAACCGCCCTGGACCACAAACAAGAAGTGCTCAAATTTTTAAATTTGTCTTATTTTACGGAAAAAAAAGTAAAAGAATATTTAAAATTTTGAAAAACATTTAAATTGAATTTGAAGAAATATTTTATTAAAAAATTGGTCTCATATTCTTGAAATATTATCAGACTTATTCTGATTAATATATAGTTATCTAGTTTGTCTTATAAAGTTATTAAGACTCTAACTCTAAAGTTTTTGATAAAATTTCACCGTTTCTTAAAAATATAATATTACAAAAATGACTAAATTTTTTATGTATGATTGATATGCTTAAATTCTTGAATTTTTTTGGTATATTGTTAGAAGAATGAAAAAATAAAGATTGAAATTTGAAAAAATTGTTAACTTTATATATGTAAATATATATTATAAGGGCACTTTTATAATTTTCGTCCTACCCCTCCAATTTATTGGAACGACTCTCGAAGGAGCCATAGGAGATCAAAGAAAACCCGAAAGGTGATGAAGGGGGACGAGGGTTAGGAAGGCGGTGGCCGCTGAAGGTGGCAGCTTGTGTTGATATTTTGATTTCTTCATCAAATTTAAGCTGACATCTCGACGGTCGCATGCCACTGAGTGGTAATCGTCGTTGCCGTATTGGGCGTTATGGATGCTGTGGAAGTTGACATCTGATTGAAATTAGGCTGCAATGGGATTTCTTAGATTTGAGCTTGGGATTTTTCCAGATTTGGGATTGAGTTTTTTGCAGAATCCACGTCCCATTTCAATTAGATGAAGAAAGAAAATGATGATGGTGGATAAACCTAGATTCGCTATTCATCATCTTCTTCCTTAATTTCTTTAGGTTAGCTTTAATTATTTTCTACAAAATATTTAAACATTCAATCATTTGCTAACAGGTAAACATAATTGACGCTGTTACTAACATGACATAACAATTGAACCAACGAAGGTAACAAAATGAGAGTTCTGGCAGAATATTGCAACGATTTCAAGTGGTGAAAATAAATTATGATTAAACGTCTGATTAAGTGAGTATTTTAAATAATGAGCCAAAAATAAAAGTGCGGAAAGGGTACGGCTCTCTGCCTGTTTTTCTCTGGCTTCTATACATGCTTCTTAATTTCCACTGTCCAATTCAATCCAACAGTCCAAGTTTGTCGGATGTATGTGAACAAGAGATCTATATGTAGGATTTTTCTTGACAGGGATGGATCCAATCCGACTTTACCTTACAAGGACTCTGTAGATAACAAAATAAAATATTTTTAAAAAAATAAAGTGCATAATGAACTCAAAGCCATTGTTGATTTAGAAACCTAGAACTGGTATCAAAAAGGGAAAAAATTTGATCAACAAAATTGAGGCAATTCATGACTGCGTGCAGATAGTATTAGCTGGGCGAACAACAATATCATATATTCTAGAGAATGCCTGCATCTGGGAGAAATTTTCAAATACAAATATAATAATTTATCGTCCGTTTTTCAAGATTATTTCTGTAAAAAAATTATTAGATAAGGAATCAATTGATTTTTCATTTATATCAAACTAATAATGTTACAATAATTTTGATCGGAGTGATAAACCGTCTATTTAGTTGATATATATATACATATATGATAACATAAAATTGATTTTTTGAAAAATATTTGAAATAATGATTTAAGCTCATTTCTGATTTTACGTAAGTATACAATTTTTAAAAGTGGGTAAAGTGAGCTTATGGCCGATGGAAAAAAATTATGTTAAGATATATGGCAAATGAAATTGTTTATTTGAAATCCTCAAACAAATAATAAGTTTTGCCAAACAATGGGATTTCAAATCCAAATCCATGTTCCCAAACAAAAGCAGGCTTAATTTTTTGGGAAATTGATGGAAATAAGTGGTTTGACAAAAATGTATTTAAAAATAGGTGCCCCTTAAATATTTTACAAATCTACACACTACACTATATAAGTGTTATAGTAACCTGATAGTCAAATAATTTATGCAATTGAACACTGCACTAAAAAGAAACCTTAAACCCCAAATCGATCATACCTAGTTCTCCTCCATTCTTTTTCTTCATCGCAACAACACAATATCCATCGAGAACGAAAATGCGGCTATCTTTTTCTCCAAATCATGACTACCTTCTTCTCCTCCATTCTTTTTCCTTGTCGCAACAAACCAATAACCACTGAAAACAAGATCACAACTACTTTCTTCTCCAAATCGTGCCTACCTTCTTTTCCTCCATTCTTCTTCCTCATCGCAACAACCTAACTACCTTCTTCTTTTTCCTCCCAAATCTTGCTATCTAGACCAACTCATCATCTTTATTTCACTCTTATCTTCTCACGCCCATCATTTTCTCATCGCTCACAGCTTCTCATAGCTCCTATCTTCTCATCGCTTTCTTTCAATGTCTCTAATTTTTATCCTAATAAACTATATAAAAATATCCAAACTATATGGTCAATTTCAAATAGTACCCTAACTATGAAAATTGAATTTTAAATACCCAAACTATCAAAACATAACATCTAGGTATATTAAAAATTAAGTGTTCAAGTGGCATTTGTGAGACATTTTTTTCCTGTTGATTTGGACTCTGTGTGGATAAAAAAAATTAAAAATTATATTATATTAAAAATAATTAATAATTGAATTATATTACAAATAAATAAATAAATTAATTAAAAAAATCAAAATCAAATCCCTCTCTGAACCGAGAATGATGACCCCTCATCCATCCTCTCCAACTCCACTAACCGCCCAATTGTTTATGGCTTTAAAACCGATATCCAAAATTCAGTTCCAAACCCAGGGCCATCATTGATTTCATCATCGATTTCATCTTGTTGTGGCAATGATTTTATCATCGATTTCATCTTGATGGGCATCATCGAATTCTATGCTTTAGCCAACCCACCGAGCCCCAAAACCTCATCAGACCCGCTCTCCCGCACACATCTCCAAAACCCATCAAGGCCTCCAATTTTACCATCAGAGAAAGATAGTGTCATTGCTCAAAGAAGAGCCCGAGGTAGACAAGTCTCCTCCAAATACATGTCTCCTCCTTCTTCGTTCTTAACGTCCACCTCAACTTCTACGTCCAAATACATGTCTCCTCCTTCTTCGTCTCCTCCAAACGAGCTCAGTCGGCGAACATGAGGTGACTTACTACACCCTAGACCTTCACTGGCCTCCCTCAACCATAGTTGAACAAGACTGACAACGCCCAAATTACGCATCAAATTAAACACGTAATTTGAGTGTTGTATAATTTAAATCTTTTTTGTGTAGATGTAGTATTGGTAAATAGGGATCATTCTTAATCAGAGAAATTAGGGAACATTAATATTGTGTTAGTGGGAAAGAATAATGAATAAATTAATGAATTAAAGAATAAAATAATTAAATAATCAGAGAATAAAATAATCAAAAAATTAAATAATTAAATAATCAAATCAATGAATTAAAGAATATAGGAATAATAGAATAAAGAATTAATAAAATAAAGAATTAATAAAATAAAGAATTAATGAATTAAAGAATTAATGAATTAATGAATAAAAGAATAAATAATTAAATGGGGGGTTTTGAGGGAGTGTAATCATTCAAATACAAGTAAAAATATATATGAACTAATTCTATCTCTACTCTAACTTATGTACAAGTGACCTTCTTAAAACACATATCTTACCAACACTCTAATAATTGTAAATATTAAAACAATCACGAAATTTTACCTTAATCGTCTCAATTATCTACATACATTTTTCAATATTATAAATGCACTGACAGCGGCCGATACTTATAATATGAGTTACCTTTTGTTTTTAACTGAATAGGCCGACAGCGATCAACATTAAATCTCTTCAATTCTACTCTAAGTGCACCGACAGCGGATAAAATACTTAACATCAAATTGAAGTATGAAGCACTAAAATGTATAAAATAACTAAGATTCATAAAGTAAGACACATGAAGATTGCATTAAACACTTACAAGTATTAGCAAGAAAATACCACACATATATTGAACTATAATCAAAACCAATAACAAAAATAAGAGTTTAAGTAAATGAAGAGCAATTGTTATACTTTCAAGGTGGATGAAAATAATGGATTGTTATTCACACGGTTCTCCGACAGCAAACGGAACCTTGTGAAGATGGAGGAAATAAACGCGGGAAATATGGACTCAAACTCTAAACTTTGTATTGGAAATATTTTGCCAAAGTTTCTCTTAAGGAAAGTTCAAATGTGTGCCTCTAAGAAGTTGTCCATAACAAGTGAAATGAACCCCTATTGGGAAAAATCAAATTACACTCTAAAAAAAATAAATAAAAACAAATAAAAATTACAATAAAAATATTTAAAAGTGAAATGATGAGATTGGGTGGTTTTGGGGGAAAAAGTGTTAAAAAAAACAAAAGAAATGTGCAATAGTGCTGTTTTGTCAGAAACTAGCTAGAAATGGAGTAAATTTCGGCCAGCCTGGGCTGGAAAGGGGGGAGCGAGATCGGCTGGCCTTGCTGGAAAGAGGGGAAGAAAGTTCAGCAGGGACGCGCTGAGGAGGAGGCTTAGCGTTCAATGCACGCGCGCCGAAGGTGGAAGCCTCATTCGGTACACGCACGCCGAGAAGGTGGAAGGCACTTCGGTACAAGGCTGCAGGCTGGCGCTGCTTGGGCTGCAGGCTGTTGC
Source organism: Prinsepia uniflora (assembly GCA_032719365.1). Taxonomy (NCBI): domain Eukaryota; kingdom Viridiplantae; phylum Streptophyta; class Magnoliopsida; order Rosales; family Rosaceae; genus Prinsepia; species Prinsepia uniflora. The sequence continues at coordinate 58,214,397 of CM064870.1, read as the reverse complement.
GGGTTCCTTGGGCCTGAAAGCAGCTGAGCTGGTTTATTTAGGGATTTTCTGGGCTTGCTTCAATTAAATTGGGCTGAATTTTATTATTTAAATTGGGCATACAAATGAAAAATAAATTAATTAATTCATATAATTCAACCAAATTTCGTCCATAATTTCTTCGTTATAATTCCGATTGGGACGATTCTTTCGCCAAAGATTTCCAAATTACAAGCTTTATTTATTTAAACAAAAATATCACAAAATAAATTATTTTATCTAATTATTTATTATTTTAATATTAAAAGTCAAGTATAAAGTGTATAAAATAATATAAAATAATGCTTATTTGAGGACCTATCAAAGACCTAAACGGAATCAATCGGCGAATAAGAGGCTACCTACTATGCCCTAGACCTCCATTAGCCTCCCTAAACCCAGTTCCAACTCATCGCCACAACAAGATGAAATCGATGGTGGAATCAATGATAAACCTAGGTTTGGAACTAGGTTTTGGACATGGGTTTTGAAGTCATCGAAAATTAAGGGGTAAGGTGAAGTTGTAGAGGAGGTTCCGAGAGGGACTTGATTTTGATTTTTTTAATTTATTTATTTTTAATATAATTCAATTTTTAATTATTTTTAATATAATTTATTTTTTAATTGTGTTTTTTTATCCACTTAGAGTCCGACTCATCATGAAAAAAATGCCCCATAAAATTCCACTTAGACACTTAACCGATTTTTTTAACATATTACTAACGGTGAGTACCTAGATGTTATGTTTTGATAGTTTGAGTATTTAAAATCCAATTTTCATAGTTGAGGTACTATTTGAAATCAACCTTGTAGTTTTGGTACTTTTATGTAGTTTATCCTTATTATTTTGAGTGTCTCGTGTTTGGTAAATTTATTTAAATAAGTGTTGGGCAATCCAAAAATTAAAGCAAATAACCAATTGAGAGTGAGGAAGATGAATTTGCAGGTATGAGATTAGGAAGATGATGCTTTGTTGAAGGCCATATAAGCCATTTTCGAACTTGCAAATCTGATATGAGAATAGATTTAGTCTGATAATGCCCCTATAGTCCAATAATCATATAGCACCCATATACTTTGTTTAGTGATGTTTGTATGTTTTCTTCTAAATTTTTATTAGAAGATGCTACTTGATGTCTTCTTAGTCTGTTAAGTGATATTTGTATGTTTTCTTCTAGATTTTTATCAAAGAATGTTATTTGTTGTCCTTATAGTCCGACAGTATCCTCATTATATGTTCAATAATATTTGTATGTTTTTTTTCTGAATTTTTATCAGATGATGCTACTTGTTATCCTCATAGTTTGGTAATGTCATCATAGTCTGTTTAGTGATATTTGTATGATTTCTCACGCAAGAGCTATATTTTCCAACAACAATACCAAGTAATTGAAGCATATGAACGAAGAAAAACGATGACTGATATTAGTGGTAATAACTTAACAAAACATATAAACATTAATAAGCGTGAAAATAGACGCCTATTTTACAAAAGTAGGTTACATAATCTAATGGTGACACCAAAAAACATGTAAGAAAATGCATTTTTCTAACATACTTGAAACACGACTATTCGACATCTTCACAGCTTGGCTTTTTTCCTTGCCGCCAGAACATGATCATTATATTCCCAGTTTGAAGAGAGCTCGACTTCACACATTTCATCTGAATTAATAAGGGCTTATTTCCTCGTTGAATCCACAAACATGATATAGTTACATAATATCTCAAAGTCTTCTTCTCTTGCAGCAAGCATTTTATCAAGAAACTCACCACTTTTCTAAAAATCCTCAACATCCCTTTTTTTAGCTTGAACCTTCTTCTTCATTGCTTCTAGTGTGACAAATCTCCGCTTAGCCATGAATGTACTAAATATTGTTGGAGGCTTTCAACATATACTGCCATATTATAATGAGGACATAAATATGTCAATTTCACAAATAAAAGCTACTTAAACTACCTAAACTATGAGGACATTATCAGACTACTATCAGACTATAGGGGCACTATAGAGCTACTAGACTATAAGGGTACTATCAAACTAGATCTATTCTTATATCAGATCTTCATATTCGAAAATGGGTTCTATGGCCATCAACCCAGCATCATCTTCCCAACCGCAGACTTGCAAATTCATCTTCCTCACTTCCCAATTGGTTATTTGCTTCAATTTTTAGATTGTCCAACACATTTAAATAAATTCACCAAACAAAAAACAAAATAATGATTAGAACATAAACTAGAGACAAAAAAAGATGAGGGATGAATTGAAAATGATGGGTGAAAAGCGAAATGAAGATGGTGAGCGAAATGAAGATGATGAGATTGAAATGAAAGCGATAGCGAAATGAATGAGAGCCAAATCAAAATGTTGGGTTAATCTAGATAGCAGATTTTGGGAGGAAAAAAACTAGTCATAGTGGGCACCCTGGGTATTGCCCCAAGGCAAATACATTGGGTAAAGAACACAATGCACGCTGACAAATGAAAATTAAATATGTTAACCTTTATCACTGCTGAATTTTCAAAATAGAATTTCTTCCTTCATAAGACTATGCAAGAATTGCAGCAATTAAAACAGAGAGGCCTCGTTGTTTGATTGGAATGTCATAATAGGAATAGGAAATTAGGAATTGTATGTCTTTCCATGATAATCCTGTAATAAAACTATTTTAAAATTACATTTCTAGCGTTTGGAACAAAATTAAACGGAAAATATGGAATGTAATTATAAAGTACAACTTTTCCAATTATAAAATCTTTAACACTAAAGACATCCTCAAGTGCAAGCTCCCGCTCTAACTGAGTTGTGGTTGACTTCAAAACATCCTGGAAATATAACAATATAAAATCATTAACCACTGCCAGTAGCAGATATGAATTGTCACATTGGATGAACGTGATTGAATTTGGTTAGATAACGCTTCAAATTCAATGGACTTTGAATGTAAAAATGGATGCGGTTTCATTGTAGGATGATAGGATAAAATTAGACATGGAAGGAACCTTACATTTCTAATCTTACTATTTCAAGTGGATTGGATTGGATAAGTTTTCTTCTATGTCTACTCTTTACAATGGAAATACATTGAGTTATCCAATGCAATAAAATCCCACTCGCCAAATGAGCTGGAAAAGCAAAAGGAAGGATAATATAACGCTTGCATCCTAAATTAGCAAACAGAGTAACAAAATCTTACATTGAACTCCATATATGAAGCACGCTTTGCAAGCCATTGAGCATCCATCATCTGGAAGGCTACACAGTAAAGGTTATCATATGCCATTTCATCTTCTTTCAGCAGTTCGAGAAAACGAATTCCTGCTAAAGAAGTTGGTTTTGCTGCAAGAACAATATATCAAATTATTACTTCATTCAAAGAGCATTCGTATTCAGAATATGACCGATAAAAAAATTTCTACTCTTCAGAAAACTGGATTTGCAGAACAAGTTATTAATCTTAAAAAACGTGCAAAGATGTCGTGCTTTTTTATTGCAAAGATATGTCAAAGTAGCCAATCTATCAATTCATTTTACGTTGAAAATGTATACTCTCATTTGAACATTCTTCGTACCTGATTGAAGATCCAGCATCTGTGCCAAGACAAAAGAAATATTGATGCCAGACACAGCAAAGGGATATTCCCACTCAGCTCTGGTTCCATCTTGTTTGTGCAACAATCTTTGGAATGATTCCTGTAAGAAGATTAGATGAGAAACTCATTAACCCTTTCATGACTCTCTTGCTAAAACTTTTATCTATGAATAACAGCGCCTCTACAAATTGTTGCATGGCACTTCTAAGAAAAAATCCAACAGCTAGATAGACACGTACACATTTAAGCATTGACAGTACATTCCTTATAGTTACATTTGCACATGCACAAATGCATAACAAAATTAAAGTCGGGACTTCCTTTCATGAAATACAAGCAGTAAGGTGAAGTTTTAAATATATGAGTGCGTCAAAATATCCTTCGTACATCAGTCTAGGAAGCAAAAAACATAAACCGCCCCAATACAAAAGGGTCCTCTGAAGGCAGTGGTATAATTTCTAGCTAGATCAATAAGTAAAATCAGTATCATCATCCTGAGTCCAGACACTCAACCCAAGAAAAGAAAACAGTCTCTACAGCCAACAACTAGAGAATGCATCTTTCTCTGTTCTGAAAAATGGCGAAAATAACATGTAATAGTTCACAAAAATATCTTCCCTAATACAACCGGTACAGGTAGAAGTAACCTGAAACTCATCATATGATTGAACGAAAAATGCAGCTGGAGAATGTGCACAGTGCAGAGTTATTAGTATCGCATTTTGACCCTGAGACCAGTATCTAGCCCGAAAATTTAGGACAATGCTAAGTACAGGAGTGACACAATTGCACCTTTCAGTCAGACATTATTAATTTAAGCTATATGGATGTAGTTATAAAAATAAAGCCAAATGAATATACAACCTTGTATTCCACCCTGATAATTGCACCTTTCAGTCAGACATTATTAATTTAAGCTATATGGACGTAGTTATAAAAATAAAGCCAAATGAATAAACAACCTTGTATTCCACCCTGATATAAGTGAAACAAAATGGATAAGACCTACACATATTCAAAGCCTAAGACAAGCATCATATATTAAAAATATATTGATTTCATCGAACAAATGAAAAGGTAGAATGCTTACGAAATCTAACAAACCTCTAAAGCAAACAAAATATACCAACTTCATTGATAACCCTATAATAACATAAGCACTCGTGTCAGCAATGGAAGTTAATTTAAGCAGTAATCTTTGTCCAATGCAAGTCAAAAGGCCACTTTTGGACTAGAATAATGAAATCACATAAATTATCAGAACAGTAGAAGGGCCAAAGAAATTGGATAGTTCAAGCTTAATGAATTAAAAACAAAAGGATAATACTTAAAGCAACAACAATATTTATCAAGGAAATAAAATTTTTTATAATCTAGCATGCAGATCTATGTTGCAAATATGAATGAACTTACTATATATTAAGTCAGAAAGAGACAAACCGGATATTGTTGGGCAAAAAAGATAAGATTCTCCAATGATATAAACCCTCCACCTCTGCAAATAAGGTGAAAATTTCTTCTTATAAACTTCACAAAAGAACTATGAAAAAACAAAACAAAATATTGATCACTTAATCCATTATGTACATACCTAAAGTCTGTTGAAGGGTCTGAACCCTGCCAACCCATCTGTTTCCAAAGCTCTGATTTAAGAAGCGGAAGTTCCTTGTCTGGATAAGACAACCTCCAAAGCTGTCTAAGTGCATCCTGAAAATAAAAAGTTAAAATTAATATATCAAGGCTCTCTCTCTCTCTCTCCCAACCCCCCTCCAATCCCTCCCCTCCCCCCCCCCCCCCCCCCCCCCCCCCCCTCCAATCCCTAAACATACGGTAAATTAGCTTTAATTACAAAACAATTTGACTTTTTCTAATTACCCTTCAACATACGTTAAAATTCTGTTGGTGACTGCATCAGCAATTCGTATCAAAAGAATTCCCAAGGATAAAATAAATTTTCACACAGCATAGTTCACTAGTCTTGGACAATAACACACATGCACACACGAACCATGTAACTGTAAATACTAAATTCCTCCAGCCAAAGCATATTTTAGGCACTGTGGATATCGTCTAAAGGAAAAAAAAAGACCTACTTGATGCTCCAGACGAGAACCATCAAAAGGTACTTCAAGCCTTTTTCGTAGCTTTACCAGTCTTGCTTCCTGGAGTAAACAAGCACAAACATCAAATGAACCTCATATCCAAAATAAGATAAATATATATATATATATATCAATCATATGTATATATATCAATTATATGTATATATATAGATTATATGTATATATATATATATCGATTATATGTATATATCTTGCACAGTAGAAATAGCTTCCATGCCATTATTTCTGGAAGCTTAAGCTGTTAGTATTTTAGATAACAGTTATCCATACTCATAGGTTCCCCCATATGTAGGCATCACCCCACCGCTAGATTACCCAACAAATAGATTTCAATCTAAATTAAAAGAGAATGCAGGATTCAAACCCAAACTGTCTTTTTCTGATAACATAGACACAATAAACAATGAACAGATAAAGCAAAATGTATGTCAAGAAAAAGTGGAAGCACAAATGTCCACTTCAAATGAGGCTAAGGAGTAAGCAGTTGTGTTTAGCAATGCACCTAGACTAATACTGCACTGAAACCACTTAGTTAAAATAAATTTAAAAAATTAAGGTTCATAATATATAGTCAAGAACTACTGTAATTTTATGAACTGGTTGATTAAACACTACGAATATGTGCTTTCAGAAACACCATATTATTAAGACGAAGAAAAGAGGTAACTGAACTGACACAAAAATGAATAGCATAAGAAGGAAATAGAAGATGTTCCAAGCTTAATATTTGATCAAAATCCTTTTAAGAAATATAATTCCTTCAACTAAAGCACCAAAACCTCTTTTTCATTTCATATCAAATACATTGATAGACAGGAGATGATAGAGAGCCTATAGATCAGCCCAAAATCCTTGAAAATACCACCAAAGGCGAAAACATATCACAAAATTTAACACATTTCATAAGATAATATTAGATATTTGAAGTATAAGGGCACCTCTTAAAACTTTACATTTACTTTGGATCACAAGAAAATGAATAGTCAAGGAGATAAAGATCAGATATATTGTTGGACATACTTGCAGAGGACTAAGAGGAGGAGGCGCAAGCAAGCTATGTCCATTTTGTGTAGTTAAAGGGAAGGTCAAAAGCCGTCCAATAAGTGATCCAGGTCCAATAACAATATTTGCTACAAAGAACAAGATGGAATAATTAAATTACATACATAATACTATATTTCAACCAAATAAACAAAAGCAATATATCACAATTTCTGAGGTCATATAGAATGAACAGTAGGAAAATAAGAGGAGATGAATAAGATCCTGTTTGTGAGTACTACTGTAGGAAGCTGCTCATAAATGCTTTTGCTGAAAGCACTCCAGAAAGAAGCACAACACAGTTAAAAAAATAAAACATTCAAGGGCGATTTAACTATAACTGCTAAATGCATAAAAAGCTTTTGTGTATCTAGAAGCACTTTTACCTCTAAAAGCATGTCAATGTAGCCAGATAACTGCATTCATAAGTTGTTTCATATTAATTTCACTAAACTGAACCCCCCCCCAATAGAATATTGAATACCACTCAGGCTTCTTTACCTCGTCGAATGAATATTACCACTCTCTACTCTGTAGGTACCTCAGTAACTTAACACTTAAAAATTTGATGAATCACTAGAATGTGATCAGGAATCGGACACAGTAACTTAACACTTGAATTTGATGAAACACTGGAATGAATGATCAGGAATCATATTCAATTTTAAATTAAATAGTTTGATTCTCAAGTGGATAACTCTCTGAGATTGACTCCATAATCACGTCAAGAATGAAAGTTGCTGTTTATCTAGTTAGATCATGTTCTAAATATCGGTCTAATTCTCCATGTGTTATAAAACAGAAAATTTGAAAATTAACCTTCCCAGTAAAAGGATGAAGTCTTCCTGAAAACAAAAATCACGAATACCTATCCATCGTGCCCACTGTGCAATTAACTGAGAGAAGAGAAGGGTCCAATGGAGGTGTTCCTTTCTCCGCTCATCATCCCAGATCTCTTCTGGTATTGATTCCTGCGGACTCCAAAGAGTTATCAACGAGAAAAGTCCTAAAAGTATCTTTAAATTATTAACAAAAAAAGAAAAAGAAAAAACAAACCCATCCTGCATACAACGACCAAATTAAAGCCTCACCTCTGCATGCCTATCTGAATAATCATAATTCCCAAGTAGAGGTTCATTAAGAGCATCGGACCCTGATGCCTCCAAATGCTCATTCTTTTTCCCATCAACATCCCCATGATGAAGCCTTTTCCTCAAAGTTCTCGATGTCATGGCGTTTTGTATATCAGCCTGCATTTCCAAACAAATCATTTCATCAACAGCCTTGGTATAGACAAAATAAAACATTGTCAAGTATACTGGAAAAGAACCCCATGAAAGATCCTCTCCACATTTACATTAAGGCAGCAGCTTAGAGGAAGTTTAAGGTGAAGCATACCCAAATTACCTACTACACAGTGGTATATACTTTAAACAACTACAATTTCACACTATTAACAAGTTTCAAAGTTACTGACATCCTCATATTTCAAACCCATAAACCCTAACACTGAAAACTGGGATTTAGTTTGGAATGTCATGTGGGTTTGTGCCAATTTGGCAATTCAGAGAAAATCTAAGTTTATAATAGAATAAAAGGAAGAAACACCAACAAAAAAAAAACAACGAGAAGAAGAAGAAGAAGAAGACAGAGGACCGTTGCCATGCCTTGCATTACCCGTTGCCAGGGGAAAAGGGTCCAAAATTGGGAGCTTTTTGCTCTTAATTTCTTGCAAGCAATCGAATAGCTCGCTCTTAAACTTTTGGGTCTCTCTAAACGACTTTAATTAAGCAAAATTCGGAAAATCTGCACATCTCTCTCTCTCCACTGTGTCTGTGGGTCTTGTGTTATTCACTGTGACCACCGTCGAGGTGACGCGCCAAATTGCCAATAACATAACGTGATTAGGCCATGGGCGGCTTCTTATCGGTATTGATAATATCTAAATTCAAATCATTAAAATCATAAAAATGTGATAAAATTTAAATTTTTTAAAATTAAAAATAAAACTATTTCAATTCAAACCGCTATTAACATTTTGATTTGGAATGGTAACGATTTGAAACTGTTTATATATGGGCAAACTTTCGATTGTTAAACAAATTATGCGGGATTCGGTTACATTAGAAAATGAGCAAATTTTCGAGTATGAACCAATTGAAAAGTGGTTCAAGGAATATAAAGGGAGTGGAAGAATACAATTCCGTCATTTAATTATGGGAAAAGTGAATTATGGGAATACAATTCCGTCATTTAATTTTCCTTTAATTATAAATTCTCATGTTTGGACATTATATATATATATAGAAATTTAGAAATGACATGAATTTAAAATTCAAAGTGTTTGGATAGTTTAAGAATTATACAATCCTAGAATACACAAAAAAGATAAAGACTATATTTAAAAATTAAAAACTACAACCACTACCACAACATATGAAAATGGAGGAAGCCAACAGAGATAACATGGAAACATATTCAGCAGATAAATATTCATTTAGTGAGTTGTGGATTAACAATCTACTTGGAGAATGAAAAGACTTACATTACATATCTATGTTCATATTCGTCAAATTCATGTTCATATTCGTCAAATAAAGAAACATGTGAATCATCTCTCAAACAAGCATCAATTATAATTAGCAAGCAGCACAAATCAAAGAAAGAAATAACAACCAATTATAATTAGCAAAATTCTCAAGTAGTAACCTATATTATTGAAAGAAAAGTCAGAAACAAAAGTCATTAACAGTGCTAAAACCATAATAAGCATAATAGAAATTGAGTATCATCACGCATCAGATGTTTTATTTTTAATAGAAATGTACCAACACCTGCATGTTGTCATGCTCCATTTTATTCCCCTTATGAAGTGTACATTAACACCATGCTCTTATCTCAATTGGAAGTGTCTTTAGAATGCAAAAATGGTCGAAATGTTCCAAGAACCAAGCATATGCCTTAAATCCCTCCTCTTCAGTAAGATCTGGAATTTCATTAACTTCATAACATACTTCCTTTGAATCTCTTCTATGTGAGGCAAGATTAGCATTGACAAATCCTTCAAAACATGCGGTCAGTTTGCCCATCGAATTAGCAAGAGCATCTTTAGTAATATTTCTTCGCTTTGGTAGAGGAATATTATGAGATGTTTGATTTCTTTTCACTTGAGAATTCGAAGAAGGTGAAATATCATCATTGTTAAAACACTCAAAACCTGTCGTATCAACATCTAAATCAACAACATGACTATTTTCATTCTCATGAGTCATCACCTAAACAGCCTCTCCACCAATTTAAGCATACATTCTAGTAACTCTATATGTGCCAAGTAAATCGAATATATCATCCTAGTTTGAAAATGACTTTCCGTCGAAATAGTTTAGCATCTACATGAGACTGTCAAATGTATAATTAAAATTAATAACAAAAAAAATGGGAGAAGAATAAAAATGAAAAGCACTACAATTTCAATAACAAACACTTACTTTCATATAATCTTCCCAGTCACTCTCTTCATCAACAATGATCATCTTTTTGGTTGCATCATAACTGAATCCACTCTAACTTAATATGCCACTGACTACACCATAATAGTTTTTTCAAGTTTTGACACGATTTTGTATGTTATCAGCATATAATAATCGATTTTTGGACACGATTTACAATGAATGGTGAAAACGATGTTTTGGACGTAGGTTCGGGTTTGAAAATGGTGGAATGTGAGTCAAGAATGATTTTATGGATTTGTTATTGATTATTAACATGATTTTACGGAACTATGTGAAAACATTATTTTAGGCTTGAGTCCCTATTGGAAATGGTTTGACTTGGGTTTGGAGTCAAACATGTGTTGTACATGATGATGTGGTATGATTTGGTTTGTTGATTGTGGATATTAATACGTGTCTGGATGATGCTAATGCAGTTCCTAGACGTGACTCGAGTGTTGCATGAGTGCAGTCCACAAGTATGTGGTACGTCTAGATGTTGTGTGTGCAGTTCCCGGACATGACTCAGATGATGCAAGTCTAGTTCCTGGACGTAACTCGGATGTTGCGAGAGTGCAGTTCCCGAGTATGTAGTATGTCTAGATATGCATTTGTATTTCTCGAGATGACCTACGCATAGTGCATATTTGATTATATGATTGATTGTGCACTTGTGAGTACTGCCGATGCTGTGATGTTGTGACTGATGTCTATGCACTTGTGAGTAGTGTTGTTGTTGCGACTGACATTTGAGTACTGGTGACTAGTACTGTTGTTTATGCTCATTGTGACTGGTTTGATGTTGATGAGTATGTCCAGATGTTTTACATGACTTGATAAAACAAATTTCGACTGGTTTTGAAGTTGATAAGTATGTCCACGGTTTTCTATGCGATATGATTTGAAATTCAGTTGGTCATGTTTTACTCTTTGCATGCATGCTTTAAGTTGAACGGTAAAGAGTTATGTTTTGAAATGTATTTTCAAATGACATTATTTTTGTCCACCCACACTTTTAATGTTTTGATGACCCTCCAGGTCGTGGCACGCAGATCAGGGATGACCGAGAGGCGGAGGCATGAGTGAAAGTCATGTTAGATATCCCTTGTCTAACAAATGTTGAAGGTGTTTTTGTAATTTCAGTTTACTTGTCAGACGAGAGCAGGACTAGGAACGATTATGAAAGTCTTAGTCTTAGGACAAGTCCTATAAAGTTGGTATCAGAGTAAGGTTGGTACTGATTGTGTTGTCCATGTCATGCCTCCGAAACGCGAGCCCCATGCACGACCCAGTAATGAGACAAGATACGAGGTTATGTAAGATCACAGAATAGACTTCGGGATGGAATTGACCCTAGATTGGGGGTCAGATGGAGAACATGGTGCTTCAATTGCGTAAGATTTATATGGGTTCAGATGGTGAACAAGCCAAGAGGCTAGAAATGTAGAATGGATGGGCGAGTTAGACCCAGATGAGACAGTTAAGTGAATTCCTCGATTGTCTTGGTTGAAGCAAGTGTTTTATGGTTTAATGTGTGATGGGAGGTTCCCAATAAGATGTGGTACACCCAGTAGTGTGTTGCTAGATGGGCAGGCATGCCGATGGTGGCATGGATTGTGAATTATTGATTGGACTCGAAAGGAGTCAAGATATTGGATTTGGACTCGGAAGGAGTCAGGATTTTGGGTATAGGATTCAAGATGAGCCACTGTTTTGTATCAGGGCTCAAGAAGAGCCGGAAAATTGAAACTATGATTATGGTTTTTCATAACGAACGAGGGTTCAAGTGGGAGCCCAAGGTATCGATGCGCACTTAGTCTCCATGGTTGTTGGAGGATACGTTTGAATTTCTGGGACGAAATTCCTTAAGGGGGGTAAATTGTGACGGCCCAAAAATTTGAAAAACAATAATTATGAAAGTTTGAAAAAAAAAATAATTGTGACGGCCCGGTACTATTCATAGTCTCCTCTACCCGTTTCCCCTGCAAACGGGTCATGCGATGCAACCTGGTTCAATCCTTGTCAATTTCAACCCTATCTCTTTAATGGATCCGTCTAATAGCATTGAAATCATATGAATTCAAGATCTTTACATTCAATTCCACGATTTCTTACCTCGAAGATGTTCAACCAAACTTCGAATTTCCAAGGTATGTTCATTGTTCGAAGTTCATCACTTTTAATTGGTTTTCTTCAATTGATCCATCCAATAGCTTCGTAGGACTCTTTTAAACATTTTTCCAACCTCAATTTCATCCTTACTTACCTTCAATTACACGACTCAAGTTCGAAAATCCAAAGTCCTCACCCCTTCTGTTCTAAGGCAAAACCACCTCATTTTTTGTCACACTTGATCTGGTCCTCGTCAAATTGATCCCAAAAGCCTCAATTCAACCCCAGTTTGAAGCAACACGACCTATACATTCAATTTCGAATTTTTGGAAGATTTGAGCTTCCACGGGTTTTGGGTCTTCGGGTTAGGCATTAAGTCCTCTCTTTTCTCTCAATTTCATCTCCCTTCCTTCCTTGCCAATTAATCGATCATCCTTCAGCTCTCTGTTTTTCCCAACTCAACAAGGTTGTTTTTATGTGTTTAAGACGGTTACTAATGCCACCAATCCTTCAATTATGGTCATAGATGTCACCAGGTACTAAATCCTCATCCAAATCAGCGGGTCCATGTGTCATTAACATGGCCAAATCAGCCATTACTAACCAAATTACCATTTTGCCCATACAACACATAATTACCAAAATGCCCTTCATGGTTTAGACCCGTAACTTTCACATCCGACCTCCGATTTCCGCGTGCCGTCTGTCAACGGACTCAGTGTCTCGAGACCTATCCAACGATTCTTATGAAAAGTCTAAACAAGGTCCCGGTCAAAAAGTCAACTTTTGCCCCCATAACCAAGGGAAAATCGTCATTTCCTTCCATTTTCCATCTTTTCCTTTTTCTAATTTTCGGGTCGTCAAAGGCTGTCAGACTTGACATTTTCAGATCTGACAGGTGTGTGAGTGGATCTGGATTTCTAAATTATGCATGCATATGTTTTAATGATATATGAATATGGTTTAAAATGCCTAGGTTATTTATAGTTTTGAATGAGGTATTTCATGATGATTTCTATGTTGATTTAATCATGATTTGAAGATGAAATGCATTGTGGTTTTGAAATGTCGGTTTCTGAAAGATTGAACAGTGTTTGGAATAATAAATGGTTTTCAGGATTATGTAAACATGTTTCGGGCCAAGGGCCCTATTGTGATAATTTCGAGATATGATTTTGGGCTTGTGAACCAACTGGATAGTGATTTTGACTGGATTTATATTCAAATGTGAATGCATGATTGCATTGATGGTTTTCAGGTTAATGTAACCATGTTTTAGGCTTATGAGCCTATTAGAAATGCTTTTGAGCAAAGATTTAAATATTGAAATGATTTTGGATTTTGTGAAAGGGGAACTGGACATTGTTTTATGAGATTTGTGGATACTGTGTTTTGGGCCAAGACCCTATATAATCAAACTGTTTTGATTTGAGATAAAAAAAAAGTTTATGAAAATGTTTCCACTGTTTTTGATAGGACCCACCCCGTTTTCCCCTGGGGACCATTGGGGAAAAGCCTGCTCCCATCTGACAAGTAACTCAAGATACCACAAATACCCTTCCGAGGGTTTTATTACACAAATACCTCTACCGAGGGTTCTAGATACACACTGGTGTATTTAATACTACAACAAGTCAGACAAGGAAAATGAGCATTATGTTCGTACTAATACAAATAAAGATAACACCTACCCCTCAGGGTGGGCCAAACGCAACGGTGATTTTTATGCCTCAGCCCCGGACTCGATGCTCTCCTCGGTTTCCTCTCCTGAAGGGTCAAAAAAACAATTAAAGTGTGAGTGGACCAAAAATAAAGCAGTTATAAATTCATTTGAACACATATATATATTTTGACCGTTCGTTTCTGTAAACATGCATGCATTCAGCAGAAAAAATAGAAATACGATCAATTATAAAAACATATAACATTTCTATACCTATACGTATATCTATATAAAAATACATCTGGGCACGTATAACATCAATTCAAATGTAAATATGTATCCACATATCCCTTCCTCGACATCGAAGGCAAGTTCGAGGCCAACTCGGGGCACATAGCCACTAGGGAACAAATTCCCGATAATGGTCACGATTCATATCTAAAGGTATGCACACCACTCGGGGTCTCACTCCGAGTCTACTCCCAGGAATTCTTCGTCTGGGAGGCTCTATCTCTGAACCTAGTCCGAGCCCTATCTCCGGATCTAGTCCGAGCATCTCTCCGGAATTTAGTCCAGGGCCACAACATATCTTCCACTCCTAGACTGGGCTTCCTATGGGGAAACTCATTCTGGTCAGTGGATTGTGACTCTCCAGGTCGACGTCTGGTGGAGACTAATCCGCAAGTTGGAAGGGTATACACATATACGTATGAAAACCTTTAAAAAGTCGTCTCTCCAAACCATGTCAAAACCTTTACCAAAATTTCTTTATAAACCAAATATTTAGGTCAAAGTCTCAAATCACCCATTCATTCATTTAGTTCACAAATCATTTTGAAACACCGTTCACTCCCCCAAATCCGAGTCGACGATCAATAGGTCTCAAGCCCGATACAACCATTTTCACGTAAATCTGTGCACTTCTCGAAATCTATACTTCAATTATCAAATCCTATCATCATAAAACATTTAGCATTAAACAACTAAGAAAACAAGTAAAACAGTTATGCATGCATTCATTTATAAAATCAACGGTCCACTCACAGCCAATCCTTGATGCGCTAACGAACCATTTACACATGTCTTGAAGCTAAACTGTAATGATCCGTTCCAAAAATCGGGCTTAGTTTAGTTGTTAATGACGGATTAGTGAAGTTAATCGGTGATTAGTTAGATGCTTTCGGACGGACGGTGCAAAATGACGATATTGCCCTTGGAATGGGCAAAAATGTTGACTTTTCGATCGGGGCGGTCAAATGGATTTTGACCGATGATCGTGATGTATTTCGGGACGTCACGAGTTCATAGACAGGTGGCATGTCCGATTCCGACATCCGAGTAGAAAGTTATGACGTTCGGAAGTTGAAGGGTATTTTGGTAATTTGATTGAATAGGGGCAAAAGGTTGACTTTTCGTGCAACACGTCATTTTCACGTAACACGAGGACCGTTAGGTAGGTCTCGAGTCCTTGATTCCAACGACAAGCTGCATGTGTCATTTGGAGTTCGGGAAATAAAGTTACGGGTCAGGGAATACGAAGGGCAAAATGGTAAATTATCCTTTTGGTCAATTATGTGCCTAGGGATCTATGTCCACTGAGAAGTGGACACTTGGCTGTTATTGGAGATGATGCCATATAGATGTTGATGCTTGGCTGGGTCTGGATGGTGGTAGAACCCTCATCCACCGTCTTAATTTGGTTTAAACGGTCGTGGGTCGTGTGCGTCGAAGAAAAACAGGAAACAGATGCCCAAATTGTGAGTATTCAAACTTCCCCCTCAGCTAGCCTTAATTGGTCGTGTCGTGTGAAAAAAAACGAGAGAATAAGTGAAGTGGATTGTGGTGGTGATGCCGTGGGTAGCCGTCGTACATAGTGGCGGGCAAACAGAGGAAAGAACCGTAAGTTCTGTTTTGAATTCGAAATTGAATATTCAGCCTAGGCCACTACTAACAGTTCTAATTGATTAGAGAGTGATCAGGAGGGTAAGACGTGCCTGAGGAGAGGCGAGGGATGGCCTGTCGTGGATGGTGGCCATAGAACCCGAGAATAGGTAAGTTGGATTTCAACGATGGTGACTTTGGTTTTAATCAGTTTTAATCATTTCTAAACGCTGGAACTTGTTTCTGGAGGTCTTGTGACTTGTTTTGGATGGGCTTTAAGGACGGGGATGACCTGAGATGGCCAGAGACAGGAAGGAAACTTACACTTTTGAACGAAGAATGGAAAGGTTTGATCTTGACTCCCATTCTTTGATTTAAATAGGTAGTTAAATAGGAAATTGTTAGACGAACTTGTAGAACTTGGACTGGTCGAAAACGGAATCAAAATGAGTGAGGTAAGAGGGTGAACCGGCCACGCCGGTTCAGGCTGAACCTTGAACCGGTCGGATCGAGTTTACCCGAGGAAGAAGATGACTGTACTGAGGCGCGAGAGGCCCACGTGCAGCCCCTTTGGGCGGCGCGTGTGGACGCGTGGCACAGTGTTTGAGAATGGTTCCAACACAACCTTTAAATTATTTGATGTAACGAACATTTTAAGACCGGTTTCGAGTCGATCGGACATCGTCTCGATAAGTTTCGGGATGTCCGAAGGTTTTAGGGTTTGGTTAAAAATAGTAAAAATTCGGAAAAATTACGGGGATTAAGTGTGATCATTATGAAGTAGTTAGTAACCTTATTATGAGATTTAGACAGGTTCGAGAATCCAGGGATAGCGGATTAGCCGGGAACGGCGTAAGTGTCTCTGAGTGGACTTTCCTTTCTAACTTATGATGCATGCATATATGTTTTATATGTTTTCTATACGTGATTCTATGGTTGGATTTATGATCTTGATGATTTACGATTTGCATGGTTTTCGAGATATTTACGGAATTTCACGTTTTACGAGATTTCGATCGATATTGTGATTTGACTATGACTTAGATGATTTGATTTCGGGATTTGAAATATGATTTGATTTCAATGATTTGAAATGGATTTTGGGAAAAGTGATTTCGGGCTTGGAGCCCTGTTCATGTGATTTCGGAAATGAGATTTCGATTTTGGAACTGGATTTCGGAAACGATGTTTTAGATTCGGTTTTGAAACTTGAAAGGAAATTTTGGATTTGGGTTCGGGATGATGGTTCCGGATGCCGGCTTACGGAATCATTATTTCGAATTCGGATATGGATTTCCCATGGTTTTCACTGTTGATTGAAAAATGGTTTTGGGTTTAAAGACCCGAAAAAAGAAAAAGAAAAACCACTGGATCTGATTTTGAGTTTAAAGACTCGGTTGATTGACGGGGGGAGGGCCCTGGATTGATATGTTTTGAGTTTAAATATTCGGTTATGATACCCCCCCGAGGCCTGTTGATTGTGTTTTGAGTTTAAAGACTCGTTGATATCTCGGGAAGACCTGATTATGCGCATGATTTTGAGTTTAAAGACTCGGGCGCACTTGAGATCCAGCAACTCGCATGATTGATGTTTTTCACTGGTTTTTAGATGGTTTGGGCAGTGGTGACACGACCCATCCTAATCCCCTCGGGATTACCGCGAGATGTGACGTGCTCTCGTCTGACACGAAGTGTCAGACAAGGGATAACCTCAAGCCACTGCCCCTACGGGCTTCCAGAGTGCACAAGGATCGATGGAGGAGGCATGCAATGTCCCGGTCTCCGCTGCGGTCGCATCCGCGATCAACCTGAAGGCCATTAAAAACCAAAAGCTGTGAGTGGACGAAAATAAACAAGTTCGTAAAATACATTTTATAAGATATTTATGCCCCTCAGTAAAAACATATGCATGCATCAAAAGCTAATAATCAAACATTTATTAGAAATAACCATTAGGGCCTTAACCCGGAAACCATAAACATAGTGTCAATCCAAAAGTTATTTCATAAATCCAGTGGTACACATTTATTATTTTACCATCTCCAGCATCCCAGATGCCTAGCGTCCCAGACGCTTGACGTCCCAGACGTCATATCTCACGGTATTAAGCGATGCATGCTGCCCGGGGTCTCACCAGGTTCATATCTCTGACATCCCAGATGTCTGACGTCCCAGACGTCTAATCATAGCAGTCCTGCTCCTGAGTCACTATACAGTCATGCCGCTCGGTACAATGACCCCTCGCAGGCAATGCACCGTGACTTCCCCAGTGTCCTAGACACCTGGAGGAGACCATACATAACCTCATATCGAGATGGTTTTACGGAAAACATTTTATCATTCATTTCCAAAATATCACAAGGGCCATGCCCCGAATTTCCATAAAACTGTCATAAGTCCAAATAGTTGATTATTAAATCCGAAATCATTTATTCAATTCCATTTTAGGGTCCCCGACCCGAAATCACATATAGAAATCAACTAGACCCCTGACCCGATTTCATAAGTCAACTGGGCTCCTAGCCCGATTTCTTAAATCAACTGGACCCCTAGCCCGATTTTACTTTATCCATTCCGTAACCGTTTCATGAAATCATATACAAACACAATTATGGTAATCAGCGCAAAATCGGAAAACCTCGAATTACGTGCAAACACGTCAATCGCCTCGAAATGTGTGAAATCATATAAATTCACCGATATCCAAATCAAATCATATAATAACAATTATAACAATCATGAAATAGTTATGCATGCATAGAATTTATAAAATCAATGTCCACTCACAGACAGTTTAACTGTGCACCTCGATATGCGTGACATCGGCCTTTCCGGGCCTCGTCACTAACACCGGGACTCCCAAACCTGTTCATATCACATTAGAGGGTCACTAACCTCTTCATTAACATCCTATTCAAGTCCCGTAATTTTCCCGAATTTTTAATTATTTTTAAACCCGACTTACAACCTTCGGACATCCCGAACAGTATCGGAACGGGGTCCGATTGACACGAAACCAACGCTAAAATGTTCGTTACAATGTATAGGATAATAGTCGTTTTGAACTCACCTTGAAAAACCGTCCCACGCGCCGTCACGCGCTGCCGTGAGTGGTTGAGCGTGACACCACGCGCCTGCTACAGTGCCCAGCACTGTTCATCGTCTCCCTCGCCCATTTCCCTGCAATACGGGTCTGCAACCCTTGAGTTCAACCCGGTTAATTAACCATCAATTCATGTTCTATTACTTCTGTTCTTGATCCTATGATATTCATCAGCCATCTAATCAAAGTCCCATGTCCTTAATTAACCTTAATAGCCCCAAATTCGAGCCTTCGACCCGTGATCACCCAAACGGGTCGATCACCACAACTTGCTGATACCCAAACCATTTTCAAATTAACTTCGTAGTAAGCTTCCTAGGGCTATTACGAACCAAATGGAATGATAAATTGTATAAGGAAGTACCTGGAAGTGATCGTCCCTAGGTCTGCAACTCCCCTGAAACCGGCAGCCTCAGTCCCAGCTCCACCGTGGCTAGTTTCTTTCGATTTTTGCACGGTTGTGTTCCAGTCACTCCCAGAAAGCTCACTCAGTGTCTAGATTGGTCCAATAACCCGTAAAAATTAAACTCTGGATTTTTCCCCCCAAAGCCCGAAATGGTTTTTTCCCAAGGTTTCTTTCAATCTCTCTCAGTCTCACCTTCACCAAATGATTCCAAATGAACTCCCAGACTCAATGGCACTCAATTAATCGGTCGAAGTGGTCAGCAACTCGTGCGAATCCATCAGAGGTCCCTGTGAAGTTTGTTTCCCACAAACGGCAGCCATGACCAATTTTAAAACCAAGCACGTGTCTTCCCAATGCTTCAGTCCCTTCAGACATGTTCCCACTGCCTCAATCCACATAAACTACTCATTCTGGCCATCCACTAACACCATAAACAATTGCATGCTCAAACACCCACGGCATGGCCGTGCAGGTTGTTTCCCACGGTGGTGAACAATACCCAGCTGGTAAAATGACCAAAATGCCCTCAGTTGGCATATTACCAAAATGCCCTCCGACTTCCGTGACTCGTAACTTGGTCGTCCGACGTCCGTCGTGCCACCTGTCTACTGACTCAAGGCATCGAGACCTTCCTAACGGTCCTTGGCCCTCAGCCATCGGACCTCTCGATAAAAAAGTCAACATTTTCCCTTCGTCCAAATTACAAAAATGCCCTTGGGCTTCCGAACGTCATAACTTTCACCACGAACGTCGGAATCGGACGTGCCACCTGTCTATGAACTCGTGACGTCCCAAACTACGTCACAATCATTGGTCAAAGTCCATTTGACCGTCCAAATTAAAAGTCAACGTTTTACCCACGACTAGGAGCAAAACGGTCATTTTGCATCTTTTGTCCGATTTCGCCCAACTAATCACCAATTAACCCCACTAATCGTGATTAGTTAGTAATCTAATCCCGAATTCCGGGACGGGTCATCACAAGTGGCTTGGATGAATTGGATTTGATGAATTTTGGGGCTGAGTTCCCGTACTTTGAGATTGATTTGTGATTTTGGGTTGAGGCCCTGGATTTGAATGACGGATTTGATTCGGGTTTTCAATAATGGTTTTCGTTGATGGTTTTTGATATGAAATAGTTTCATGACTTGGATTTTATATGCATGCATTGGTTTTAAATGGAGGGTATAAATGTAATTATGCTTTCTGATAACTGTTTTTGAACTATACTTTATTTTTGTCCACTCACAGTCTTTGGTGTTTTCGATACCCTCCAGGTTGTTGCGGTGCGGACTGTTGGTTGAGAGAGACGGAGACATCACACCTGCGATCCACAGTAGATTCGGTGCACTCTGGGAAGTGTGGATACGTTTAGGATGATCGGTTAAGAATTCCTTATCCGACTTATGTGTCACATGGAGGTTAGATGTCAAGTTAGCCTTCGTGTTATGCGTAAGTTAGACGGGAGCAAGATGTTTCCCTTAATTCCGGGGGATTGGGGGTGGCTCCTGTCATAAACACAACGTCCGAACTTGTCCAAATACACTTAAGGGTCACTAATTGACCCTACTAGGTCTAGCATCCAACCTTAGAACAAAATCGGCCCGGGAACGCACTTTGAACATACTTCCCGAGGCTAATTCCTTCAATTTGACCAACCTAACGATCTCTGATCGACACAAAACCACCTCCATTGGATTCTTATCGTGGAAACCTTTAAAATGGTACTGGCATTGTTCACAAGCGCCCCCATGCGCCTGGTCAACGCTGCTACAGTACCACTAATGTAACACCCCGGAAATTCGAGGATCTTAATATTGTAATTTAATGTATGAATTGACGTTTTTACCCTTGTGAATGGTATGGTAAATTGTTGAATTTTTGATTGGTGGGTCCAATGGACTTTGACCAATGACCGTGACGTAGTTCGGGATGTCACGAGTCCATAGCCAGGTGGCACGTCCAATTCGGACGATCAGGGAAAAAGTTATGGCTATCGGAAGTTCAGGGGCATTACCGTAATTTGGACGGTTGGGGTGAAAATGTTGACTTTTCGTTTGACAACTAATTTTCACATGACTCAAGGACCGTTAGGTAGGTCTCGACATCCTAAGTCCGTAGACAGGCGGCACGCCGAAATCGGACTTCGTACGAGGAAGTTATGGTCACAGAAGTAAACGCGATTAACCGAACTAACCGAGAACCGGATTAAAATAATATTATAATAATAGGATCTGATTACTTTAATCAAATAAATCTGGACCCTTGGATGAGTGACAAGTGTCACTCATCCCCTACATTCCCTAAAACAAGGATCTGTGTTGGCCAATAGATTAATTTATTATTTTATTTCCTCAAATCCTCACCATTGGTCCTAAAGTCAGATTTAATCCTGGCCCTTGATTTCATATGCCTATTCTGTTTTAAACCCATGAGACCATACACTTACATTTTCATTCTCTCAAACCGTTTAACACGGTTACCTCTTGGAACAAACTCACCAGCCCCTCACCACTCAACTTAACACACCTGGCAACACCAGGCAGCCAACAGCCACCCCCAGACATCGGCCACCACCCCACAGCCACCCTGCACGGCCGGAATTCTCCCAGACTCGAGAAGAAACCCGAATAACCCAAACCATCCAACCATCCAAACCTTCACACCTGGATTCGAACCAACCTAGGGTTAGGACCACTGAGACCTCTGGACGACTCAGGACTAGACTGGGCAGCCCACGGCGGCGACACGGCGGCGGTAAGCCCAGAAACCCGTGAGACCCGATTTGCCTTCCCTGTTTTGAAACGTCTGTTTTTAACGTTGGAATTATTTGTTTACCTCTGAGACATATCCTAGGGACTCAGACGAGCATTTTGGACCAAGGTTCGCGGCTGGAAGCTCGACGACTCGCCGGAGAAGACGAACCAGAGCCGGCAGCTGGTTTCCTGTCGTCTTTCAGGTAGATTTTTGAACCTAGAAACTAGTTTTGAGTCCACAGAACCATAGAACACATTGTGACGAGTTCATAGAAACAAATCCCATCAGAAATGGTGGTGGGGTCGATGAGAACTGATCGGGTCGAACCGTGGGTCTGCGATGACCCGGTTCTCAGACCCGGTTACTGTAGGTGATGACGTCATCATGCAGACGTCAACAGTGACGTCATCATGTCAAAAATCAGTCAAACCAGGGACCAATGGACTGCTGACACGTGTCCTCTGACACTGTCAGTGCTGACGTCAGCAGTACTGTAGCACTGTTGACCAGAGGGTTGACCAGGCGCATGGGGGCGCGTGTGAATAGTACTTTTGGTGGGACCACCACCATTCTTTAGGTTTCGACGATCCAGATCCAATGGCGGTGGTTTCGGGTCGATCGGAGATCATTATGTTGGTCAAAACGAGGTTTATTGCCTTGGGAAGCCCGTTCGGGCGACTTTTCCGGGCCGATTTTCAGTCTAGGGTTTCATGGTTAAATGTTAGGGGTTTGTATTGACCTTCACGTACACTTTGGACATGACAGGGATTGTACAGTTGTACCAGAACGAGGGTATACGTTCGATTTTCAGCAGGATTGTACTGTGAGTGGGCCGTTTTCTTAAACCCTTGCGTGCATAAATGTTTTCTGGTTTATTATACATATTCACATGCTAAAAACAAATAATGGTTTTGATGATATGGAAATTATCGTTATGGCACGTTTCACGGTATTTGGGCTTGAGACCCGTCTGATGAAACTTAAAGATTGGTTGGATTTTATCTATGTATATATATATATATGCTTTGCATGTGGATATCAATAAAATGTATTTGGTACTGCACTGTATAGATCCTTCCATATTATATTGTCTCCTCCGGATGAGGTACCCTGTTGATACCATATCGACCGACCACCCTAGCACAGGTCCCACCAGGACAGGAAGGCCGCCGACCGATCGCCTGATCGGCACTCTCACGGCCTACGGCCCGCCGATCGGCACTGTACTGCACTCCCGCCATTCGGCACCTGACAGTGAACAGACGACAGCTGGCTGCGACAGTCACCTAACCAACTCTGCCACACCAACTCCCTGACGGAGGCAGGTTGGGACTCCAGCTGGCGCCTCCTCCGGATATCCAGGGCTTGTCAGACGGCTACCAGCCACCAAGCACCACCTGCTCCCGTAACAGTAGCCCACCTACCACAGTTATGGCTACTATAAATACCCCGAAACCCTTCACAAAAGTAAGACACTCAGAACCGATCCAGAGCACTGTGATTACTTGCCCCTCGGCATTCAGATACTAACTTTGGCATCGGAGCCCCTTTGGCCGACACCACACCGGTGTCTAGTTTTGCAGGACCCCTGCCGAATCACAACGCCCCCGACGGGCCCGAGACACCACACGGCTGGTCCTAGAACCCCCAGCGGGTCTCATCGAGTTGGTCATTTCAGGATCAAACAATTGGCGACGTCTGTGGGAAAGAATAACAATACCAACACCCACCAACTCACATACCCCTGCTCGACCCTCCGCTGACAAACAATGTCTGCCGAACGGGACGACGGTGAGCTCAACAACACCCCTCAGGGAGATCGCGGCCGAACCCGAGCCAGCCTACCTTCCGATGACATGCTCGAGATGCTGAGGACCCTCCGGTCGGAGGTTGCCGAACTCAGGAAGAGCAACGCTGCCATCGAGAGCAGGAATCACGTGTGGGGGGAACAGCATGGAAGCACCCTGGCCATCTTGCAGTCTACGCGCGAGGAACTGGAGGAGCAGCGGGAGGCAACCAAACGGGCCTTGGCCGCTGCGTCTCGTCGGCCGGAGTTTGATGCCGGCAGAGCCGAGATCGGTGACGCTTGCCGACCGGAGGCGTCCGGTCGCCTACTCTTCCACCAGACCGACATGCCTGGCCCCTCGGGAACACAGATCTACCGCGACGCCCGCGAGCTGCTCGACAGGAGACAGACGCAGACCCCGGCCAACCGTCTGACTTACCCTACCCACAACCCCCGCATCCAGGCACAACCACCTCTTCCCGTCCTACCCCAGGGCGCCCGGTCAAGGTCCGGGTCGGCACGCCAACCTGCACAGCCTCCGCGGCTCTCCGTCCAGCCCCCAGGAAGTCCTTCCGCGCCGATCGGCAGGCACCAGCTGGAAGACAACGCCAGCTCAACAACGGCCTCGTGCGGGCGGCGACCGATGCAACCCACGAAGCCCAGAGGCAGCAGCGCAAACCATCCTATCGACGACCGCCTGAGTGGGGCAGATCGACCCGACCAATCAAACGAGGTGGTTCGGGAACTCCTCCAGCGCGTGCGGGAACTCGAGGCCGCCAGACCCAAAGCTGGGACACTACCCCGACCCCGGGCCAACATTGGTCCCTTCACGGACCGCATCATGCGGTACCGCCATGAAACGGAGGTCAAACCCTTGAAGATTGCCTTGTATGACGGACAAGGCGCCCTGGACACCCATATCAATAACTACAACTCGGCGCTCGCCTTCAGAAATATCTCCGACGAGGCGCAGTGCCTAATTTTCAGCTCCACCCTCACCGGGGCCGCGCTCAATTGGTTCTATCGCCTGGAACCACAGTCTATCGACTCATTCGACCGCCTACACACGGTCTTCTTGAACCAGTTCATGATCCAGACGGTTCGACTGCTCACAACCGAGGACCTGGGAACCCTCCGACAGGGAGACAGCGAGCCCCTACGCCAGTACGCCGCTCGTTTCAGCCTGGAATACTCCAAGTGCCACGAGACGGACGACAAGGCCGCCTACCGCGCTTTCCGCAACGGGCTGCGGGAGTCCACCTTCAAGTACCATGCCTTCACCCAGGGTTGGGACGATTACAAAGAGCTCATGCGGCAAGCGGCAATACACGCCAAGGCGGAGCACTTCAACTCTCCCCAGGTCACATCCCGACCTGACGTGAATAGCGCTCGCCTTCCGCCTCCCAGCAACCAGCAGGCACGATCACCTCCGCCGACCACTAACGCGCATACAGATCACCGATCTGACTCACACTCCGGTAAGCGGAAGGGGACGTATAACAATGACCATCGTGGGAGGGACAAATACCACAACAAGGGGCAGGGATCAGGCCACCACCAAGCAGGCAAACCCCATACGGGGCCCACCTCAAAGTACGAAACTTATTCAATCCTAAACACCTCCCTCGAGAACGTCTTGATGAGCATCGAGGACACGATCCCCAAGCCACGGGCGCGACCGCCCGGCCCCCGCCCGGGCATCCAATCCAACTTGTACTGCCAGTACCACAAGTTCAACGGCCATACCATCGACGAGTGCGTGGCTTTCCGCGACATTGTGGAAGCACTCGTAAGGGAGGGGAAGATCAACCAGTTCCTCCAACACGCACGCCCCGGACCGGGACTGCCACAGATCAACACGATCAGCGGGGGCCCCACCATCTCTTCCTCCTGCACCTCCAATCGGGCCAAGAAGAACTTCTTGCGCGCCACGACATCCAACCACCAAATATTCAACATCACGGATGGGCGTGCGGCCAAGGTCGCCCGGGCAGGATGGATGCCCATCACTTTCTCCGAGGAGGAAGAGCGGGGAGTTATCTTTCTCCACGATGACCCATTGATCATCCGCGCTCAGATCGCCAATTTTGATGTTGGGCGAATCCTGGTGGACACTGATAGCTCTGTGAACGTCCTCTTCATGGACACTTTCAACCAATTGGGCATCAACTCCGCAAGCCTCACCCATGCTGGTTCCCCACTGCTCGGCTTCTCAGGCGATTCTGTCATGCCCCTTGGCACCATCCCCCTGCCTATCTTCCTGGGGAGCGCGCCCAAGATCGCAACAGCCATCACCACCTTCCTGGTAGTCGATTGCCCCACTGCTTATAACGTCATTTTGGGTAGGGGACTCCTCAACCAACTCAGCGCTGTCATCTCCACTCGGGCCCTTCTCATGAAGTTTCCGACCGTCATGGGCACTGGCCAAGTCCGCGGTAATCAGCAATCCGCCCGCTCCTGCTATCAGACCGCCCTGACAAAGCTCAACCCATGCGACAAGCGGGAGACCATGGCCGTCGCCGAGGCTGCTTACGAGGCCGACCTTGTCTACTCCGAGCTCCTTGAACAAATACGGGCGGGTCCCCCGAGGACCCGCGCGACCTCTCCGCCGTCTCGCAGCCGCAACCCGTGGAGGATACGGAGCTGATCACCCTTTGTCCGCGTAACCCCGAGCGGCAAGTGAAAATTGGAAGCACACTCGCTCCCGTAATCAGGACACAACTCATCCAATTCCTCCGGGACAACAGCGAAGTCTTTGCTTGGTCCTACGCCGACATGCCTGGCATCTCCACGGATGTCATCTGCCACAGGCTTAACATCAGCCCCTCCTTCAGACCGGTCACCCAGAAGCAGCGGACTTATGACGCAGAACGACAGCTGGCCATGCAAGAAGAGATCGTTCGGCTCAGCACCATTCACTTCGTGCGCAAGGCCATTTACGCCACGTGGGTCGCAAACGTCGTACTCGTCAAGAAACCCTCCGGATCCTGGCTGATGTGCATCGACTTCACGGATCTTAACAAAGCCTGCCCGAAGGATAGCTTCCCACTTCCTAAGATCGATCTTTTGGTCGACGCCACAGCTGGCCACGAACTCCTCAGCTTCATGGATGCGTACTCCGGCTACAACCAAATCCGGATGCACCCCGACGACCAGATCCACACCAGTTTCCGCACTAATCTGGGAGTCTACTGCTACAATGTTATGCCCTTCGGGCTCAAGAACGCCGGTGCCACCTACCAACAGCTTGTCAACTTCATGTTCGCGGATCAGATTGGCAAGACCATGGAGGTGTACGTAGATGATATGCTCGTCAAGAGCCGGACGGCCGACCAGCACGTGCCTAACCTCGAAAGGATGTTCCAGGTCCTGAAGCAATACAAGATGCGGCTCAACCCTGCCAAATGCATCTTCGGCGTCCGTTCTGGAAAATTCCTCGGTTACATGATCAGCCAACGGGGAATTGAGGCTAACCCTGAAAAAATCAAGGCCATCCTGGACATGAAGCCCCCGCGCACACTCAAGGAAGTCCAAACCCTTACTAGCCGGATCGCCGCCCTCACCCGGTTCATCTCCCGGGCGTTTGACAAGTGTTTACCATTTTTCAAGGTCATGAAGACCCGGGGCCGGCACATCAACTGGGACGCAACGTGCGACGCTGCCTTTGAAGCTCTCAAACCTTACATGAGCACCGCGCCCCTACTTACCCGACCTACCACTGGGGAACGGCTCACCGTCTATCTTTCTGTCTCCACATCTGCTGTCAGCTCCGTCCTCGTCACCAGTCAGGACGGCGCGGAGTTCCCAGTATACTATGTCAGCAAGGCGTTCCAGGACGCCGAGACCCGGTACAACGACCTGGAGAAGTTGGCCTTTGCCCTCATTGTGACAGCCCGGCGCCTCCGCCCATACTTTCAGGCACATCCCACGTTAGTCCTTACTAACAAACCCCTTCGCCAGGTGCTCCAAAAGCCAGACGCTTCGGGGCGACTCGTCAAATGGGCAGTGGAGCTTAGTGAGTTCGACATCACATTCGCCCCAAGACCAGCTGTCAAAGGACAGGTCATCGCTGACTTCCTTTCCGAATTCACATACAGCACAACGCAGCACATGCCCGACACTCCGGATCCCAATATTGCGGCACCCGCCGCTCCTATCTGCAAGTCGCCAACCCCGTCCACCATGGACCCCGCCCGACCAATTTGGACTCTCTACGTGGACGGATCCTCCTGCCATACTGGCTCTGGCGCCGGCCTCGTACTCAGCACACCCACTCAGGAACAGCTAGAATACGCGTTGCGTTTTTGAGTTCCAGGCTTCCAACAACGAAGCCGAGTACGAAGCCCTTCTTGCTGGCCTCCGGTTGGCCACCGACCTCCAAGCACAACAGCTGCAGGTTTACAGCGACTCCCAGCTCGTCGTCCGACAAATCAACAGCCTCTATGATGCCAAAGACGCCTCCATGACCCGATACTTGGCAAAAGTGCGGTCCCTACTCCGTCACTTCCGCGGCTACGAGGTCATTCAAATACCACGGTCGGAAAACAGCCACGCCGATGCTCTGGCCCGCCTGGCCTCCTCCATCGACGACAAGATAGGTCGCCGTGTTCCCGTCGAATTTTTGGCATCCCCAAGCACAAGCGAGCAACCAGTCCTGGTCGCAACACAGGAGGCCTCTTGGATGGACCCCATTGTCCGGTACCTCACCACGGCCGAACTCCCGCCCAACCGCAACGAGGCCCGCCGCATCCAACGCCAGTCCGCACGGTACACCATGGCGTATGGCCACTTATACCGACGGGGATTCGACACCCCCCTCCTCAAGTGCCGCCCTACGGACCGGGGCATTGCGGTGCTCCGCGAAATTCACCAGGGAATCTGCGGTAACCACTCTGGACCCAGGTCCCTAGCACATAAAGCCTTTCGGCAGGGATACTATTGGCCCACCATGCGCGCCGACTCTATGGCCATCACTCAACGATGCGTCCCATGCCAACGGTGTGCCCCTGTACCTCATTCTCCTGTTGAGCGACTCACTCCCATGCTCAGCCCCTGGCCCTTCTCTCAATGGGGACTGGACCTCATCGGCCCCATGCCACGAGGAAAGGGCGGCGTCGAACACGCAATCGTTGCGGTGGACTATTTCACTAAGTGGGCCGAAGCAAAGCCCCTCAAAACAATCACGGCCGCCCAGGTCGAGAGCTTTGTTTACCAAAACATCATCTGTCGCTTTGGTATCCCACACACGATCGTCACGGACAATGGCACTCAGTTCGATTCTGTCCATTTCCGACACTTTTGCGACACCTATGGAATCCAGCTCTGCTTCGCCTCGGTGGCACATCCACAGGCTAACGGACAGGTGGAAGCCGTAAACAAGCTCATCAAACACAACCTCAAGGCTCGACTCCACGACACCCCGAAAGGCCAATGGTCCGACCTCCTATCCGATGTTCTCTGGTCCTATCGGACATCCTACCGGACATCGACACAGGAGACACCCTTCGCCTTGACTTTCGGGACTGAAGCTGTCGTTCCCGTGGAAATTGGGGAAACCTCTTACCGAGTACTATCCTATGATCCACAAGAGAATGCGGAACTCCTCACACAAAATCTCAACTTCATTGAGGAAAGCCGTGAACAAGCCAATCTCCGTAACGTGGCGCACAAACGGCGAATCGCTCACTACTACAACTCTCGCGTTCACGGACGCAGTTTCCAGGTCGGTGACTGGGTCCTTCGCAAGGTTAGCCTGGCCATTAAGGAGCGTGCTGATGGGACCCTCGGGCCCACATGGGAGGGCCCCTACCTGGTCACTCGAATTTGTCGTCCAGGCACTTATGAGCTCCAAACTACGGATGGACGGTCGCTTACACACCCGTGGCATGCGGATCATCTCAAGTTGTTTTATAATTAAAAACACCCCCCATGTACATTACTTTACACTTTGCTGTAATTCGACTTGGCTATCTCCAGTCGAACTTGCCTTTCCGGAAAAATGTTCTTTCATTTATCTAAGTGTTAGTCTAGCCCTCAACTACAAGTAACCTATCCCCTATTGCCGATCGGCACTCCCGGTGACCCACACGGCACCTACTTTACCTACCGACACAAGCTTACTTGGTCCACACAGTCAAGTACAATTATCTTTCTCTATTACGATCTTAGTTCGGTGGGTATGTCCATTATGGTTTGGGTTCACGATTATGACTGTTTGGTCCTTATCTAATCTACAACTCTGTGGATCGGCATGCATACACATATGCGCCAAGTACTCGCCTATCGGCAGTGCTCATTCAAAAAAAAAACGAAGTGCCAACGCACGATGCAAAATGATAGATAAGGTCCAACTTTCATTGATTTCACTACAGAGCCACATGCTACACGGGGCATTCCCCGGACTATAATAATAAAAGAAACAAAAAGCAAGCTACACGGCCCTCGGCCTCAAACTACCACTACCTCCTCGTCTGCCTCCTCGGCTTGGTCGGCAGTGGACGCCTCTGCAGCCTTCTCTGCACCAGCCGGCCGCTCGCCCTCGGCATTCGACGGCTGACCGTCCAGGGAGAAAGTCTTGCTCAGCACGGGGGGCTCATCCAGCCACGGGAAGTTGAGGGGGACCCCTGGATTGAAGTACAACACCCGTTGTATGCAATCATCTTCCACTTCGGCAAGCGCCAGGTCGAGATGATTCGCATACACCGGGTCCGCCATGAAGTCCTCCAGGGTCTTCTGCCGATCGGCCGATAGTAGGACACGAAGCCGGTCCACCTCCCCCTGCAGCTCACCCATGGCTCTCTCCTGCTCGTTCAGCTGCTGGGAGAAAGCGTGCACCGTCTCTTCACGATCCTCTATCCCTTTCTCTACCGCCTCCGCACGGGCCTTCTCCCGCTTGAGCTCCCCCTCCAACTCCACAACTCGCTTCCGCGCGGCATGGCCCTCCCTCTCCCGGGCACGCAGCTTTTCCTCCCTCTGCCGCGCAGCGCCCTGCTCGGCCTCTAGCCTCTGCATATGCCGCGCAGCCTTCTGCAGGGCCACATATGTCTGCCCGAAGCACTGCCGAGACAATGCCACTTAGAAAAAAACAAAAAAACAACAAATAAATAAACACACGCAAACAATACTGAGCGAACGATCTTACGTGGGCTTGCTCGGCCAGCACGGCAGCGAACCGACCGGGATGCGAGCCGGTGCCGATCTCCTCTATCTACGCAGGAGTTACCTGCGACCCCAGCACGAAGGCATTGGCAACTGGCGCCAACGTCTTGTGCACGTGGTGTGTCACCGGCACCCAGCCATCGCCGGCCTTGGCAGACCGCACCACCTCGCCCGTCTCCAAGGGTTCGGCAAACAAGGACGCCACGCCAGGAGTGCTGACAACCGCCCTCTCCCTCGCCGGCGGCGGCATCTCCCTCCGGGTCCCCTTCTCCTTCTCCTTCTCCTTCTCCTGCCCCTTCGGCACCTCCGGAGCCCTCAGCACCGCCTCCCTCCTCCGACGCTGGTCGGCGCTCTCGCTCTCCGACACCCCAGCAACCGGGGGAGACTGCCTCTGACGAGCCTCCATTAGCTTCCTCCGGCGCACCCGGGCCTGGTCCAGCCCGCCGATCAGGGGTCTTTTCAGACCAAGCACCGGACTCATCTCCGTACCCTGCCTAGCTTCAGGCCGGCTCGGCTTCGGCAGCCCATCTGGTCGACAGCCAGAGCTCGACCCTTGCTGGGGCTCCTCCCGGCCAGTCCCCTTAGGCTTCACCGCCACGGTTTTCTACCTCCGCGGCTGTGGGGTGGGGGGGGGCACCTCCGGCTCCTTGCCCTTGCCCTCGGCAGCCACGCCATGCTTCGCCACCGCCTCACTCATCTTCTTTTGAGCGGCTTGTTCCACTTGGGGGTGCACTGCAAAACAAACTGTTAGTGCCCCGGCATGCCTACACACTATCACTTCAACACTACTGCTTACCAGGTGGCGAGATGAGACCCACGGCAAGCAGGTTCGACGGCAACTTCAGGATGCACCGGCTGCGTTCCAGGTCGGACAGCTTCTCCCGCACCAGGGTGCACGCCTCCCAATCCTCTGCTGTCACTGTTGCCTTGGACGGACCTGCAAACACAACAAACCCCATCAGTCCCCGCCTCGGTAGACACAATTGCCGCCTTATGACCACTAGCCGAACGGTAGACCAACAACCTCCAGACTGGAAGTAGCTGGGAATCCTCGAGCGGACCCCGCTGACGTCCCCCTCCCACGGCCCCGATACCCAGCAGAACCGATGCCTCCAGCTCTTCTGCGACGTCGGCACATCCGTGATGAAGGCACCCCGGGCCGTCTTCTGCAGGCACTCCATCTGGTACCACCCCGACCCGTAGGTCTGCCTCTTGAAGCGGTACAGGGCGCACAATTGCCCCCAGGTCGGCTCCGGCAGTCCCGCCAGTCGGAACGCCGTGTACAGGCTGATCAGGATGATCCAGCCGTTGGCGTTCAGTCGCCCCAGGGCCAGGTTCGCCCTTGCCATCATATCTTGGAGCCACGGATGCAGAGGCAGCCTCACTCCGTGTTCAAATCAATCGACGTAAAATAGTGTCGACCCTTCCAGAGGACTGCTCGGCTTCTTGCTGTGCGGGGGTACCGTCATCTTAATCTCCGCCGGCACGTTGTACAGCTCCCGGAACCGGTCCAGGTCGGACTGCCGAATGGTGTTCATCTCGTAGTCCACGGCATACTCCACCTTCACCACGCCGTCGGCATCTAGCTCCATCGGCGAGCTAGTCTCCGTCCCGCTACCCTCAGCCTCGGAATCGACGGTGGCGACGGGGGGGAGTACGGGGAGACGTCCTCCTCTCACTTGGCCGATCGGCACCCGATGTGCTGCTCCCGCCCTGCTGCCTCACCTCCTTCCGCGGCAACCTGAGAGCCTCATCCAGGCTGTCACCACTCCTGGACGACGAAGTGCTGCTAGTGGACCCACTAGTAGACGTTGACCCACTGCGCCCGTTCGGCACGTCCGTTGCCGAACTGGACGGTGTTTCCCCGCCAAAAGCTTGAGGGGACCTAACCCCAGATCCACTGTTTGACTCTGACTCTGACATCTACAAATTACCAAAAGAAAAGAAGCTACAACTAAGCACTTACGCTACGGAACACATGCTGAGCATAGATGCCGAACGGCAGGAATTATACCTTTCAAAGTTTTGCTCGGTCGAATTGGTTCCACATGCGTCCTCTTCTTGATCGGCAGTCTCCAATTCAGTCGGCACTCGCAATTATTCCATAGATGCTCTGAGTAAAAAGTGAAAAAGACAGCAAGTTTTCGCCCCTTTTATAGGCCCCTGGCCCGCCTCGAGATGCGCGCTTCCGATCTGACGGTCACCAGGCCGATACGGCCACCTTTCGGCTACGAATACCTTGTACTGTATACCCATTGGTATCGTACATTCTCAACTACATACGTTCATACGTACATCGCTCACCGGTATGCATCCATACCGCCTGCCGACCGGAGCCTCTCGGCCTCTTTCCCGACGGCACGCTTCCTCTCTTCGTCGGCAAGCACACTGCTACCGACGTCTCCCCGTCATTCCCCACGGCCGCCTCTCCACGATCGTTCGGTCTTTACGGTGGGCCGCTTCCAGAACTCGGCAACGGGGCTTCTTTGCAAATCGGACATACAGTGCACTTCCTCGCTCCATGACTTGGGGGGCTACTAGGGATACAAGGCGCACCGCCCAGGTCGGTCGACAGGTACCGGCCGTCATATCAAGTCCTCGACCGAGGAACCCCACCTCAGTCAAAGACTTAGGGGACTTGTGTTGATACCATATCGACCGACCACCCTAGCACAGGTCCCACCAGGACAGGAAGGCCGCCGACCGATCGCCTGATCGGCACTCTCACGGCCTACGGCCCGCCGATCGGCACTGTACTGCACTCCCGCCATTCGGCACCTGACAGTGAACAGACGACAGCTGGCTGCGACAGTCACCTAACCAACTCTGCCACACCAACTCCCTGACGGAGGCAGGTTGGGACTCCAGCTGGCGCCTCCTCCGGATATCCAGGGCTTGTCAGACGGCTCCCAGCCACCAAGCACCACCTGCTCCCGTAACAGTAGCCCACCTACCACAGTTATGGCTACTATAAATACCCCGAAACCCTTCACAAAGGTAAGACACTCAGAACCGATCCAGAGCACTGTGATTACTTGCCCCTCGGCATTCAGATACTAACTTTGGCATCGGAGCCCCTTTGGCCGACACCACACCGGTGTCTAGTTTTGCAGGACCCCTGCCGAATCACAACGCCCCCGGCGGGCCCGAGACACCACACGGCTGGTCCTAGAACCCCCAGCGGGTCTCATCGAGTTGGTCATTTCAGGATCAAACATACCCCGGAGAGGTCACCGACGTCTAGTACGTCCAGCGTCTATGACGCTAAGCATCGGGGATGCTGTACCCGAACGGGGTTCGGGGATTGAACTCGGAAATTGAGACCCGAGTGGCACGCGTAGCCTTGTAATTGTGACCTTATTGACGTCAGGGATGTCGGGATTGGAGTGTATAGTGCAGTGGCTAAAATTATGTTTATGGTTTTATTATATGCTTTATGGTTTATATTATATGATTGATGGTTTTAAATTCGGTTGCACGCATGTTTGGAAAACGGAGGGGTAAATTATATGTTTTACTTATCAAATGATTTTATAAACTTGAGTTTCGGTCCACTCACCCTTAATTTTTTGGTAACCCCTCCAGGTCGTGATACTGAGGTAGAGGAGGAACCTGAGGCTGAGGCATAGATCTACTTCTGCGTACCTGAACCCCTGTTGGGTGGTTTACCCGCAGGTTTTATTTTAGAGTCGTGCTCGCAACTTGTAATTTTGGATTTCATCCCTTGTCTGACATCTGTTTAATTCGGATTTTATGTATAACTTTAATTTGGTTATTTATGCATTTGATGTTTTGAGGTTAAAATTGGTATGAATTTTGGATGTCAGACGGGAGCAGGGCACGTCCCCTTGTGGTCCCTGTGGGATCGGGGCGGGTCCTGTCAACTGACGTCAGCATGATGTCACCCTCTGACATGTGTCAGACGACACGTGTCAGTCTTTAACTGGTCCCTATTCTGACATTTCTAACAAGATGACATCATCATGATGTCAGAATGACGTCAGCATGATGATGTCATCATCTTTGTCATTCGGTGGATCCCTACCGAGAACCTACACTACCGTTCGGCTGGTCTCTACCTAGAACCTGCGGCGTGGCTCAGTTGGCTTCTACCGAAAAACCAGAGGCGGGGCCGCCGTGACCCACGGTCATGGTCCGATCAGAAAACCCTTTCCCAGCCACCATTTTCATCGATGTTGGTTCCTACAGACTCGTCTCAACCTAAACTACCATTCTATAACCTCAAAAACGCGAGAGAGGATCGGGTTTGTTACCTCTAGGTCGAAGGTGCTCTGCCTAGTTTTTAGTGTTCCTCTCCGGCTTGTCCAACGACTTTCTCCTTGAACTAGTCCGCTGTGGTCCCCAAATCCGTCGTCCTGGCCTCCCTGTGATCTTGGTTTGGGTGGTCGTTCGAAGTGTTCGTGTGGGTTGAACAGTTGAGGGTCCCCGATTTTGTTTGCCCGTCATGATTTTTGATGGTCGTGTTGGTTGCAGGCGGTGGTGGTTGACGATGGTGAGGACAATGAGGATGAAGATGGTGTTCAGTGATGCTGAGAGATCGATCTGGGAGGGAAGAGATCAACGGGGAAGGATGGTTGATGGGTTTGTTCCAAATGGTTTTCACAGGTCACGGGTGAGAATGAGAAAAACAAAAGGAAAATGTTGGTTCATGCATCCAATAATTTGGGCTTCTAGGCCAGTTAGATAAGTGACATTTGTCACTCATCTGATTGGTTCAAGATTCCACTTTGACCAATCAAATCATTACACTTATCCCGAATCTCGAAAAATGAAATAGTAACCCGTATAATCTGTGGCCCATAACTTCCACTTCGGGTGTCCAAATCC
This sequence comes from Prinsepia uniflora, assembly GCA_032719365.1. Lineage (NCBI taxonomy): Eukaryota > Viridiplantae > Streptophyta > Magnoliopsida > Rosales > Rosaceae > Prinsepia > Prinsepia uniflora. The sequence continues at coordinate 58,178,413 of CM064870.1, read as the reverse complement.
AGCATGCCGCCTGTCTACGAACTCAGGGCGACCCGATCTACGTAATGGTCAAAGGTTCAAAGTCGTACGACGCTTCAGGTCTGAAGTCGACATTTTGCCTTGATCATGGTCAAAATGGTCATTTTACCTTGACCAGGGGCAAAATAGTCATTTTACATATAATTTCCATTAATTAAAATAATAACGAAAATCCGGGTTGTTACAGTTTTTATTATGACCATTCTATGTGATTATAAGAAAAGCCTCCGATTGCGAATATGTTTCCCTCGAAAGGACCCTGGAGATAACGCTCGCATCCGGGTTGCGGATGTATTCCTCCCGGAGAGGTCACGAAGCACTGCCTGAGTTTGTGCAGCCAAGGGAGGCTCGACTCAAAAGTGCTTATGATATATGAGATCGGTCGGTGATATGTTCACGAGGACCTAGATATTGTCAGCTAGTGATATGTTCACAGCGACGTACTCGGACCTGATGACAGGACCTGTCCCAACTGGATGTCGATAACTGTGCCTGGTCCTACTTCCGTCTGACAAGTCAACTAAAGGCTCGAAACTACCCTTCAATGCTTGCCAGACAATGGATGATTGCACTGATTTCTGCTGCTACCTCCGCCTCTCGATCAGCCTCAAACGTCGTACCACGGCCTGGAGGGTCATAAAAACAGAAAAAGGTGTGAGTGGACAAAAATGACCTTTTATAAAAACGTTTACCAAAACACATTCTTACCCTCCAGTTTTCACAAGCATGCATGCATATCATAAAACATGAGTAATAGTATGAAATCATTCGAGTATGAATAGTGGACCGATAAAATCAAAACATGTTTTCCCATGGTCCGTAAAACTCATGTTCATCAAATCAGTTCATGATATAAAGCATCTGTTATAAAGCCTCTGGACACAAATATCAATAAATCACAATACCACCAATCCTCAATATCCAATCTCAATATCCAAATAACCCGTCACGATATCAATACAACGCGTGCAAACTCGGTGTCTCACGCCCGAGTACTTCCCCTAGGATCTACGACGTCTGGGGGGATATCAACTCCAGTATCAACGACGTCTGGAGGATATCATCATAATCCCACGCTCCTGAGAGTGAGCCTCCCTCGGAGCTACTCATCTCCAGGCAGTGGATCGTGCCTACTTCAGGATCTACGACGTCTGGAGGAGACTATCAAATCACAGAGGATGGTATATGTGGAACAGTCACAAAATCCAGTAATCTCATTTTAAAATCATTTATGTCTCAAATCGAATCAAAAACATTTCAATAGGGCCTATGCCCGAGACATAGCTTTCACAAAGCAAGTTCCACAAATCCAACATAAAACAGTGTCCAAAATTCACTTTATAAATCAAAATTATCGATTTAATCATATTCACATGTGACTCCAAATCCAAGTCAAAATCACTATCCAATTGGGTCTTAAGCCCAAAATATCATTTTCACGCAAATCCATGCGATCACAACCTTAGTTGCCACTTTCACGTAAATCCATCAAATCAATCCATGACTCATAATCCAAGTCAAAACATCATTTTCAATCCTTGACTCATAACCCGAGTCCAAACATCATTTTAAATCCCGGGCCTACGCCCAAAACATCAATTTAATAATTTCTCGAAAATCGTGACAAAAATAATATAATATAATAATCCAGAAAATCGAGAAATCACCTGATTGAAACATCAATCATGTCAAAACATATCAAACCATACAATAAAGCATTTAAAACATATATGCATGCATCACAGTTAGAAAACAAAGTCCACTCACACACACCGTCCGAATCGCGCGCTTTCCGAGCGGTACGTTTTTCCGTAAATTCTGGAAATAACAATTCCTATCCAAAATCATTATAAAGGGTCACTAACATCTCAAAATACTTCATATAATTTTCCCCAATTTTTCTGGAATTTAAATACGTATTTAACACGTAAAACAAAACTTCGGATACGCGGAACATTATCGAATCGATATCCGATTTTCTCGAAACCAGTGTCAAAATGTTCGTTACAATGAGAGGATTCAAAATCATGTTGACCTCACGCACCCTCACGCGCCGCCATGAGTGGCTGCGCGTGAAACCCACGCGCCAGCTACAGTAACTGTGAACAGTCGTCTTCCTCGCCCGTTTTACTGATAAACGGATCCTTTTACCCGCGAACAGACCCGATTCAATGTCCGTTAATTCTACACCGTTTTCAGTAATTTAAACGACCATTAGCATCAAATTAGTTTCAATTAAGGATCTGTGAACTTAATTGCAATCAACCTTACCACCTTCAAATCAAAGATGAACTTTCGAAGAACATTCGAACTCTATCATCGTCCAATCTCCATCAGTGTCAATCGATTTTTTTCAATTGATCAACCCAGAAGCTTTAATGGACCAAGAGAAACTGTTTCCCCAACTCAATTTCGTCGTTTGATCACTCAATGATCACGACTCAACCTCGACACAAGCTTACTGTTACCAAGCCCGTTCAGGGTCAATATGGCCTCGATTTCCCTCGTTCTTGAAGTGGATCAACTCGTCACAACCTCAGGAAGCTAATTCCAGCTCAATTTCAATCCACAAGGCTCATAGTTCAAAATCCGAATTCCCCCCCAAAATTTCTAAAATTTGAATTCAAGTTTTCAACTCTCTCTCAATCCCTCGTGTTTCCCTCTCTAACACAGTCTCTGAAATCTCCCAAATTCTCACTTTCAAGCTCAGTTGTTAGAAAGGAGATTAAGGATGGGAGAAAACTCAATTTGGTCGTTCACGGTTAAGAAAACACTAAGAAGAAGAAATGGCTGATTAAGAATGATTAAAGATGATTAAATGATTAAAGGGTAATCAAACAAAATGATGGTGTTTTCCCCAAAACATGGAGCTGAAATTAGGGACCCTAAATCAAGGGATGGGTGACACTTGTCACTCATCCAGATGTGCTCAATCATCAGTTACTATTCACGCTAAAATAATATTTTAATCGAGATCCCGGTTCGTTCGGTTAATCGATTTCGTTCTCGTGACCATATCTTTGTCGTCGAATCTCCGATTTCGGCACGCCGCCTATCATTGGATTCGTATCGACTCGATCTACGTAACGGTCCTTGGCCCTCGTCCATTGGACTTCCCAGGTCAAAAGTCAACATTTGGCCCTTTTTCATCCAAATTACCAAAATACCCCTCAACTTCCGAACGTCATAACTTTTTCCTCGAACGTCGGAATCGAACGTGCCACCTGTCTATGAACTCGTGACGTCCCGAACTACGTCACAATCATCAGTCAAAGTTCGTTTGACAGCCCGAACTAAAAGTCAACATTTTGCCCACGCCTAGGGGCAAAACGGTCATTATGCACATTTCATCCGATTTCACTCAACTAATCCCAGATTAGTCATTCTAAACCATAATTAATTAATATTTAATTCCGATATTCGGGAGGGTCATTACATCTGAGCGGTCTTAGAGCTTGTATGCATGTGTTGCTTGGATATTGTGACTGATATGATGATATGACGGTTTGAAACCAATGTCAGATATGAGAATGGGTCCCAAGGTTTTTGACTGATTGTTTATGTCCAGATGTTTTCACAAATGTTGGTTTGAAAAGAAATCAATGGTTTTTAAATTGATATGCATGCATGCTTTGGAAAACGGAGGGTGAAAAGGTATATTTGGAAAATGTTTTTAATAAATACTTATTTTTGTCCACTCACACATTTTTTTATTTTTGGCACCCTCCAAGTTGATCGCGGATGGGGGCTGTAGCAAAGTCAGAGACATCACATGACTGCAGCACACTCTGGAAATCACTACGCACTCTGGATAACCCCGAGAGGGTTACGAACTTATCCCTTGTCTATCATGCGCTATCAGATGGGAGCAGGCACATCCTACGATAATTCAGGGGGATTGGGATGGGTCCTGTCATATATGATTGGAATTGAGCTTGGTTTAAGTTTCCTGAGTTTCGTATGAGCTAAACCATCCAAAAATTGAAGAAAATTAGCCAAACTTGAACTCAGAACAAACCCGCGACCCTTTCGAATTTTTGAATTGGATTCACCTATTTGAAGGTAATTAATCATTGAATTGAACTCAGAAATGTGTTTATAAGAGTCCTAGAATGGTATCTGATTGATTGGAAACAAGAAATTGGTTGAAATTAGCTGGAATTGAAGTCGGGTCGAAAACCAGGTCAAACGACCTGTTTCCTCTAACGATGAATAGTGCAGGGCATGGGGGCACTGGGCACAATCCTCGAGGTAAGGTCAACATGAATTTTAATGGTTTTTAACAGGATTGGTGATTCCTGGAATTACGGAGGAGCGTACAGCTCAGAATCGAACCGCATGGACGATGTGTGAGTGGACATTTGTTTTATAAACTGTTATGCATGCATAGTAAATACTTTCCACAATTTATTGCATGATTTGAGTTGAAATGATTGGATTGGTGATTTGATAGGATTACTTGACATTTTTTTGATATAATAATCGGTTTTTGGACACGAATTACGATGAATGGTGAAAACGATGTTTTGGGAATAGGCCTGGGTTTGAAAATGGTGGAATGTGAGTGAAAATGATTTTATGGATTTTTTTTTATTGATTTGTGACATGATTTTACGGAACTGTGTGAAAACATTATTTTGGGCTTGAGTCCCTGTTGGAAATGGTTTGACTTGGGTTTGGAGTCAAACATGTGTTGTACATAATGATGTGGTATGATTTGGTTTGTTGATTGTGGATATTAGTACGTGTCTGGATGATGCGAGTGCAGTTCTTAGACGTGACTCGGATGTTGCGTGAGTGCAGTCCCCGAGTATGTGGTACGTCTAGATGTTGTGTGTGCTGATACGCACATATTTCATCACCTTTTTATCTTAATTTCCTTTGCATTTTACTTTGTTATAATATTAATCTTACTATTTCTAACTAACTTTATTGATTTTAGGTATTAATGTTAAGAATAGATAATTTGGTACTAAGTATAAGATTTAATAAGTACATTTTACTTTAATAATTAGCTGATAATTGCAGGCCAAATTTAACATTTTTCCTGCCCAGTAAACTTTAGCGGCCCATATTCTGCCGTTATTTCCAGCGCAATAGCATCTCACCATGTGTGAAGCCCTGCGCGTATTTCCATTTTAGAGTGGCCCAACCCATCTCCATGAGCGCCAAAATCCAAGCAGCTGGTTGTCCACAAGCGGCCCGTACATAGCCCAATTATCTTGCAACCCACCTCACTTCCAAGCAGCAAGTCCCCAACCTAATTTGTAAGGCCCATTAAAGAAACCCCCAGCATGTGTCAAAGTCCACATTCTCGCGTGTCCAAATTACCAGATCGTACTAAAGCCCATCTCGCCAGCAATCCCGCGTGAGCCCAATCTGCGCGAGGCCCACATTTGCGTGTCCAACATTTCAGCTGTCTAGAACCATTTGCGCACATATTGTTCCCAGCGCATCTCGTGTCTAGCTAGCCTAAGAATCCATGACAGGACCCTCCCCGTAATCCCTCTTGATTAGCGTGGGATGACCTACTCCCGTCTGACACGACCTTATAATTGTAATTGGGTTCCACCATTAAAGATGTTGTTTTCTTGTCTTTATTTTGTTTGTTTTTCCAAAAACAAGATGGGTTATTGATATTATAATGTGAGCTGATTGGAAATACATTGAGAAAAAGACATATAATTATTTTGTTACCAGATGGATTGTTGATATTATAATGGGTGATGCTGTTTATTTTTGGGTTTATTCTCATTGATATTATAATAAGTGCTAATGTTTATTTTTGAATGAAAATGGTTTTGATGCATATTTGATTTTGAATGTTGTTTTTGAATGTTATTTTTTGAATGTTGTTCTTGATCCATGAATGCTGTTTTTTTTTTAATGTTGTTCTTGATCCAATGCTGGTTATACAATAAAAAGAGCAGTATACTGTTTTTTTAAATGCAAAATGATGTTTTTCGAATACTGTTTTGATCCATGAATGTTTTTTTTTTATGTAGATTTGATTTTGAATGTCGTTTTTTAATGTTGTTCTTGATTTTTTAATGTTATTTTTTTATGCAAATTTGATTTTTCAATGCTGTTTTGATTTTTGAATGTTGTTCGATCTATGAATGCTGTTTTTGGATGCAAATTTGATCTTCGAATGCTGTTTTGATCCATGAACGTTGTTTTAATCCATGAATGCTGTTTGATCCAAAAATGTTGTTTTTAGATGCAGATTTGATTTTTGGATGATGTTTTCATCCATGAATGCTGTTTTTTTTATTACTATTTGATTTTGAATACTATTTTTTTTATGCAGATTTGTTTTTGAGTTCTGTTCTTGATTTTTGAATGCTGTTTTTAGAATATTGTTTGATCCATGAATGCTGTATTTTTAATGTTGTTCTTGATACAATACTGGTTTTGATACAATCAAAAAGTAATATGCTAATTTTTTTTAATGAAGAATGCTGTTTTTAGAATGCTCTTTTGATCCATGAATGTTGTTTTTATCCATAAATTATGTTTTTAGAATGCTGTTTGATCCATGAATTTTGTTTTAACATAGACATGGTTTATTTCTAAATACTTTTGAATGTTTAAACTTAATTTGATTTTATATTTTCAGGCAAGGAGAGATTTGAAGAAAACGAGTAATTACTTATTTGACTTCTGCTTCTGACTTCACTGGACAACCTTCACAAAGTGGATCATTTTCACATATTTGAACTTGGAATTTCAAGACCTCTTTTGTAATTACTTATTGGATGTTACTTGTTGAATTTCAAGTAAAGCTAATGACTTCTATTTTTGTTCCCTTTTGAATGTTACTTGTTGGATAATTTCAAGACCTCTTTTAGTGTCAAGACCTCCTTTGATGTTACTTGTTGGCTGGAGGGTTCCAAAAACAACCGAATGAGAAGGAAAGAAGAAAAAGCCTTGAAGGATAAGAACACATAAGAACCATTTGTGCCCACAACAAACCATCGTTTAGAACAATGAGGTGATTTTAATAAAATCAAAGAAATCTGAATAAATCACATATTCATTCAAAAAATTTCAACAAAGAAACCATGCCTTCATTGATATTGAAATTATATAAAAAAAAATGATCCGCAACTTTCATTTCAACAAAGAAACCATGCCCAAGTTATTTACATATTGCAAACCAAGATCCACTATTTAACAACGAAAATAGTACATTATTACTACAAAGTCTCCCTAACCAGCATCAAAGTTGGACTAATGTTTGGGTGGTCTCTCCACTGCAAACTCAAAAAACAGCACCAAAACCAGCATAAAAAACAACGTTCTAAAAACAGCACTCAGGGATCAAAATAGCATTCAAAAAAAGCATTCACAAATCAAAAACAGTATCAAAAACAACGTTCACAAATCAAATTTGCATAAAAAAAAACAGCATTCACAAATCATAAATTGCATATATGCATCAAATCTGCATTAAAAACAGCACTCAAAAATCAAGAACAACATAAAAATCAGCATTCAAAGTAGATATCTGCATCAAAAACAGTATTCACAAATAAAAAACTGCATTCACAAATCAAATCTGCATCAAAAACTGCATATATGCATCAAATATGCATAAAAATAGTACTCACAAATCAATAAATGTATAAAAAAAAACAGCATTCAAAGTAGATATCTGCATCAGAAACAGCATTCACAAATCAAGAACAGCGTAAAAATCAGCATTCAAAGTAGATATCTGCATCAGAAACATCACTCACAAATCAAGAACAACGTAAAAATCAGCATTCAAAGTAGATATGTGATGCATCAAAAACAGTATTCACAAATCAAAAACTGCATATATGCATCAAAACTGTATCGGAAATAGCACTAAAAAGTCAAGAATAGCATAAAAAAACAGCATTCAATGTAGATGTCTACATCAAAAACAGCATTCGCAGATCAAAAACTGCATATATGCATCAAAACTACATCAGAAACAACACTCACAAATCAAAAACAGCACTCACAAATCAAGAACAACATTCAAAGTTTCCATCTGCATCAAAAACAACATTCACAAATCAAAAACTGCATATATGCATCAAATCTGCATCAGAAACAGCACTCACAAATCAAAAACTGCATCAAACACAGCACTCAAAAATCAAGAACAGGATAAAAAAACAACATTCAAAGTAGATATCTGCATCAAAAACAGCATTTACAAATCAAGAACCCATCTTATTATCCAAAAAACAAACAAAATAAAGACAAGAAAGCAGCACATTTCATGGTGGAACCCAATCCTAGAAATAAACCCTAAATGTATAAAAGGAACCATAATCTTCGAACAAAAGTATTAGCTTACCGTATTTCGGAAGTTCCCCTCCGTGTTCTCGACGGATGCAATCCATATTACCAAAAATAAAATTCTCCAAAGTCGCTGGGTTTAGGAAGAAAATTAAGAAGATGATAAAGAAGAAAAAGAAGGAGAAGATTGAGAAGACTTCATTAAGGCTGAATCTGGAGCTTGTAAGGAGGAGAACAAAAACGAATTTGCTCAGTTTGGGAAGAAAAATGAAGAAGAAGAAGATCCTGAAATTGAACGATGGCTGGGCAAGGGGAATTAGACGGTCGCTCCAAGGGGAATTACATGTTTCGTTGTGGGCGGGAGAGGGGAGGTATGTAGGAGGGCAATTTAGTTATTACAATCTGAAATTGAATTAGAGTGGGCCCAAAAAAATGTCACGTCACGAGTTAACAGCGTTGTAGATGAAAAAACTAACGGAGGAACAAATTTTTACTGTTTTACATAGTTTATGGTGTGAAGTGAAATTTATGAAATGTCAGATATAACACTGTAATTGAGTATAAATTACAGGATAGTAAACTGTAATTTGTTCATTTTTTTTTTCTGAAGCAATGAAGACAATGATTGGGCAAGGGGTGGGTAAAAGAACAAATAGATGGATACTTGGACGGGTAAAAGATCTTGGCGCCGGGAAAATAGGATTACTCTTTTCTATAAATTGTGTAATTCCACTTCTACATAAGGAATTTGGAATAGGGAGTTTGAGCACAAAAATAGAAAATACGTTCCCTTTGGAATTTGCCTATACTCACTTTATGTTTGCCAAACAAGGACTTTTGACAATATGAAAGTTAAAATATCATTTTAAACCAAATTCCCTATTTATTTTCCCTCATCCAAACACACACTAAAGGAATTAAAAAGCACCAATCTAAAGCCTAGCATTTCTTTGAGGAACACTGACTAACAAACTCAATACCTAGTGTAAGGACCGAAACTTTAACTTGAGACTAAATAGACTATTTTCTTCTTTAGAATTTGGTTTATAAAATCTTCCAATTGACATTACAATTTGGTAAATGATAAACATGAGCAGAAGGCTAGGGACTTATTTGTGATTATTAGCAGATGCAAAGAACCATATTGTTGTTGGGTTTGCATCTTTTAAGAGCCATATTTATTGATCACAAATGTTTATTTTGAATTAATAATTGATTTTAAAATTAATAAAATTTATTATATTCGGTTTGAATTTAATAGATTTCCAAGATGAAAATTCAAAATCCAAATCCAAACTGTTACTAATTGAACAGTTTGAATTCTCAAACCCTTTGACTTTTAGCCGGTCAAACCTAAATCGTTGGATAAATAACGATTTGGAGCAAATCAATTAATAGTTTTAACAGATTCGTATCTATCTCTGCTTAAATGGCTTGTCTTTTGCCAATTGTAATTAATATTAGTTTATTACTTAAAATACTCCCCGAACCAGATATCGAATCTCATTTTACTCCCACACCCAAAAATTGTTGTAATGTATTGTTAGAACTTCCCTTATGTTATGTCTGTTGCTCCAAATCATTAGTCATGTTGGTAACAATATTAATATTGCTTATATATATCAGTAAACGATTGGTTGTTTAATTATTAATAAAAAATTATTAAAAGTAAATATTTAAAAACAAAAAAAAATTGAACAAAATGATGAATAATGCATCTGATATGAGTTTTTTCTCAACTCATTCCAACCCTCCAATCTAATTTGTATTTTTCTTCTTCTTCTTCATCTTCATCATCATCATCTTCTTTTTCTTCATCTGCTCTGGATAGCCTCGAACACAGCTAAACTTGCATACAAAAACAAACTCAACCCTCGAAAGATGCTCGCTTTTCTGCCCCTAAAATTCACAGGCATCTTATTTACAAAAACGATTCCAACCCATTTCCCATCGATCAAGAATAAGATTATAAGCATGAAAATAAACAAAATTAAAGAACAATTTGGAGCAAAAATTAAATTGTATAAATGAAATTGCAGGGCAGCTAAGAATGGGTAGGACCTAGGGTCACCTGGGCGTCACTTGTTGGATTGAACGGCGGCGCCGCAGCAGCAGACAACGGCGGAGATCGAGAGGCTCTCAGATTTGAAGTTTGGTTAGGCCGAGACGGGCTTGAAATGGGGTGGGTTTTGAGTTGCCGGGGATGGAGGAGGCGGTGTTGAAATTGAGATGGGTGAGGAGGCGATTATATCAACTATTTGGTAAAAGGTGATCACTAACCTCATCTTTCTCTTCCATAATCAATTTAAAATTGCTCCGATACTGCCTTTTTCGAGGCCACTGGTAAAAGGACCATAATACGAATAACAGAGCCGCCATCCCGGCGCCTGGGTATCGGATGACAATGGTGAAATGCGGTCTGATTCATCGGAATTGGACTGTGAAAATGAGGATAGAGACGACGACAAATAAGATGATAGCGGTGGAGAGGATGGTGATGGCGATAATGGATCATGGTGTTGTTGATTGGGTGGCGACGGAAAGTGGAGATTTTCGTGGTTGATTGGAGGGAAGACGAAGCAATCATTGTTGAGTGAAAAATAGTCTATGAGAAATAGAATGAAGATGATGATGACGAGGAGGAAGAAGAAAACTCCAGATTGGATTGGAGGGTTGGAATGAGCTGAGCAAAAACTCAGATCGGATGCTCTGTTCATCCTCTTCATCCTTCTTCAATTTTTTTGTTTTTAAACATTTACTTTTAATAATTTTTTATAAATAATTAAATAACAAATCACTTACTGACACGTAAGCAACATTGACTTTGTTATTAACATTGCTAGCGAGTTGGAGCAACGTCGATAACAGAAGGAGAATTATGGCGGTGCATTGCAACAAATTCTGATTGTGAGAGTAAAATGAGCTTCGATGTCCAGTTAGGGGATCATTTTGAATAATAAGTCATTAATATTCCACCTTATATATTTGGAGATTAATTTTCGTAAAATTAGTAAGCTCATTCTTCAATTTATAATTTCATGCTTACAAATAAATCAACAGATGCATACAGAGAAACAATATTTAAACACATTAAATTGACCATATTTAATAACACATTTAATGTAGAAATTAGTGAATGATTTTATTATAATAAATTAAATCACTCGACATATTTTTTTTTGGGTAAATAAAATCTAACCAAGACACCCAGAATCATACCAAACTATATTTGTGTCTGTCACTAAATATAATTAATTTAATATATTCAAATAACATTACTCATCCATAAAACAAGTGGATATTTACTAAGAAAGGGATTTTGGAGATTCTTTTTTGTTTGAACTTAGTTCATGTAGAAATTATAGATATTGATAATCCCATGCGCACAAATAAGTCGATAGACACACAACATCTAGATACGTAATAAGAAAGAGATTTAGAGATTCTATTTTGGTTTTAAGACTCGTTTGGTTTTACGGTTATGACACGCCCAAGAAGCCTTGAGAGCTAACAATTTTGGGTTTAATCCAAAATTTCTCTCAAAATTAATATTCACCGAATTAGCTAATTTGATATGAGACTCTGATATCATATGTTACTAAAATCTAACCAAGACAACCGGAATCATACCAAACTATATAACAACGATCAATTTACACTATGTAACGACCCGTCCCGGGAATCGGAATTAGCTTAGTGATTAGTGACGGATTAGTATGTTAATCGGTGCTTAGTTGGCTACTTTTGGACAGTTAGCGCAGAATGACGATTTTGCCCCTAGAATGGGCGAAATGTTGACTTTTAGTTCGTACGGTCAATTGGGCATTGACCGATGACCGTGACGTAGTTCGAGACGTCACGAGTCCGTAGACAAGTGGCACGCCCGATTCCGACATCCGAGGTGGAAGTTATGATGTTCGGAAGGTTGAGGGCACTTTCGTAATTTGGTTAAAATAGGGAAAATGTTGACTTTTTGCTGGACCCTTAGTTTTCACGTAAATCGAGGACCGATAGATAGGTCTCGACGTCCTGAGTACTACGACAGGGGACACGCTGTCATCGGACGTCGGACGATTAAGTTGTGATTCTAGAAAGTTGAAGGGTAAAATGGTAATTTGGACCAGGTAGGGGCATTTTAGTCTTTTTACACTCAGATAAGGCCATTTGGGGAAGTGTGATTGGATATTTTAAACTGAGTCCATAGGATGATGGACACGTGGGGGACTCCTAGAGGGTTCTAGTCTAATTGGGTGTCCACGGGTACATTTTAGTGGCTGCTAATCGTCCATTTTGTTCAGAGAGAGGGGAAAACAGGGAGATTGAGACCGTGAGAATTACTGATCGATTTCTAGTATTTGAAGACTTTGGGCTTGAGTGAGTGATCAAGGACGGTTGGGTGAGTGTGTATTCGTGGTATATTGAAGGGTGGACGGTGACTGTGTGTAGGTAGTAAGCAGAAATTCAGGGAAACAGAGACGGTGTCGAGGATCGTGGTGCAACCACAACTGATCAAATCGATCCAAACAAGTTTGAGAATTGCTAGGAAGGCTGAGGACAGCCTTGTGAACCTAGAGGAACACGGCGGCGAGCACGGCGGTGGACAGAACACGGGTAAGTTTTCAATGTCCTCTGTTTTTCCAGTTTGATTCAAAATGAAAGTCGTGAAGTTTAGAGGGGTGTCGAAGTTTTCTAGTGATCCTATTAGTTCTAGGAAGGTGTGAGGAACCTTAGGGTTTGATTGGACTCAAATTTTCTGGGTTTTCTTCGAGCTTTGGACGGTAGGATTTTGTACTGTTTGTCACAAATTAGTTAATGGAATCGATTACCCAGACAAGGACGAAGCTAATGGGCTTGATTGGACTGAAAACGGACGGAAAACGGCGAAGAACCGCCCTCGCCGGTTCAGACCGGTCGACGGCTGAGGAAGAAGATGAACAGTGATTCACAGTAGTGGCACGGGAAGCCCACGCGTAGCCCCTTTGGGCGGCGCGTGAGGGCGCGTGGAGCAGAGTCTGGGGAAGTATCCAACATGGTTTTTACTCTAATGGATGTAACGAACATTTTAGGACAAGTTTTGAGTTGATCGGACATCGTCTCGAGTTAGTTTTAAGTGTCCGAAGGTTTTAGGGCTCGGTTAAAAATAGTTAGCAATACGGGAAAATTATGGGGCTTTAGTATGACCTTTGTAAAGTAGTTAGTGACCTTGATATGGGATTTGGACAGGTTCGGGAAAGCTGAGGATAGCGGAATGGCCGGGAATGGCGTAAGTGCGCGTGTATCGAGGCGACGCCGGAATGGTCTATGAGTGGACTTGTTTTCTAACTCTTGATGCATGCATATATGTTTTATATGTTTTCTCTACGTGATTCTATGATTTGATTTATGATCATGATGGTTTGCGGTTTTGCATGTTTTTCGAGGTACTTACGGAATTTCACGTTTTACGAGCTTTTGATGGATGTTGTGATTTAAACCTGGTTTAACTGATTTGATGTCGGAATTTGAAATATGAATTAATATCAATGATTTACAAAGGATTTCGGAAAAGTGTTTTCGGGCTTGAAGCCCAGATCAGAAAGTGGTCTTGAGAAACGTGATTTTGGGTTTTTGAATCGGATTTCCGGATGACGATTCGGGATTCGATTTGGGACTTGAAAGTGGATTCTAGGTTCGTGTCATGACTCGGCCCATCTAGGAAGGTGTGAGGAACCTTAGGGTTTGAACTGGAGCTTTGTGGTGGCCACTAGTGGCTGGAGACTGAAACTCGAATTTTCTGGGTTTTCTTCGAGCTTTGGACGGCAGGATTTTGTACTGTTTGTCACAAATTAGTTAATGGAATCGATTACCCAGACAAGGACGAAGCTAATGGGCTTGATTGGACTGAAAACAGACGGAAAACGGCGAAGAACCGCCCTCGCCGGTTCAGACCGGTCGACGGCTGAGGAAGAAGATGAACAGTGATTCACAGTAGTGGCACGTGAAGCCCACGCGTAGCCCCTTTGGGAGGCGCGTGAGGGCGCGTGGAGCAGAGTCTGGGGAAGTATCCAACATGGTTTTTACTCTAATTGATGTAACGAACATTTTAGGATAAGTTTCGAGTTGATCGGACATCGTCTCGAGTTAGTTTTGAGTGTCCGAAGGTTTTAGGGCTCGGTTAAAAATAGTTAGCAATACGGGAAAATTATGGGGCTTTAGTATGACCTTTGTAAAGTAGTTAGTGACTTTGATATGGGATTTGGACAGGTTCGGGAAAGCTGAGGATAGCGGAATGGCCGGGAATGGGGTAAGTGCGCGCGTATCGAGGCGACGTCGGAATGGTCTATGAGTGGACCTGTTTTCTAACTCTTGATGCATGCATATATGTTTGTCGGAATTTGAAATATGAATTAATATCAATGATTTACAAAGGATTTCGGAAAAGTGTTTTCGGGCTTGAAGCCCAGATCAGAAAGTGGTCTTGAGAAACGTGATTTTGGGTTTTTGAATCGGATTTCCGGATGACGATTCGGGATTCGATTTGGGACTTGAAAGTGGATTCTAGGTTCTTGTCACGACTCGGCCCATCTAACACAATATTGTCCGCTTTGGGCCTAGCCCTCACGGTTTTGTTTTCGGGAGCTCACGTGCAATTTCCCAGTAAGTCACCCATCATGGGATTGCACCAGCCTCAACTCGCTTAACTTTGAGGTTCCAATCTCCCCCAAAGCCACTGAGCTCCCAAAAGGCCTTGTGTTAGATAGATACGTGCCCGCACATATAAGGTACTTCACCTTTCCTTCCCTGAGCGATGTGGGATCGCTCACCGATCTTACCTTTCCAAGGTCACGAGTCTTGCTCACCGATCTTGCTTCTCAAGCTCACGGGTCTTGCTCACCGTTCTTGCTTCCAAGACCGGGTCTTACAATCCACCCCCCTTGGGGCCCAGCGTCCTCGCTGGCACATTTCCGGTCAGGGTCCGGCTCTGAGTCTTGCACATTAGTATGCGCGAGTTGTGATACTGATATGTTTCTCTTACAGAACATCACAATATGCCTCCGAGACGCGAGCCCCGTACCTAGGCTGGTGATGAGTTTGGGGGTCCAGACGTAGAGAGAGCTCAACGTTTAGGGGCCATTGGATTCACTAGCCTGACTGACCCAGAAGAGGCTTATGAGTGGATTACCCAATTTGAGCGGATCTTCGAGATTATGCAATGTCCACCAGGAGATATGGTTCCACTGGCCACATTTATGCTGAGTAGCCAAGCTTACCGATGGTGGCGTGGATTGCAGCTGACAGGGATGGATGCCCGTACCCTGAGTTGGGAGGACTTCCGCCATCGTTTCCTAGATCAGTTCTATCCTCGCTCATTTCGTAATGCTAGGGAGGTTGAATTCCTACAACTACATCAGGGGGACATGTCAGTAACAGACTATGAGCAGAAATTCCTAAACCTGTCCAGTTTGCTCCTCTATATGTGGCCAACGAGGAGGACAAGTGCCGAAGGTTTGAGCAAGGACTGAGGAATGACATCCGGGGAGCCGTGACTGTAGGAACTTATGCCACCCTGCGAGAGTTGTCTGATGCAGCTGCACGAGTTGAGGTGACCTTGCCAGTGCCACAGCAGTTCTCGGGCTCTGGTCGACACCGGGACCGTCAGTACCAGGGATCTACGAACCAGAGGTCCTCCAAGCGAGGTAATTATGGCTCTGGATCTTCGTGTGGCGCTCGTCCGAGTTATGGAGGTAGGGGAACACAGACATTTGGGTATCGACCACCAGCGACTGCACAATTCAGTGAGGCATCGGTGGGATCTACTGACCGACAGAGTAATGACTGGGGCAATGTTCTTGTCTGCTTTTATTGTAGGGAGTCGGGTCACTTCAAACGAGACTGTCCACGATTGGTTGGTAGTAGTGGTACCGGATGGGGCTCTACTGAGCGGGGCCCTAGTACAACTTCGGCTTCAAATGCTACAAGTGGGAGAGGAGGTGGCAGAACTCGCGGTGGATCTGGTGGATCACGAGGGCGTGGTCGGACTTCGGGACCATAGGCTCGAGTCTATGCAGTGACTCAACAGGAGGCCCGGGCAGCCCCGGAGGTGGTGACAGGTATGCTTACTATTTTCGGTCATCGTGCATGTACTTTAATAGACCCGGGAGCTACCCACTCTTTGTTTCTCGGGAGTATGCACTGTTAGCAGATAAAGAGATTTCTGCGATCGGGTGTGAGATGGGAGTCGGTACACCGACTGGAGAGTTGTATGTAGTAAACCAGGTGATACGAGGATACCCTATTGTGATAGGGGATGTGCATCTAGAGGTTTATTTGATACTCCTAGATTTGTGTGACTTTGATATTATCCTTGGGATGGATTGGCTGACAACCCATCATGCCTCTATCGAGTGTTTCGATAAGAGGGTGGTACTTCGGAGCCCTGGATTACCTGAGGTGATATTTCAGGGAGATCGGAGGATGTTAACCCCTAGAGTCATATCAGCCCTCTCCGCAGATAGATTTCCGAGGATGGGCTGCTAGAGTTATCTAGCTTATGTTGCTGATGCACGTGATGCACCAGTCAAGGCCGAGGATATCCCAGTAGTGTGTGACTTCCCAGATGTATTTCCTGAGGATTTACCAGGATTACCACCTTCTCGGGAGATTGAGTTCACTATTGAACTCATTCCTCGTACACGACCTATATCCTTGACACCTTATCGGATGGCACCAGCTGAGTTAAGGGAATTGAAAGTACAGTTGCAAGATCTCGTGGATGTGGGGTTCATTCGACCGAGTGTATCGCCATGGGGAGCCCCAGTATTGTTTGTGAAAAAGAAGGAAGGAAGTTTGAGGCTATGCATGGATTACAGGAAACTTAATAAAGTCACGATAAAGAATAAGTATCCTTTGCCTCGAATTGACGACTTGTTTGATCAATTAAGGGGAGCTAAGTATTTTTCAAAGATTGATCTTCGTTCTGGTTACCACCAATTAAGGATTCGAGAGGAGGACGTTCCAAAGACAGCTTTTCGAACTCGATATGGTCATTATGAATTTCTGGTGATGCCATTTGGATT
Source organism: Prinsepia uniflora (assembly GCA_032719365.1). Lineage (NCBI taxonomy): Eukaryota > Viridiplantae > Streptophyta > Magnoliopsida > Rosales > Rosaceae > Prinsepia > Prinsepia uniflora. The sequence continues at coordinate 58,161,062 of CM064870.1, read as the reverse complement.
GACTAATGCACCTGCGGCATTCATGGATTTGATGAACCGAGTATTCCGGAAGTACCTTGACCGATTTGTTATTGTGTTCATTGATGACATTCTCATGTATTCAAGCAGCAAGAGGGCACATGAGGAACATTTGAGGATTGTGCTTGATACGCTAAGGAGGAACCAGCTCTTTGTCAAACTGAGTAAGTGCCAATTTTGGTTAATGAGTGTTGTTTTCTGGGACATGTGATTTCCGTGGATGGAATTCGTGTTGATCCCCAGAAGATAGAAGCGATAGAAAACTGGGAGCAGCCGAAGACAGTGACCGAAGTAAGGAGCTTTTTGGGATTGGCCGGTTATTACAGACGTTTTGTGGAAGGCTTCTCTGCAATTGCTGCTCCGATGACCCGCCTAACCAGGAAAGGAATCAAGTTTGTTTGGGGCGAAGACTGCGAGCAAAGTTTCCAAGAACTGAAGAAAAGGTTGACCTCTGCTCCTATCCTAACCCTTCCGGATGATAGTGGGGAGTTTGAGGTGTACAGTGATGCATCCTTACAAGGATTGGGGTGTGTGTTAATGCAACATGGAAAGGTGATTGCATATGCCTCTCGACAACTGAAACCGCATGAACGTAACTATCCCACCCATGATTTGGAATTAGCTGCGATGGTACATGCCCTAAAGATCTGGAGACATTACTTGTATGAGGAGACATGTAGACTTTTCACTGATCACAAAAGTTTGAAGTACTTTTTCACACAGAAGGAATTGAATTTGAGACAGAGACGATGGTTGGAGCTAATTAAGGATTACGACTGCACAATTGAGTACCATCCTGGAAAAGCTAATGTGGTAGCTGATGCATTGAGTCGGAAATCAGCTCATACTGTGGCACATCTACGAATGGTGCGTTTGCCCTTATTGGTTGAACTTCGTAGGACTGGAGTTGCTTTGGGATTGGATAACCAAGGTGGCTTGCTAGCTAGTTTCCAGGTGCGACCGATTCTGATTGTTCGAGTTATTGAAGCCTAACTTGAAGACCCTATCTTGTGTGTCCTCCGAATTGAAGCTGATACGGGGGAATGACAAGATGTTGCAATTAGAAGGGATGGAGCCCTAGTAAAGGATGGACGATTATGTGTGACCGAAAATGTAACATTAAAGAAAGAGATTCTAGAAGAGGCCCATAGTTCGGCGTATGCTATGCATCCAGGTGGGACGAAAATGTACCGTACGCTACGAGAGCATTATTGGTGGCCGGGTATGAAACGGGAGATTGCAGAGTATGTGAGTAAGTGCTTGCTATGTCAACAAGTAAAGGCTGAAAGGCAAAGACCCTATGGAGCACTGCAACCACTACCGATCCCGGAATGGAAATGGGATCATATAACAATGGATTTTGTGTTTAAACTTCCTAGAACCCCTAAAGGACACGATGAAGTCTGGGTAATTGTGGATAGGCTTACCAAATCAGCACATTTCCTACCGGTGAGGGAAGACTTTCGGTTGACACAGTATGCTAGACTCTTCATTGACGAGATTATTCGACTACATGGCACTCCTGTCTCTATTGTATCTGATCGAGATCCCCGATTTACGTCCAGATTCTGGAAAAGCTTGCAGGAAGCTTTTGGGACGAGATTGCATTTTAGTACGGCATTCCACCCTCAGATCGACGGGAAATCGGAACGGACTATCCAGACCTTGGAGGACATGATGAGGGCATGTGTTTTGCAATTCCAGGGTACTTGGGAGTCACATCTACCATTGATGGAATTCGCCTACAACAATAGTTACCAAGCAAGTATTGGGATGGCTCCTTATGAAGCCTTATATGGACGACAGTGCAGAACCCCATTGTGTTGGACTGAGGTGGGCGAAAGGAAATTGTCTAAATCCGAATTGATAGACTTAACAACGGAAAAGGTTAAACTCATCCGAGACAGACTCAAGACAGCCCGAGACAGACACAAGAGTTATGCGGACCGCCAAGTCAGAGATCTGGAATTTGCAGTTGGAGATTGGGTATTCTTGAAGTTATCTCCTTGGAAAGGTATAGTGCGATTCGGCAGACGCGGGAAATTGAGCCCCTGTTTCATTGGACCTTATGAGATTGTTGAGAGAATTGGTCGGGTTGCCTACAGATTAGCATTACCTTCTGAGCTTTCGAGGGTCCATAATGTTTTCCATGTGTCAATGCTACGGAAATATGTGTATGATGAATCTCATGTGTTGGAGGAACAGCCCGTTGAACTCAGAGAGGACCTAAGTTTTGAAGAACAGCCTGTACAGATCTTGGACCGAAAGGACAAAGTGCTTCGACGAAAAACGATTCCCTTAGTGAAGGTTCTTTGGAGGAATCAGAACGTGGAAGAGGCTACGTGGGAACCTGAGACACAGATGCGAGAGCAGTACCCGTATTTATTTCATTGAAATTTCGGGGACGAAATTTCTTAAGGGGGGAAGGTTGTAACGCCCCAGAAATTCGAAAAATGTAATTTTGTAACATAATGAATAAATGACGTTTTTACCCTTGTGAATAGTATGGTCAATTTGTTGACTTTTTGATTGGTGAATCAAACGGACGTTGACCGATGACCGTGACGTAGTTCGGGACGTCACGAGTCCATAAACAGGTGGCACGCCCAATTCCGACGATCAGGGAAAAAGGTATGACGTTCAGAAGCCCAAGGGCATTTTCGTAATTTGGACGAAAAGGGGGAAAATGTTGACTTTTTGTTTGAAGACTAATTTTCACACGATTCGAGGACCGTTAGGTAGGTCTCGATGCCCTGAGTACAACGACAGGCGGCACGTCGAAAACGGAATGCGGATACGAACATTACGGGTCACGGAAGCCTAGGGGCAAAATGGTAATTTGTCCAACCAGGGGCAAAATGGTCTTTTAGCTTTGATCAGACAATGACACCTGTCCTTTGTCTAATTCTCACCCCAGGAAACATGGATTCGGGTCTTAAGGGAAACACAATTATGAACTTTTGACATTTTTTCCCCAAATCATGGCTTAACCTATCATTTTGTTCAATTGACCCGTGATAAACCCCTAGCTCGACGTCATTATGCAATTAAGTGTCTCAGGAAGTGAACTGAGAGAGAGGAACTCGAGAGGTTGAGAGAACTGGGAGAATTTTGCTTCGAAAATTCAGAAAAATTGGGGGAAAGTCGAATTCGAATTTGGGAGCCAGGAGAAGAGAAATTGAGGATTACATTGAGTTGCTAGGATCAAAACGACACTCACTGCAACAAAAACGAAGAGAATTGTTGTCGAATTGAGGAAGAACAGAAGCTGCCATGGCTGCCGAAAATCGAGTTTGAGTTCAGTTAGTTAGAGTTAAGGTTTTACGAAATTGATCTCGTAGAAATGTTCCTTATACTCTCACGATGCTAACCATATGAATTAATTGGAAAATCAGGCACGGAATCGTGAAACCCGAATAGGAGACCCGTCGAAGTTCGATCGTGAGTCGTGAAGTTTTAGACCTTAATTGAGGTAATTGAATTCACAGAACTGAAATGAAGTTGGATTAGATGGGATCAGTTGAAAGAACGGATCGATTTAAGGTCGAATTGACTGAGATTGCATCGGGTTCTATCGCGGGTATTTCAACCCGTTTATCAGACAAACGGGTGAGGATGACACACTGTAGCAGGTACTGTGCTAGGCGCGTGGCTTTCACGCGCAGCCGCTTGCGGTGGCTTTCACGCGCAGCCGCTTGCGGTGGCGCGTGACGGCGCGTGGAGAAGATTCCGGCAAAGTGATCAACATGAAACTTGATGTTCTCGATAATACGAACCTATCCGCGTTGGTTTCGGGTCAATGGGATATGGTTTCAGCGTAGTTCCGAGTACCCGACACGTTTAAATTATATTAAAATAATATTATAAAATTCCGACAATTAGGGGATTCTTATTTAAGGATTATATGATAGTCTAGTAACCTTAAATCACTTTGTTTGACAGGCTGGAATATTCCCGGGACGTCGGAGGAAAAAGAACAGCTCGAGGCTGAACAATCGGGACGGTGTGTGTGAGTGGACTTTGTTTTCTAACCGTGATGCATGCATATATGATTTAAAATGCTTTATTATATGATTTGATATGCTTTGGCATGATTGGTATTTCAATTCGGTGATTTCTCGGTTTTATGATTATTATATTATTATATTTTGGCACGATTTTCGAGAAATCATGAAATTGGTTAAAAATGATATTGTGGGCGTGAGAACCCAAGTAAATAATGATTTTGACTCGGATTTAGAGTTACATGTGAATTTGATGAATTTGATGATTTTTTGTATTCTCGTGATTTTGTGATTATTTTAATCAGTCTTTCGGGCACGTTTTACGAGGAACGTGCAAATGATGTTTTGGGCTATGGCCCGGGATTGAAAATGATATTTGGACTCGGATTATGAGTCAGAAGTTGTTTTCATGGATTTACGTGATCGTGGCAACTCGGGTTTACGGTTGCACGGATTGGCGTGAAAATGATATTTTGGACTTGAGACCCAAGGAAATTGTGATTTTGATTGGATATGTATTTCCATGTGATTATATAATGATATTAATGATTTACGAATTTATAATGTAAATCGGGACTTTGACTTTTCCGGATTTGAAGACACTATAATTTGGGGCTGCAACCCTATGTTGTTAAATGATTATGATTTCAATGCAACTGTTTTCACTGGTTTTTGTGATGATGGGATGTTGCGGATAATTAGGGCTTTCGGGTGAAAATATGTTTTTCCCCGGAGTGTACCCTAGAGATAACGCTCGCCTTCGGGATGGAAGTGTTTACCCCGGAGAGGTCACGTAGCACGGACTTTGTTGAGCAGCCGAGGGAGGCTTGACTTAGATCAGATGTGCTGGATATACATAGATCGGTAAGTGATGTGTTCACTAGATCTGGATTGCCGGCTGGTGATGTGTTCACAGCGGCGGATGCTCGGATTTTGAGCGGTCCTTGAGCCTATTGATTTGCACGCGTTGCAGGGATAAACGTGACTCTAAGCAACAAGATATGGAAATAAGTCCCGTGGTTTTGTGGAAATTGTTTTGATTGATCCACTGAACATATTTAATTGATTTCTTATTATTACTCGTGTTTTATGATATGCATGCATGTTTGTGAAAACTGGAGGGTAAGAAATATATTTTGGTAAATGTATTTATCAAACTTTATTTTGTCCACTCACACTTTTACTGTTTTATGCACCCTCCAGGCCAGTGTACAGGTACGAGGGCTAGAAACGAGGCAAGCGAGGCAAAAGAATAAATAGACCGTTGCGCACTCAGGCACTCTACAGAGTAGGAATTTGACCCCTATCTGTAATAGTACCTATGCTCTGTATTGTCTTTGACTAGTCAAACTTGTGACGTCATTGGTCTGTAAAACTTAACTATCCCTTGTCTGACAATGTTTTCGGGATTTGTTGTGTGATGTATGTATATAAGTTTGGTTACTTTCGGTAATTTTTTTTGTTATTGTCAGACGGGAGCAGGATTCATCACGACTATCGAGGGATAATCGGGATGGGTCTTGTCAGTTCGGGTTCGGAATGGCTATTCCGGATGCCGGCTTACTGGATGATGGTTTCGGACCCGAATTTGGAAATGGATGATGGATGATGGATATGAGTTCTGGGTTTGGATCCGGGATCCTGATGAGATTGCGGATTCGGATATGGATAATGGTCATGGAATGGATTTTCTGGATCTGGTTATTGGGTTTAAAGCCCCGGATATGATATGACGGGGGCGGGCCCGGATTGAGTTTAAAGACTCGGGAGTTTAAAGACTCGGATATTATGATATTTCCACCGTAGGCCTGTTGAGTTTAAAGATTCGGGAGTTTAAAGGCTCAGATTATATTGAGGCCTAGTTGAGTTTAAAGACTCGGGAGTTTAAAGACTCGGATAGATCCAGCAGGTTCGATGGATGAAAATGTGGTTTCAAATGTGTTTTGGTTTTCACTGAGACTTGATGATGATGGTTTTGAATAAAGGTTTTTCCGAGGTTTTCGCTCTGCCCGGATGATATGGCTTTAATAGTTTTGGGCTGAGGCCCGGGAATTGGAAAAAGAAACTACTTTGTTTTCATACCTGGTTTTATGACATGAATTTAATATGCATGCATTGGTTTTTGAAACGGAGGGTATAAATGTACTTGTTTTATTGAATTGTTTTTAAACTTATACTTTATTTTTGTCCACTCACAGTCTTTTCGTGTTTTCGATACCCTCCAGGTTGTTACGGCACAGGCTGTTGGTCGAGAGAGACGGAGACATCACATCTGCGATCCACAGTAGTTCGGTATACTCTGGGACGACCGGTACCTTTTCGGATGGTTGGTTCTAGAATCCCTTGTCCGACTTACGTGTCACATGCAGGTTGGACGCCAGTTTAGCCTTCGTGTCATGCGTAAGTTAGACGGGATCAAGATTTTAGCCCTTAATTCGGGGGGATTAAAGGTGGGTCCTGTCACACTACCAGAAAACCACATTGCTTGATATGCGAAGTAACTAACCTTCACTGATTATTGAAGATAATATGATGTCTAATGACAGGATCCATCCCAATCCCCCCGGGATTAACGCGGGATGACCCTGCTCCCGTCTGACACGAAGTGTCAGACAAGGGATATTTCCGACCTTTACCCTCCCGGGCTATCAGAGTACGCCAGGATCCGGAGGAGGGATGTGATATCTCGGTCTCTGCTACAGTTCACATCCGATGACAACCTGAAGGGCAGTCAAAACATTAAAAACTGTGAGTGGGCAAAACAAGAGTTTATAAAAACATTTTAACGAGAAGACATTTGCACCCTTCACTAAAAAGCATGCATGCATTCGAAAACCATTTAACCAAAGAAACCATATGTGGGAACTAAGCCCAAAACCAAGATTGAAAAGGACGGTACGACCCACTGCCCAAATCCATAAGGGACTCAGCCCAAACCAGAAATAAACAAGTACACGAGCCACCGCTCAAATCCTGTGTAACCACACATCACATATCATATATCATATTTATATCATATCCACATAATTCACACAACCAATCATGTCACGGTTTCCAAAGCTACACGCGTGCTACCCGGGGTCTCAAGCCCAAGTCTTTCAGGTACCAAGTCAATGTCCGAAGACCACTGACCCGCCCTGAGGTTATAGTAACCAGCCTTCCTGAGAGTAAGGAACCCAACTGGGGCGACTCCCACTCAGTTAGTGCTCCGTGACTACTCCGGGATCCACCCAGGCCAACGACCCTCCCTGGAGGAGATAATAGAAGTAAAGGAAGGTATATGAACATATATATACATAACATAAACATTCATGCCCGGTTCCCCTGAACCGTCATGATCCATAACATCCATTAAACAGGGTTCATTCCGGTTCCCATAAACCGTCATGAACCAAAATGACCTGACAAAGGTTCATGCCGGTTCCCATAAACCGTCATGAACTTGGAGATCCATCTAGGGTCCCTGACCCGAAATCATAAACCGTAAAGTAACTCTCGTGCCCGAACATATGACTCAACTGGGCACCGTGCCCGATATCTAAGGGTCAGTCACGACTCCAATCATAGTGATGCGTGCAACCATCCATCCAGGACCGCCCTCAATCCTGGTATGTCGCCGTGAACGTATCAACCGACGCGACCACCACAAGATCGTGGTGCACTCATCACCGATCGATATCCTAAACCGTCAGAACTCTGAAGTCGAGCCTCCCCAGGCTTCTCGACCAAGAATCGTGCATCGTGACCTCTCCGAAAGGAACACATCTCAATCCGGAGGCGAGCGTCGTATCGTCGATCGCCGTGCACATAGCACCCGTCGAGACCACGATTTAGACCCGTAGGTCGTAACTAGAGTCATATGCCCGAGGCCAAACCAAATTGGTCTCATAACCGAATTTATTCTTTTAGAAATCCAAAACCATTTAATTTAGACCAATAAAAGAATACAGACCCGTATAGGAACTATATAGGGCCAAAACCTCGAAATACGTGTCTATACGTAACCACACATCCAAATGCACTCATGACATCACAAACAAGTATTTAAAACATATAATAAACATTTATGCATGCACCAATTTAGAAAACAAGGTCCACTCACAGACCGTCCGAGCTGCCGCCTCGATTTGCGTGCCGTAGGCTCTCCCCAGCCAATCGCTATCACCGGGACTCCCAAACCTATCCAAATTGTAATAGAAGGTTACTAATAGCCTCATTAACCTCTCATTGAAGTCCCATAATTTTTTCGATTTTCTAACTATTTTTAAAACCGAACCTAAACCTTCGGACAGCCCGAAACCTACCGAATTGATGTCCGATCGACTCGAAACCAGTCCCAAAATTTTCGTTACATCGAATAGATGATTTGACATGTTAGAACCATCCTCAAATTCTCCCCCACGCGCCCGCACACGCCGCCTAAATTGGCTGCGCGTGGGAGCCACGCGCCAGTGAACAGTGTCGTCTTCCTCCTCGCGACGACTGGTCTGAATCGGTCCGGTCCGATTCGCCTGCAACTTGGACCAGTGTGACCGGTTCAAGCCCATAACCGGTCCAATCTTCACCATTTTCAAGCCTAATCGATCCTAATCTTCATATAATCATCCTAGGAACCTAACCCAATCGATTAGAATCCCTAAAACCTGTAAAACCCGACCGGTCCAAGAAACCCCTCACGGTTCGAATATCCCCCCTCCTACTCAGGGCTTCCCCGATGTCCAAAGCCTCCAAAACCTTCCTATTTACTCACTAGGAACCTAATTAGTTCAAAACCAACACCCAAAAGGGCCCATAATACTCAAAATCGAAAATATAATTAAAAAGGTTAAAACCGATACCTTGCTCGGTTTTTCTCCTCCGTCGTGCACGGTGGCCCTTCCTGGTCAGCCACCACGTCCAGTCAGTCCTTAGTTCACTCTCTGCCTCTCACAAATGGGTTTAGGGTTGAAGGGTTTGGATTTGGATGAAAATGGTGGATCGGTTTGGTTTGAAAGGAAGAAAATGGATGATCGATGAAGGGGAGAGATATGTATGAGTTGTTGGGTTGGGCAATGGATGGGTGACACTTGTCACTCATCCATTAGCATGTCCAAAATATCTGGGGCCCACTTGCTGCCAAATACAGGACCCATCCCAATCCCCCCGGGATTAGTGTGGGATGACCCTGCTCCCGTCTGACACGAAGTGTCAGAAAAGGGATATTTCAGACCTTTGCCCTCCCGGGCTATCAGAGTACGCCAGGATCCGGAGGAGGTATGTGATATCTCTGTCTCTACTACAGTCCACATCCGATGTCAACCTGAAGAGCAGTCGAAACATTAAAAGCTGTGAGTGGACAAAACAAAAGTTTATAAAAACATTTCATAAGAAGACATTTGTACCCTTCACTAAAAAGCATGCATGCATTCGAAAACCATTTAACCAAAGAAACCATAATGAAAACGACCATGTTGGCCACTGCCCAAATCTAGAAAGGACTCGGCCCAAATCATAAGAAACCAACCATACAGGCCACTGCCCAAAACCTCTGTAAACACACATCATATATCATTTCATATATCATATTTATATCATATATACATATAATTCACACAACCAATCCTGTCAAGGTTTCCAAAGCTACGCGCGTGCTACCCGGGGTCTCAAACCCAAGTCTTCTCAAAGTCAAAGTCAATGTCCGCAGACCACTAACCCTACCCGAGGTTATAGTAACTAGCCTTCCTGAGAGTAAGGAACCCAACTCAGGCGACTCCCACTCAGTCAGTGCTCCGTGACTACTCCGGGGTCCACCCAGGCCAACGACCCTCCCTGGAGGAGATAATAGAAGGTAGATGAACATATATATACATAACATAAACATTCATGCCTGGTTCCCCTGAACCGTCATGAGCCATAACATCCATTAAACAAGGTTCATGCCGGTTCCCATAAACCGTCATGAACCACAATGACCTTTCCAGTGTTCATGCCGGTTCCCATAAACCGTCATGAACTTGGAAATCCATCCAGGGTCCCTGACCCAAAATCATCAGTGTAAAACAATTGGGTCTCGTACCCGAACATATGACATCAACTGGGCACCGTGCCTGATATCTAATGGTCAGTCACGACTCCGATCATAGTGATGTGTGCAACCATCCATCCAGGACCGCCCTCAATCCTGGTATGTCGCCGTGAACGTATCAACCGACGCGACCACCACAAGATCATGGTGCACTTATCACCGATCGATATCCTGAACCGCCGCATCCTCCGCCGTCCTCAGTCTCACAGTCCTTCCTCTCATTCCCTCACGGTTATGTTCAGCTCATAGGGTCATGGTGGTATGTGTGGGTTGTGTGTTTGAAGAAGAATGAAGAAATGAAGAAAATGGTGGGTTTCAGGTTTTGTGAGGAGATGAAGAAATGAAGTTTGATGAATGAGGTATTAGATCAGATGAGAGAGATGAGATGGATGGTGGGGATGCATTTGTGTGATGAAATGGAGGGCCAATGGGATGAGTACCACTTGTCACTCATCCATGGGACCCACTCAAAATATCTGGCCAATCAGAACTTGCCAACTCAGCCCCGCCTCGAAGTACGTGCATAGTGAAATCGAACTTCCGTGACCTATAACTTCCCCGTTCGAAGTCCAATTTCAGTGTGCCGCCTATCTATGGATTCGTATCATCCCGATCTACGTAACGATCTTCAGCCCTCAGCCATCGGACCTCTCGGTCAAAAAGTCAACATTTGACCCCATTTAACCAAAATTACCAAATTGCCCCTAAACTTCTGAAAGACATAACTTCCTCCTCGAACGTCGGAATTGAACGTGCCACCTGTCTATGAACTCGTGACGTCACGAAATACGTCATGATCATCGGTCAAAGTCCGTTTGACCACCCGAACAAAAAGTCAACATTTTGCCCACGCCCAAGGTCAAAACGGTCATTTCGCATCGTTCGACCGATTTCGCCTAACTAATCACGGTTTAGCCTCACTAATCGTGATTAGTCACTAATCTAATCATGAAATTCGGGAAGGGTCGTTACAACCTTCCCTCCTTAATTAATTTCGTCCTCGAAATTCCAACCGACCTAATTGCAATCGTTTTTCCCTCCTTAATTTAGTTCCGTTCTCGAAACTCCAACTATCCCGATTCCACATCCACCTCGTGGAAATAATTCGATCTCACGACACGTGTACACTGGTACACCAACTAACCAGAACAATACTTACTCGTCTGCAACTAGACGTACCACTAAAGCTCACGTCGCATCGACTACATTTGACCACGTCGAATGACAGTAGCCATACGTTCCGAATTGACACCACATGTCAAATCTACCGTTTTCGTTGACACATCAACTCGACGATTCCTTCCTCAATCACCAGCCTATCCTAACGTCTGCTCCCACTGGGAGTCACCAAATCTCACTCATCGATCCACGATGACACCTCCGATAAACTGTCACCACTTGATAGTCGCCAGTCAAAAACTGACACCATACTCACTTGTGGTTATACTAACCCCAAGCACACTCAACCTGAGTAAACACTTACCAATATTTCACTCGACTTGTGGGTAACTAGACCCATCGGAAATACCATGATCCAATGCACAGTGTCCAATGCCTAGTTCACGACCTTGACTAGTCCAATGGTATCGGAACCAATCCGACTACCAATCCGTTCACCAACGTATCACTGGTATATCCAGAATACCACTACTAGACACCGAAAGCTTGCCTAATATCGTACCTCGAACAACGTACAAGGTACGTACATCTACCCAGCAATCAGCCTACAACCACCTAGGTTGTAGTCAATCACGTTTCAATTATGGAGTTCACTTGTCCAATCCAGCATCAGACAAATTGAAACTCCCACTTAACCTCCATTTTCCAAATCCAAATCCAAATCCGCAATTTCGTAAGAAATCCCGAATTCAAGCCTAGAAATCAAATCCATAATCCTGTCCAAATCTGAGTTCGAAATCATTATTCTGTAAACCGGCATTTGGAATAACCATCCCGAACCCAAATCCAAAAAAAAAGAAATCCACTTTCAAGCTCTAGAATCAAATCCTAAATCGTCACCCAGAATCCGATTCCAAAACCCAAATCCAGAAATCCACTTTCAAGTTCCAAAATCAAATCCTGAATCGTCATCCAGAAATCTGATTCTAAAACCCGAAATTTCGTTCTCATCTACCGAGACGCACTATATCTGAACCTATCAGATAATTGTTCAAACGATTACCACAATACAATCGATTGACTTCATATGGAAGCCAATCACCACATCACACACAACACTAAGTCTGACAAAATCCGACTTCTTCGTCAGACACCTACTCGCTCGAGTAACAAGCCATATGGGATTTACCTCGAAAAGAAGTTCAGTCCCATCATGCTCCACTCAAACATCCCAGTAAGAGTGATAAACTCTCTACCTATCTGGATCATCAAGATCACGATCCAGATCCATCACTACGACAACCGACCATAGACGTCACGATCGAGATTCATAGATGTGTCACCCGATCATAAATGTCACGATTGAGGATCGTCACAATGCCCAAAGTCCTCAAACATTTCCCACATCTTAAATAGATTAGTCAACGACGAGACACGTCGAGACTGTGGGTTCTCCCCAATCACTTCGTATCAATCCTTGTCATTCCACCGAGGAAAAACAAGGGATGATCGAATATAATGACATCAAAATCCATCCTATGTGAATGCAAACAACACTCGATGCACTCACCACGTCACGTAACCTGACATCGTCTGCCACCAAGTAGAGAATGAGAAATCTCAATCACCTAACTTCGATATACTCACTCCACCTGATGACCCAAGACAAACCAAGGGTCCACCATCCAATTTAACTTTATCCGTGATCCACTCCTGAACCACAGATACCGAACATATGCCTATTCTGACGGTGTCATATCCCGACTCGTAACTCACCGGCACCAGCACCAGCGCTAGTACCAGCACCAACGCACTATCACCAGTACCAACGCACTATCACCAGCACACAAGCATCAATATTAGTATCAGCACACACAGTGTGAGAATCCAAAAACCCTGTATCTCCGCTCATACCGAGCGACGACCCCGTACCTCTGCTCGAATGGGAGAAACTCTGCCTCCCTCGTACCCAACAACTCTGGGTACAGTCACCCTGATAACGCATACGAGAAAAGGAAACGCTCCTTGAAGCTCAAATCTGTCATCAATTCCAACGATTGTTCCGGCAGTGCATGAGAGTCATCCCGAAGATACTTTTGTAGCATAAACACGTGGAATACATCATGTACTCGGAAAAGCTCCGAAGGTAGTGCTAAACGGTAAGCCACTGGACCAATCCTCTCAACGATCTCATATGCTCCGATATAACGGGGGCTCAACCTCCCACGTCGTCCGAATCGGATGATTCCTTTCCATGGTGATAACTTCAAGAACACAAAGTCACCAACCACAAACTCCAGATCTCGGATCCGTCGATCAGCACCACCATCCTCTCCCAGACTATTCCCCTTCGCAGGAATGTGGAATTGTTCACCGTTCCCTCCAGGACACGGGTCTTACAATCCACCCCCCTTAGGGCCCAGCGTCCTCGCTAGCACACTTCCCGGTCGGGGTCTGGCTCTGATACCACGTTGACAGGACCCATCCCAATCCCCTCGAGATTAGTGCGGGATGACCCTGCTCCCGTCTAACACGAAGTGTCAAATAAGGGATATTTCCGACCTTTGCCCTCCAGGGCTATCAGAGTACGCCAGGATCCGGAGGAGGCATGTGATATCTCGGTCTCTGCTACAGTCCACTTCCGATGTCAACCTGAAAGGCAGTCAAAACATTAAAAACTGTGAGTGGACGAAACCAGGAGTTTATAAAAACAGTTTATAAGAAGACATTTGTACCCTCCACTAAAAAGCATGCATGCATTCGAAAACCATTTAACCAAATGGACCACATGTGGGAACTATGCCCAAATCAGAAATAAACGAAGGTCGAAAGGACCACAATGAAATCGACCATACGGACTACTGCCCAAATCCATAAGAAACCAATAAGGGACTTAGCCCATAACCATAAACATACACGAGCCACTGCTCAATGCTGTGCACACCTGTGCACACCACATATCAAGAATCATAAAGATTCAACCATACGGGCCACCGCCCAAAACCTGTGTAACCACACATGTCATCTCATATATCATATCATATACCATATATACATATAAGTCACACAACCAATCCTGTCACGGTATCCAAAGCTACGCGCGTGCTACCCGGGTCTCAATCCGAGTCTTCTCAAAATCAAGGTCAATGTCCGCAGACCACTGATCCTACTCGAGGTATAGTAACCATAGCCTTCCTGAGAGTAAGGAACCCAACTGGGGGGTGACTCCACTCAGTCGGTGCTCCGTGACTACTTCGGGGTCCACCCAGGCCAACGACCCTCCCCGAAGGAGATAGAATAAGTAAAGGAAGGTATATGAACATATATATATACATAATACAAATATCTATGCTTGGTTCCCCTCAACCGTCATGATCCATAATATCCAGTTCATATACATATAGACCATATCCTCCATGTCCGGTTCCCATAAACCGTCATGTACCATAATAACATAACCAAGGTTCATGCCGGTTCCCTTAAACCGTCATGCACCATAAACATAACCAAGGTTCATGCCGGTTCCCTTAAACCGTCATGCACCATAAACATGACCAAGGTTCATGCCGGTCCCCATAATCCGTCATGAACCACGATACCATAACAAGGGTTCATGCCGGTTCCCATAAACCGTCATGAACCAGGAAATCCATTTAAGGTTCCCTGATCTGAAATCAAAATCGTAAAGTAACCTGGGCCTCGTGCCCGAACATAGGACATCAGCTGGGCACCGTGCCCGATATCTGAGGTCATATGCCCGAGACAAAACCAAATGGGTCTCATACCCAAGTTTATCCTTTTGAAATCCAAATCCAATTCATTAAAACCACTAAGGAAATACAGACCCGTATAGGCACCGTATAAGGCCGAACCCTCAGAATACGTGCCTATATGTAACCACATACAAATGCACCCATGGCATTACCAAACATGTAATAAAACATATAATAAACATTTATGCATGCACCAATTAGAAAACCAAGGTCCACTCACAGACCGTCCGAGCTGCCGCCTTGATTTACGTCTACTCACAAACCAAAGGTTACTACTAACCTATACAAGTCCATATTAAGAACCGTAAATTTTCCCAGAAAAGTCAACGTGTCCCATACACATTTCCCGAGGTGAAAAACCTCAATTTGACCAACTCAGCTCCGCCTCGTAGTACGTGCATAGTGAAATCGAACTTTTGTGACCTATAACTTCCCCGTTCGAAGTCTGATTTCAGCATGCCGCCTGCCTACGGATTCGTGTCGTCCCGATCTACGTCATAGTCATGGGTCAAAGTCCAAATTATTTCCTGGGTCAAAAGTCAAAGTTTTCCACCCTTAGGGGCAAAATAGTCATTTTACATTAAAATATTAATAAGACGGTTTTCTTGGAGGCCCAGTTGGTTTACAAATCGGACTTGAGGTCCAGTTTGTATGTGGATTCGGGCCTAGGGCCCAGCTATGTGTTACAAATGGTTTTTATGGTTCATGACGGTTTATGGGAACCAGCATGAACCCTTGAAATGGATTTACGGGTCATGACGGTTTATGGGAACCGGCATGAACCCATGAAAGGATTTTATGGTACATGACGGCTTATGGGGGGCGGGCATGAATACTTGAAAGGTTTCAAGAATTATTTCAAAAGGTTTTTCATATCCCATCCTTTATATATGATTGTCTCCTCCGGGGAGGGTCGTTTGCTTGGGTGGACCCCGGAATAGTCACGGAGCACTACTGAGTGGAGTCGCCCCCCAGTTGGGTTCCTTACTCTCAGGATGGGCATAGTTCATTACCTCCAGGGAGGGTCATTGATCTACGGACATTGACCTGGGTGGACCCTGGAGAGACTTGGGTTTGAGACCCCGGTTAGCACGCGCGTAGCTCTATTTCACCGTGACAGATTCTGGATATGAATATAATGGATAAACATGATTTCAATTGGTTTGGGAAATTGTAAATTGTGACCGTGACATAGTTTAGGACGTCACGAGTTCATAGACGGGTGGCACGTTCAATTCCGACGTTCGAGGAGGAAGTTATGATGTTCGGAAGTTAAGGGGCATTTTGGTAATTTTAGTAAAAAGGGGCAAATAGTTGACTTTTGGACCGGGATGTCCGATGGCCGAGGGCAGAGGATCATTACGTAGATCGGGACGATACGAATCCATAGACAGGTGGCACGTCGAATTCGGACGTTCGACGTCGAAGTTACGGTTCACGGAAGTTCGAGTGCACTATTGCACGTTTTTCGAGACGGGGACTATTTGGCAGCAAGTGGGGCCCAGATATTTTGGACAGGCTAATGGATGAGTGACAAGTGTCATCCATCTATTTCCTAACCCAAAAACTCATGCATATCTCTCCCCTTCATCGATCATCCATTTTCTTCCTTTCAACCAAAACCGATCCACCATTTTCATCCAAATCCAAACCCTTCAACCCTAAACCCATTTGTGAGAAGCAGAGAGTGAACTGAGGACTGACTGGACGTGGTGGCTGACCAGGAAGGGCCGCCGTGCACGGCGGAGGAGAAAAACCGAGCAAGGTATCGGTTTTAACCTTTTTAATTCTATTTTCGATTTTGAGTATTATGGGTCGTTTTGGGTGTTGGTTTCGAACTAATTAGGTTCCTAGGGAGTAAATAGGAAGGTTTTTGGAGGCTTTGGACGTCGGGGAAGCCCTGAGTAGGAGGGGGGATATTCGAACCGTGAGGGGTTTCTTGGACCGGTCGGGTTTTAGAGGTTTTTGGGATTCTAATCGATTGGGTTAGGTTCCTAGGATGATTATATGAAGATTAGGATCGATTAGGCATGAAAACGGTGAAGATTGGACCAGTTATGGGCTTGAACCGGTCACGCCGGTCCAAGTTGCAGGCGAACCGAACCGGACCAGTTCAGACCGGTCGTCGCTAGGAGGAAGACGACACTGTTCACTAGCGCGTGGCTCCCACGCGCAGCCACTTCAGGCAGGGCGTACGGGCGCGTGGGGGATAATTTGAGGATGGTTCCAACATGTTAAATCATCTATTCGATGTAACGAACATTTTGGGACTGATTTCGAGTCGATTGGTTTCGGGCTATCCGAAGGTTTAGGTTCGGTTTTAAAAATAGTTAGAAAATAGGGAAAATTATGGGACTTCAATGAGAGGTTAATGAGGCTATTAGTAACCTTCTATTACAATTTGGATAGGTTTGGGAGTCCCGGTGATAGCGATTGGGTCGGGAGAGCCTACGACGCGCAAATTGAGGCGGCAGCTCGGACGGTCTGTGAGTGGACCTTGTTTTCTAAATTGGTGCATGCATAAATGTTTATTATATGTTTTAAATACTTTTTTGTGATGCCATGAGTGCATTTGGATGTGTGGTTACGTATAGGCACGTATTTCGAGGTTTCAGCCCTATACGGTGCCTATACGGGTCTGTATTCTTTTATTGGTCTAAATTAAATGGTTTTGGATTTCTAAAAGGATAAACTCGGGTATGAGACCAATTTGGTTTGGTCTCGGGCATATGACTCTAGTTACGACCTACGGGTCTAAATCGTGGCCGCGACGGGTGCTATGTGCACGGCGATCGACGATACGATGCTCGCCTCCGGATTGCGATGTGTTCCTTCCGGAGAGGTCACGATGCACGATTCGTGGTCGGGCCGCCTGGGGAGGCTCGACTTCGGAGTGCTGACGGTTCAGGATATCGATCGGTGATGAGTGCACCATGATCTTGTGGTAGTCGCGTCGGTTGATACGTTCAAGGCGACATACCAGGATTGAGGGCGGTCCTGGATGGATGGTTGCACGTATCACTATGATCGGAGTAGTGACTGACCCTTAGATATCGGGCATGGTGCCCAGTTGAGTCATATGTTCGGGCACGAGACCCAGTTACTTTACGGTTTATGATTTCGGGTCAGGGACCCTAGATGGATCTCCAAGTTCATGGCGGCTTATGGGAACCGGCATGAACCTTTGTCAAGTCATTCTGGTTCATGAAGGTTTATGGATCATGACGGTTCAGGGGAACCAAGCATGAATGTTTATGTTATGTATATATATGTTCATATACCTTCCTTTACTTCTATTATCTCCTCCGGGGAGGGTCGTTGGCCTGGGTGGACCCCGGAGTAGTCACAGAGCACTGACTGAGTGGGAGTCGCCCAATTGGGTTCCTTACTCTCAGGAAGGCTGGTTACTATAACCTCAGGGCGGGTCAGTGGTCTTCGGACATTGACTTGGTACCTGAAAGACTTGGGTTTGAGACCCCGAGTAGCACGTTAGTAGCTTTGGAAACCGTGACAGGATTGGTTGTGTGAATTATATGTGTATATGATATAAATATGATATATGATATGTGATGTGTGGTTAAACAGGATTTGAGCGGTGGCTCGTGTACTTGTTTATTTATGGTTTGGGCTGAGTCCCTTATGGGTTTGTGCAACGGCCCGTACAGTCGTTTTCAATCTTGGTTTTGGGCTTAGTTCCCACATATGGTTTCTTTGGTTAAATGGTTTTTGAATGCATTCATGCTTTTTAGTGAAGGATACAAATATCTTCCCGTTAAAATGTCTTTATAAACTCTTGTTTTGTCCACTCACAGTTTTTAATGTTTTCACTGCCCTTCAGGTTGACATCGGATGTGAACTGTAGCAGAGACCGAGATATCACATGCCTCCTCCGGATCCTGGCGTACTCTGATAGCCCGGGAGGGCAAAGGTCGGAAATATCCCTTGTCTGACACTTCGTGTCATACGGGAGCAGGGTCATCCCGCGTTAATCCCGGGGGGATTGGGATGGGTCCTGTCAACGTTTTGCCACGACTAGGGGCAAAACGGTCATTTTGCATCGTTCATTCCGATTTTACCCAACTAATCACGGATTAGCCTCACTAATCGTGATTAGTCACTAATCAAATCCTGGAATTAGGGACGGGTCGTTACATCTAATGCAAGAGATCTACGTTAAAGTGAGGTTTGGAGGTTGCCTTTTCTCTAGAAAAAAAAAAACCAAATCTAACACTCTAACCCTAGTCGTCACTCCCCCCTTGGGGACGATGGCAGCACCTTTGTTCTCCTCCTTCCCCTTATCTCTTCTTCCTCTTTCTCTTTCCATTTTTCATTGATCTCTCCCCCTCCCTCATTTTTTCTCTAACTTGGTCTGCGGCTAGGTGGTTATGCGATGGTGGGAAAGTCTCCTCCTCTCCCCTCCTTCATCGTTTCCTTCCTTTACTTTCAGCTATGCCCTCCGCTGCCTTATATGGTGCTCTTCCGACCTCTCTCGATGTGGAGACTTTTCTCACTCCTCATTTGGAGACTTCCGAAGTCCTCCTAGATTTACCTTCCCATATTCATTTCAGTTTCATTCCACCATACCTCAAACCCTCCCTCTTCCTTTATATGATGCTCTTAACGACACTAGACTCTAAACACTCCGTCATCGAAATTCACCTCTTAACCTAATGACTGTTTCGGCACTGGGTTGCCTTAAAAGTACATTTTGCACTCATTGAATGGATTATGTAAGCACTCCTTAGCAAGTGACACACTCACTCCTATTTTTCGCTGATTTCTTCGATTTCACCATCACTTTTTTTGCTTCTGATAGTATTGTGTTTATAGGTTCGCGGCGACTAAAGCCAGCAAGTTGGGTGATGAAGGCTTTCCATTTTTTGAATTTAGAGTTGCTTTCGAGTTGTGTTATTTTTATATTATTAGACTTTTCTGCACATGAATTTGGTATTTTGTGTGTGTATATTTATGCTCCATTTAAGTTCATTTGTTTATGGACTTCCATTACTTTGTAATATTTACTTATAAATGAAATTCTTATTTGCTTGATTAAAAACAAAAAGTGAGGTTTTGAGAGCAAATATGCATCGGGTTAATGTTGGACTAATTGACAATAACATCTATTGACGTTACATCCGACCAAGCAACGGGCTTGCCAAGATACTACACTGGACTACGGAATAAGTCCACTAGAAGACCTCAAAGATCACAGAGGCCCATCTTGGAGGCCTATCAATAAGGCCCATACCTTAAAACCCATTACTATTATAACCTAAACCATAGACTTCTATAAATAGGGAGCTACTCCCATTAGAAACGACCTCTCCCCCTCTCTCTCTAAACTCATCCTCTCCATTCTCTCTACATTTACTTTCTTTCTCTAAAAATTTCCAAGCCAATTGTATCATGTACAAAACATCCTATTATTAATGACAGTAAGGCAACATCGTGGACGTAGCCCGATTTGAGTGAACCATGTACTTTTTTGTGTCTTGGTGTGCGTGTGTGTCTTTACGGTCTTATTGATACATTTTATGCATCAACAGTTTGGCGCCATCTTTAGGAAACAATACAAAAGGTTATGTCGTTTTCTTCTCAATTTCTGTACCTGCTAAAACACCATGGACACCCAAGCACCAAAAAAATCCAGATTAGCTCTCTCCCAAAATTCCCCCCCCCCCCCGCCCCCCCCCCCCCCCCCCCCCCCCGCGTTCGGTCAAAAGTCAAAACCTTTCTTGCATCTCTCATGCAATCTCTTTATTTTGACAGCATAAAAAAACTCACCCTACTATTAGCCTCTGAAAACTCAGCCCACCACAAAAAATAACAGCTATTTTAGCCTTTTGTAGGCTCTGCCCACCAAAAATAAATACTTAAATAGTTTTACTTGCCAAATTGGCTCCCTGCCACTTGCAGAGCCCCCCACCACTCAAATATCATCTATTTATATTAAACAAAAACTGACCCAGCTCTCACCTCTTTGAGGGGGCCTTCACTTCGACTGATCAGTCGCTCACCATCATCAGCTCCCTCAAGAGCCAGGATTGTAGACCCGCAAGACCGCTCGGCGAGAACCCGCACACTGACCCGCAGCAACCCCATTTGATCTCACCGAGCCCTTCATGCATGCAACAACTGCTCTCGATCGGTCGGTGCTTAGTCATCTTTCATTTGGAGCGGACTTTGTGCTCTGTCCACCGACTAGACCAGTTGCTTGCATCCTCACCGAGCGACTCCAGCGAGTCCCCACTGCTCGACGACCCACTGCTCACCGATCGACCGACCGCTCACCATCGTCAGTCTACCGACTACTCACCACCATCAGACCTCAGTCCATCGACTGACCTCGTTGCTCACCCCCGATGGCAACCTAGCTACGCCTGTTCGCGGGGAGGTGCTCGGTCCTGTGACTGAGGCTCAGTGCATCTGCTCGAAGCGACGTCCATGATGCGCCAGTGCTTGGTTCGATGTCCCTCTACATCAGACCCTTTGGTGAGCCATTACTTGGTGTCACTGAGGTTCGCCGACCCGCAAGTAGCTACCCAGAAACTCATATCTGTCAAAAACAAAAAAGAAGAGAACATTCATGTGTTGCAGACCGCCGAGTGATGAAGAAGGAGAGAACCGCCCCCGTCAACCATTGACGATCGAAGACACCACTATCCAGGTCGTCGTCGTGAGCGAACAGCAACCTGCCAACCAGTTGCAGGTACCACTGCACGACTGCCAACACACGCGACCGTGGCGTCATGCTAACGCCCACCTCCAAATCGACGGTAACCATTCGTGTTCCGCAATGACTGCTATCCCGCTCGGCTCGCGGGGGTTCGACTTCTAGTCTCAGACAGCACCAACCTGCAACTTCTAGGCTCAGATTGCTACTGCTCTGCCCTCGAATTCTCTGTCGAACATGGTGTCCCATGAAAAGGAAGATAAGTTTTCTCTCCTATTTACGTTTTCGCCATTAAAATTTTAAATGGGTAACTTATTTGGGCTCAAAGCCTGAGCTGAGAACAAAAACAGAAACAACACATTTGGGCTGTTAAAATATTTGGGCCGTTGAAACAAAATATTTGGGGCTCAACCCTAAACACACTTTGGGCTGCAATTTATTTACACCATCACTTTTTGGGCTCAACTCTTACCACATTTAGGTTTTTTATTTATAAAAACCATTTGGGCTGTAATCTTTTAACCCAAACAACACATTCGGTTCATAATTTCTCACCTTAAACACATTGGGCTCCAATCCTTATAAGCTTAAATTCATACGCTACACATATTACTCACATACATTAAGCATGCTTATTCTGCCACTATTTACACAATTATTTCTATTTATTTGTGCAAAATAAATACATTTTACATCCTACGAATTTACGGATCAGAAAAATTAATTCCTATTCTCAAGAATTGTCGAATGACTCAATTATTGATCAACATAACCACCGCACTCGGTCGGTCAGCATGCCCCCTATGTTGACTTCTTCTTCAACCTGCTCGACGCCCGACTAGTGGATCTTCTAACCATCCACTTGTTCATGGGTCTACCACCCATATTTATTTGTTCTCATCGAGCTATGCATCTTGATACACTTGAATACACCCGGGTAACACTTCAAATCAGAAACCCCTTCTAACCATCATTACCGACATGCATGCCACTCATACATGCCACTCATACATGTCACCCATACATGCTCCCGTGCATACTGACATACATGTCACTCATACATGTCACCCATACATGCCCTCGTGCATACTGACATACATGTCACTCATACATGTCACCCACACGTGCCCACGTGCATACCGACATTCATGCCACACATACATGCCCTCGTGCATACTAACATACATGTCACTCATACATGTCACCCAGACATGCCCTCGTGCATACTGACATACATGTCACACATCGATGTCACACGTACATGCCCTCGTGCATACTGACGTACAAGCCACTCATATATGTCACCCATATGTGCCATCGTGCATCCTGACATACATAACACTCCTCCATGACGAGCATACATTAACTCATACATAGGCTCGACACATTACCGGACTGATCGACACATTACCGAGCACCCACATACGCTCGACACATTATCAAACACCCACATCGGCTCGACACATTACCGAGCACCCACATACGCTCGACACATTACCGAGAACCCACATCGACTCGACATATTACTGAGCTACTCCACATATTACCGAGCATACACATGTTCCACACACTATCGAGCTACTCAACATATTTGGCCTCGACTTGAACATCAGCGTCTGCGTACCAGCACACTCGACCTACACTCAACACTCAGTCTATGCTCAGCGCATTACTGCACCGCTCAACTACTGAGCCCACTTTCAACGCTACGCCTAGCTCACATGCCAACCGACACACATCTCCTGCAAAGAATCACCTACATGCATTCCGGCTCATACACGGAGTCATACTCGTCGGGGACTACCAGAACGCAATCGCTACAGTCTCAATCCATTACAGCATACAACACACTACAGGGCATCTTCACTTCTGCATCCTACCTCAACCGAGGACTTGGGGGACTGATGATAGTACACCAGGCGGGGCAGTGCAAGAAACGAGGAGTTGCTCGGTCAATGCATTTTACTTAAAAGTCTTTAATCGAGGCAATCCACCCTAGTCAAGAATTGAGGGACTTGATGACGTTACATCTAACCAAGCAACGGGCTTGTCAAGATACTACACTGGACTACGGGATAAGCCCACCAGAAGACCTCAAAAATCACACAAGGCCTTTCAACAAGGCCTATGCCTTAAAGCCCATTACTACTATAACCTAAACCTTAGACAATTTCTATAAATAGGGAGTCACTCTCCCATTAGAAAGGATTTTTTCCCCTCTAAACTCATCTTCTCTCTTCTCTCTACATTTACTTTACTTTCTCTCTCTAAAAGGTTCCAAGCCAATTTTATCATGTACAAAACATCCTATTATTAATGAGTAAGGCAACATCGTGGACATAACCCGATTTGGATGAACCGCGTACTTTCTTGTATTTTAATGTGCGTACGTATCTTTACAGCCTCGTTAGCATATTTTATGCATCAACATCTATGCCACGAAGCGACTATCACGCTCAATTATTTCTAGTGAGCACCGTAAATGGTAAAAATACATACAGTACTCTACTAGAGCAATATTAAAAATAAATAAATAAATAAAAAGCGAATTTCCAACTAATACCCACGTTAAAGTCATTTGGGAGGCAGGTGATGCTAGAGACTAGCAACTTAGCAAGGCACGGCAAGGCACATCCAACATTAAAGTACAGATTTTCAGTGATGCCCCAAACTCTGTTTACAACGCCAATGAATTAATGCACAGGCCACATTCAAGTTAAGCACTTGGATGTCAAATTGAAAATATAGCTTACGCACAAACTTCCTTTCTACACTACTAATTTAGATGTCAAAGGAGAGAGGACTATGCATAAATTGGCTTTGGGGAGGTACACCTAGATGTTTAGAAGACACTATTCTCTACTAATTTACATAATAACACAATTAATCCCTCTGAGAAATTCCCCTGGCTCCATAGATTTCCAAGATTAAACTGTCACCAAAAGTTGAGGGTGGGTGCCTTGGCTGGTTTTTACCCCCCACAATCCAGCATAGGAATTCTCACAACTCACTGTCGAGGTACTGGCTGTGTCGTTGATTGATTACTTTGCCCATAGAATCCCATACCTAATGGCCGATAATAACCTCCGGTAGCTGGCTGCGGCTGCGGCTGCTGTTGTTGCTGTTGATGTTGCTGCTGCTGCTGAGGCTGCGGCGGCTGTAGTGACTGATTGGGCCTTGACATTCCCATTGAAATATGTGGAGGTATGGGGGGTGGAGGTGGTAGAGAATTTGATCCATATCCAAAAGGCAGAGTGCCCACTATAAGACCAGATGATTGGACATATTGATTCCCTGGTGGTGTTGTAGGTGATGGTGCTGGAGGTGGCGGTGGCGGTGGCGGTGGCGGTGGCGGGGGACCAAAAGGATTCTGCATCTTGTTTGTCTGGGACAATAGCTGCATGCTTCCTGATGTTGCGTGTGAAACATTGATCATTGTCTGCTGTTGTAGAGGAGTAAAATAGGCTGCATTGCCAGTATCAGGATTGTTAGCATCAGATCCAGACATATGTTTTTCAAGCTTAGGCCGTTTTTCAGGAGGAAACATGGACAGTCCTGATGCAAATCCAGCTGATGTAAGGCTACCAGTCATAGAGGCAGCTTCTTCAGCAACAAGAGACGAGAGAACAGACGTCAACATCTGTGCAGAAGATGTGGATGCAGCTAACTTAGCAACAACGGCAGCTGCTGCTGCTTTCTTGTTCTCCTCATCAGTTGTTTTGACGGAGGCAAAAGAAATCACAGGTTGGATTGGATGCTGAGGTGGGAAGCCAGATGGTTGAACTAATGCTAAATTTGGCTCTAACACTCTTGCAGATTCAGTTTTCAGGTTAGGAACCGGGGACAAAGTCAGTCTCCTTTTGATATTACCCACTTTCTCAATCTGATTTCGAGCAACCTGCAAGTTGAAAAGTTATTCGTACTAATCCCAGCAAGCAGCTATGTCATATAAAACATAGTATTGACACATAATTAATGCGAAAACTTGAGAGAACATCATAAGCTCAGTGACACACAAAGGAATGTGACATTTTCTTATGAATGAAGAAATAACGACGCCACAGGTGCCAGCTAGTTGAGTCCTAAAATATTAAGTAAACTAGATATAGGTTAATATAATTGGTGGAGAGTTACCTACCTGCTCACAATTTAAATAAGATATTGACAACAGAAAAAAAAAAATAACAAAATAACATCACAAAACCATTACTACTACATGCGTGCCAAAACTCCTCTGCAAATTTGCAATCCATTCCTTCTCTCTAAATTTAGCCATTCCTATATAATCCCCATCATTTGCCCAAGTTTTCACGCCTCTCAATATGTCTTCTACTGTCTTAATACAATTAGGCTTTCTTAAACTTTCTAAAGTGTGTCCGGATGGAAAAAAGGAACTGGAAGTCTGATCATACACTGAATTTCCGACAAGACGTGCCCTGATTTCCTCGCTTGGCCCCATTGAGAGATTATATAAACTCCATGTTGAAGAAAACTTGGGATTTTGGAGTCATGAATCCTATGTTTAAAATCCACCAAGATTGGTGCTGTTTCTAAAATCCCCAAAAGACTGGTTCATGGTCCTCACCTTCACGCCATTCTAATGACCACCACCTCCCGCCACGACCTTACCACCCCTCTCCCGGCACCAAGTTAAAATTCTGTACATGAATCCCCCCTATGCTTATAAAAATCAAAGAAGAAGCTTTACAAATTGTAAAACTTTAAAATGCAACTTTTAGTCTGTAAGCGCTCTTTCTTGCTTAGTCTCACTATTTCTTAATACTAATTGGGCTTCTACTGGGTTTATAAGTTATTTAAAGCAGAAGATTGGGTATCTTTGATTGGACAACCCTACCCCCCTCCCAAGTGTTAGTACTGATATTTATTACATAAAAATGAAATTCTAGAGTTTCTCAAACGAAAAAACAAATAGTGCAGACACTATTATACAGGGTTGAAAATTTTCACAAGTCCCCATAACTACAACCTGCATCTCACTTCGACCCATAAATTCAAAATTTTATATTTTGGCTCCAAAAATATAAATATTGTGTTTAGCTGATCCTTAACGTAACATCAATAAATTTCTTTCAACGAAAGGGGCTGGTTGAGTGACTAAACACTAACCCCTCTTTCAAAGGCAAGCAGTCATTATTATCACTGATCCTTACAGATCACCCTTCCTTTCAAGCCAAATAGCTTAAATTTCTCACATAAAGCATTCTCGCCATGCTAGGGTTTGAAAACCCTGCTGAAAACCAGCACCAATTAATCTGATAGTTTCTACTAACAATCTGTTACTTCTGGAAAATAAAACAATAACTACGGTCAGGATTTTAGTTTTTAAGATGGTCACAGATTGGCTCAGAGAAGTACCAGTCCAAACAAAATGGAACTGGACAATCAGGAACTATCCAGCAGTTAATTCACAATGTTGATTGTGGGCTTTGGATTTGTATCCATCAGAAAATTACACAAAAACAAAACAAAAGAGTATACAGTGTAATAAATTACAAATCCTGCATAAAATATATTAGAGCCACACCACAACACTAATATTAAAAAGTGCAGGTCAAAGTTCTACATGTCCAAATGGTTACAGGTGTAAAAAAAGGGATTAGGATTCTAGCAGTAAACTTAGGTTGGATATAAGCATATTATAACAATACTAAAACAATGTACTTGAAACAACTAAATAGAATGTAATCTTATAAATTTGAAATGGCTGGGTGCAACGAATCCTTTAAAAGTTCATCCAAAACACACTTTTTATGCAAAAGAGAAGGAAAACAAAACATGAAAAACAGTGGGCAAGGCAGCACCAGCAGTCCCCCTAAAGACGAAATTAACCAAAGGCAGGTTGTCAATCTCTCCAACTATCAGTGAATAAGATAATTTGAATTCCGAGGAAACCAAAACACAAAGCACAGACCCCCCGAACTTTTATGTATTGTTAACAACAAATTAAAGCAATTTAACAAGAAGCATTTACTAAAATCTCCCATTGATCACCTAGCTCTTGGTCTAGTAGCACTTCACTTCCCAATATTGGAAGAGGTCCTGTGTTCCATCCCACCTCCATCATTGATAAAACAAAAAACCAAGATTAACTAACATTCCAAAAAGCCACAATATGTTATATGACTGTTCCTCACCCCTCTTTTCTAAAATTATATTTGTGCAAAATGAAATCCAGAATCCAATCAAACAATTACCCGAATCAACCCACTATGGCTTTAGGGACCGCTGAGAAAATAAAAGGAAATTTTAAAAAAAAAAAAAAACCTTAAACATAAAACACGAACCCAAACTCATTGCAACAAAAAAAAAAAGAAATTCTAGAGTTGCATTCGGCTTTGAGGTAACAAAAAAAATGAGGTTCTTGGTTTGTACTCTTTCCGCTTGTGCACAGCTGGCTGACTTTGCACAAAACAATAACATCCATGATTACATACATTAAATTTTCAGAAGTTCATTGCTAAGAACACTTGCAGGATTGTGCACGTCTTGGTGCATTAAGATTTGAGACTGCCAATCAGATAGACAAGTCAAGCCCAGATTTTTTATTTTATTTTCTGGGATTGCCATGACCACTGCCAGCTATTAATAGGTTACTTCTTCTGAATGACAACGAAGTTAAACTTCACAAAATCAGATTTTTCTTGACTTTGATAAGTTGTAGCCATGCGCAATTTGTACGTGACACCCAACAGCATTGCCTGTATGGAATCTATTTATGCGGTTCCTTAAAAGCTGAAACATTGCAGACGCATGGACGACGTTCTTGGGAGGGCAGATTTAATCAAGGAAGCACTTATAGTAAGGCGGATGCTAGATGGATAGAGGATGCACAGTAATGTTGAGATTCAAAGAAAGCCATCAGGCATGTGGAGTTATATCTCAAAGGATCCCGCAAAGCAAAAAAAGGGGATGTAAACATTAGGAAGTCAATAATCCTCAGATGGTCAACACCCCAATGGCAATTTGATTTGATTGAATGGAATCGCAATATTTATTTTGTTAACTTCGTCAGTGTGGCCATTAAGGCCCTAAAAAGCTGCGATACCATAGTGAACGCCACATCAAGAATAAGCGAACCACACTAATGATATTTAGGCGAAAAATATGAGACATGGGTCGCCTTAACAATTTTATGACTTCATATCAATAGTCATACACGCATTCTAGAAAATTCCCCTCCGCAAGCCCCCTACGCGCCACCTTGCTTCCCCGATTAAGGGAAAATCCTCCAAGGTGCCTCAGGCGCCAACTAGGCAGCCGAATATAGGCTATGGCTAGAAGGAAATATTTTGCTTTCTTTTATTAATATTTTATTTTATATTATTAATATTTTTTTTTTGGGGGTAAATATTTTGCACGAACTACATCATAAAATTCTAGATCATAGGTGGAGTAGCGACACTTAGCGCCTGCCAATTTCTCACTGAAAAATTCTACCGGCCTGCCTTCTTGATTCAAAACAGCCCCTATGCCCACATGGGATGCGTCACACTCAATAGTAAATAGCTTTTCAAAATTTGAGAGTGTGAGTATTGGAGCTTGTCATTTTTCTTTTCACCTCTTCGAATGCTTAGCGAGCTGATTTTGACCACTCAAATCTAGTTGCTTTTAAACATTCAGTTATTGGGCTCATGTGGGAACTAAAATTGCGAATAAATCTCTTGTAAAACAACACCAGCCCATGGAAGCTTTGCACATCTTCCACAGATTGGGGGATTGGCCACTCATTGATAGCTCGGATTTTCTCAAGGTCAGCCTGCAACCCCTCTGATGAAACAATAAACCCAAGAAACATGACTTTGTCGCATAGGAATGAACATTTCTTTAGATTGACATACAACTTCTCGTGACAGAGAACCTCCATGACTTGTCGTAGATGAGCCAAGTGTTCTACCCGTGTACGACTATATATTAAGATGTCATCAAAGTAAACAAGCACAATTGAATTTAGGAAAGGTTTGAGTACCTCGGTCATAACTTGCATAAATGTACTAAGAGCATTGGAGAGTCCAAACGGCATCACTAACCACTCATAGAGTCCATTTGGTTTTTGAAAGCTGTTTTCCACTCATCTCCACTTCTCATGCAAATCTGATGATACTCACTTCTTAAATCTATCTTGGAGAATACTTTGGATCCCGCCAACATATCCAACATGTCTTCGAACCGCGGGATAGGGAACCTGTATTTTATTGTGATTTTGTTAATGGCACGGTTGTCGACGCACATTCTCCATGTTCCATCCTTCTTGGGCATTAATAAGGCCGGCACAGCACAAGGGCTTTTGCTCTCACGCACAAGATCCTTAGAAATTAGGCCCTCTACCTGCTTTTAAATCTCAGCTCTATGTGCTGGTGGCAAACAATAAGCAAGGAGGTTTGGAAGGGCAGCACTAGGTCAATAGCATGCTGAATACTCCTCATCGATGGTAAACCCTGCAATAATTCCTCGCCAACTAGCTCCTTAAATTCTTCCAACACCTGCTGTACTTCTTTCGGATACTCGCTTAACTTGACTGGCTGGTTTTCCTATACCTCTCTTGCAACAAGAGCATGCATAACTCCCTGCTCCTTACTCTCAAGCTCAAACTTATGACCTGCCAAGAGACCACTAATTTTGGCATCAATGGTAGTGTTGCGTGGCTTTTCTTTGAGTGTGTGCAAGGTTACATGTCTGCCATCTTTATTAAAGGTATAGGTGTTAGCTTTGATTGAGTGTATCATATCTCTATCAAATAACCATGGCCTTCCCAATAAAATGTGACATGCATCCATCTCAAGGATGTCACACCATGCTTCGTCATCGATTGAATTACCCATGGTGAATTTAACTAAGCATCGTGAGGTGACCGGAAACTCATTACCCTTTCGGGACCATTGGACTTTATAGGGATCTGGATGTTTTTTTTTTTGGCAACTTCAATTTGTCCATTGCTTCCTTTGAAAGGATATTTTCAGTACTTCCCCCATCAAGAATCAAGTTGCATACCTTCCCATCACAAAGAACTCTGGTTCTGAAAATACTTCAGCGTCTCCAATCCTCTACAACCTTTGTGAGCCTAGGAACTGTCAACACTTGCCTAACGACTAGACTCTCCTTCTACTGGGAATATATCATACCTTCTTCATCTTCATTGTATGTGTCATAGGTTGGGGAATCAAACTTTGTTTCTTCGCCTTCAAACCCGGCCAAGTTCACTCTTCTTTGTCGACATGCATAGAATGTATGCCCCATCTCTACGCAAGTAAAACATCTTTGGGCATATTGCTGGAAATTGCGAGCACCCCGAGCAGCGGCTGTATTCCTCTGCCAATTACTATCTGGACGACCTGAAATAACCCTTCACCTACTTCGCCGTAAGATCCTTTTTTCTCCTGTTAATGCATATTGGCGAGCGTCCTCTAAGTTGAACAAACGGATTACACCCATCTCATCCCTGATGCACGCATTCAAATCGAAAAGATAACGAGATGTCATTTGTTCATTAGTCTCGTTCAACCCAACTCGAATAGACAGATTATTAAATTCAGCAGTGTATTCTTCTATGCTCATCCCTCGTTGCTTCAAGTTATGAAACATTTCGTACAACTCCATTGCATAGTCGGCTGGCAGAAATTGTTTCTACAACCTTTCTTTCATATGCCCCCATGTGTTGATTTTTGCCTTCCCTTGTCAAGCACATTGTTCTTCGAAGGGCAGCATTCTTCAACTTGAACATGAAAAACAACACCTTCCTGTCTTCAGCCATGGGTTTCCACTCAAAATAATTTTCCAAACTTGCTTCCCAGTCTAAATAATCTTCAGCGTGCATTTTTCCAAAAAAATCAGCGACCTCAATTCTGACGCCCCCACCACTCAAGTCTAATACACAAACCAACCGTTCTTCTAATCTTGCGCATTCACAATCTGCAGGGTTATGGACTTCATGTGTGCCCTCACCCTCGCTGTCATTATCCCTTAGGCTACCGTCAAGTATGCCAAAAGGGTTGCGATTGCCTTCCGGAATCTCCACATGGGCTCTTGCGCGCTCTTGTGCTTGGAGAGCCAGTACCGCTTATGCCAAATCTTCAACCAGATTCTGTAACTCATTCATCCCCAATTCGACTTGGGTTCCTCTACCGCGCCCACGACCACGTCCAGCCATAAGCTCTAATACCAAGTTGGTACAGGCCAGCAATACGAAAAGAGAAGAAAAAGGAATAGGATAAAGTAGGAACGAATATCATGAGTTCTTGGGTAAACCCGAGAGAAAACTCTGATAGTTATGATTTATTATTGATAAAAAAACCTCCCTAAAGAAACCCTTGTAATAACCTAGTTATACCAGAACATAGAAAACCCTAGATATCCTAGTCCTTATTTAGTAAGAATCCTAAACTGGTTAGGAATTACCTAATTAATCCAAGTCCTATAAGAACTACAAAACTTGAAAGAAACAAACAATAATAATTATTATAAAAATTCTAACGAGCACTTATTCTTCTTTGTTAACGCATTCTAAGAATTTATTAGATGCTCCTGCATCAGTTTCACTCTATCCCACTATAGGGTAAGCAAAACCAAGAGCTTTATTCATTGACATAAGGTACTAACTCAGCTGTAGCAAGTGGAATCCCCTTAAAAAGTGACAAAAAGAACTTACGATCAGAATCATCAAATCCCACTTCAATCATAATATAAACATTACAGACTTTTTAGTTGCTCAGGCCTACTACAGTAGAATTTATACTGAAATCTTAGTTTAAGTAACTGCATGCATGCATAAGTCCAAATTGCTATCAGCGGTAACTTAATCTCACAGTATACTGACTACTACTGCTGTGTGGTAAACAACGAATTAAAAGAACATTCATAAAAGCTCACCAGTCTTGTGGCAGCTCTCTTTCCATGTCCTTCACCATTTTCGTAAACATGCTTGAGAGCAGCAGGAAGGAACTTCCAGAACTCATTCACAAACTCACTGCCCTTTCGCCTACTATTTTGCAATATGTCATTAGCCAAGTATAGAAGCGACACACGCAGCTCTTTTTGGGAAGAATTGAAACATTTATCCCATGTTTCAACAATCTGTTTCGCTTTCTTTCGGTGAGAAATACACCATCGAGATAGAGCTGTTTATACGTTTAAAGAAACATATGATATAAACATCAATACAACACATCTATCTACCATTTTTTATAATAAGACTTGAACAGTTATAGGTATTATCAGTACATCAAGAATTCTATACATTTGCCAATACTGCCTAATATGCATATTAAGTATTCTTACCAAAATTAATACCAAAGGAAAATCATTTCTAGAATATCCAGTACGAAAAACACTGTAGGGTTGTAATTCTGGAAAAAACTGTTGTACATTTCCAAATTACTGAACATTTAATATTGAAAATTTCAGTTTATTAAAAATAAGGAAACATTAACAACAGCAGGCAAGTGTTAGGTCCTGATAATGTTCCTATATTTAAATCACTGTTTGTTTCTCTAAAAGCACTGCAGCACACCCATTAAAGTATTTAGGAACAGTTTCTATGCAAAGGAGAACTTTCGTCGTAAATCCACATGGCTCCAAGAGCCATCTCAAAGCGCCAGGGTTGTGAGCCTTAATTACCAAGAGGGCATAAAAAGAAAAGGAAACAAATAAAGGAGTCATTTAGGAGCAAATTAGGTTTTTAGCTTAAAGAAGTCATGATAGAAAAACATTGTTTGATATTTAACTCCACGATGGATATGAACCCCAAAAAATAAAATTTAAAGCTCACTATGACATATTGAGATCATAAAAATGACACATCATCGGTGCATCAATCTTAGTTCATAACCGATATTATATTGTTAAAACCAGAAACAAGACTTTTGTTAAGAGAGGGCAAGATTGGGGACATAAATTTAAAAGGTACACTTCATTGTATAAGAAAAAAATTACTCAATAACTGCAAACATAGTGGGTATAATATCAACCAATGAATTTACGTCACAGTACAACCAACCAGACTTAATCAAAAGGTACAATCTATAACACCTAGACAAGTATCCATCGTAGAAATATAAAATGCAGAAGCAATGTAAATTAACAAGATTATACAGAAGCAAGCATGAATATTAAAGTAAACAGAGAAATGAAACGTCACAAACAGATGCAATGTTACCACAGAAAAAAACAAGATCATACAAAATAGATAGGAACTTCAACATTACAATTTTCTAATAAATATAAAATTGGGAAAAAGTGTAAAATGAGACTCGAGTACAATGAGATACTAGTAATATTAAATATAAATGTGTTATTTGTTAATTTTTACCCAACTAATGTATTAAAAAGTATGTTAATGATCAGGTATGGAATATAGCTACAAAGAAACAAATACGACCCCTCAATTATAAACATAACTATCATACCATAAACCAGCTAAAAGCATGTAGTATTTTTTTATAGGGTGTTTCTAATGAAGGATACATTCGATGCTTTGTTGTGAACTGTTGAGTTTAGAGAGCTTGTCAGCTAATATCTGTCCATCGAAGGCTTCGTTGTTATTCATCCTGCTGTTTCTCAGGTTTTTACATCCCCTGCCGCTAAAAGTGTATTGTTAAATAGACATTGAAGGATAAAAATGCCTAAAACGCACGTACAATTTACAAAGTTTCCTTTTTTCACCAAATCATATAACTGACTGCATCAAGAAAATAAACGATTCTTTACACTGTAGAGACCTTGTCCCAACCATTCTGGTACTAATTCCAACATATTAACTTGCCATCACAGTGAAATAGAAAGATACTTGATAAAAAGATGACCTATTTCCTAAACTAAAGCTTGAAATCAACTAAACAGAGGACTACATGACTTCCATTACTGAGAACCCACCAACTCCATATCGAATTCATCGCTCACTCTTTCCCCTCTAATTTTATACTAATACATGGTTCTCTATAAGCTTTCTTTTCCACTAAATACCCACGAAAAGACGAAAATTAATGTACCAAAATTCTAGGGTTTAAAATGTCCTCAGAAACACCTTTGTAGAATCAAATCGAGACAAATAGGAAACGATGGAGGAGAAGAATTGGATAAAGATCAAAGGGGATGTTTCGGATACTTACCGGAGCAGCGGATGGACGTCTTCTGTTCTTGTAACGTGCAAGGCTGAAATGCTCGCTTCTTCCTTCCTCTCTGGGTTGAAACGACGCCGGCCTACACCATACGATATAGCATACTCTTTTGCCAAAACCTCCAACTATCCTCAAAAACGAGAAACTAACAACACTAAAATACTCTGATCAAAAACAACACTAAAATACAAGCGTCTTATTCCGATTTTTTGGTTTTCGCAAGAATCGTTTTATTATACTATACTGGCTTTTCTTTGTTTTTCCCTTTTCGTTGCTCTCTTCTTTTTTACATAAATACCACTGTTTCCTTTTAATTATTCTTTTCTTCTCGGCCAATTATTTTTTAGGCCCTTGTTTACTAAAGTTAATTTTAAATGACCCAAACTTATTATTTCATTTAGAAAGTGTATGGTTCAACGTAAAGCAATTATCGGAAAATTCTTAATATTGCATTCTAGAAAAATTCAATAAATACGAAAGAATTGTTACAAAAGATTCAAAATAAACCAACAAGTTCGAGAAGCAATACACTCTCTCGAGCTAGAAAACTTACCCTGCTAAAAACTAGTGTTACAAGTATTTCTAATCATGCATTATCATATTCTCCCTGTACAAAGAAATTATCAAAGGATGTTAACAAAAAGTGCAGGAAACTTTTATGGGGTAGCCTTTTTGGCTATCCACCTGTAGCTTGGAATGAAGCTTGCTCTCCTATTTAGGGCTGGGCACATGGAACCAAAATACCGAAACCGTACCGTTTCAGATCAAACCATACCGAAAAAAAACCGAATAGTAAAACCGTTGTATGATTGGTACGGTACCGAAACCGTACCGATATAATTCGGTACGGTTTCGGTATCGATATTTTTAAAAACCGTCCCGTACCGATACCGTACCGAATTAGAATATTTTTTTTAATAATTAAATTTATTTGTTATTGGTTTATTAGGTCTTCTTCAAGAGTTGATATGATCATACATGTCTTAATTTAGCTTCTAAGAGTTGATATCTTCAACTTAGTGCAACTTTTTCAATACATATTTGAAAACTTAAGTCCTTCATAAATGTAGTTTTGTTTTTTCTTTAGTCTTTTCCTTACTTTATAATCACAAACAAAATTTTGGCTCAAAACCGAAACCATACCGAAACCGTACCGAACTTAATTGGTACGGTACGATCTGGTTTCACTTTCAAAATATTGAATACCGAACCGTACCGTACCGATTAAAATTAAATGGTATGGTTCTGGTATCGATCAATTTTGTACCATACCGAACCGTGTCCACCCCTACTCCTATTTAAAAAGTTGGTCTTGGCATTAATAATCATAATTGGTGGGCTAAATTAATGTGTGCCAAATAACCCGAGGCATAAACCAACGGAGGCATAAAGGTATTTCGTGGATCGTGGAAATGGGAACGAAATCAGTTTCTGGGCTGCAAATTGGGCCTTTCCATTTCCATTATAAAATTTAATTCATCATGTTTTTTTAAGTTCAATTGGTTGGAGCTTAACTATGGACAAAGCCATTTCAAACCACTAATGGAATCGGCAAGCACTAATATCCCTTGTATATGAGGATACTGTCCAAGTTATCAAAAGTTGAAGGAAGTAGCGTGAAGGATAGCTTGGTTTGGGCACCTGATTTTAAGGGTAAATTTTTCGTTAAATTAACAGTTCCCCTCCCACCCTCAAGTCAAGCTCCTCAATTGTATGTGGAGGCTCAAAATCCCGCCAAAAGTCGAAATCTTCAACTGGATTCTAATAAAAAATCCCCTTAGATACTAGAATATTTTCCATGACTTAGACCAATCTTGTGGCATTTGTGGTATGGGGATGAGTCCTTAAATCATCTGTTTAAGGATTGTCCTTTTGCCCAGACTCTAGAATTCTTGTAGATTAGATATGGCCAACATGTGGTTTGAATTTTGAATTGTTGTGATATACGGTTTCGTAGTTTGTAGGGTTTTTATCTCATCTCTCTGTTACTGCTATCAGCAAAGCTGTTAGCTTTTTTTTGGTGTAAAATCACTGTACTTGATTGTTGAAATTCAACGAGAATACAGAGTTGTTTCATGGTATCAAGAGCATCAGGCTTTAATCTCTAAAAATTCTTCTTCTTTCTTGCCCAAACACTTCCGCTACAGCCTTATATTCCTCTTCGACGTCCCAATGTCCTCAACCCAATCTATTGAATTTCAAAGGTTGAATTGTATTTCTCTCATGTGATCCTTACAATTTGTACAACTATATATAGGCTTAGGGAAGCTAATTAATAACTCCTTAAATTAAGGGAATTGACAACAATTCCTTGAATTAAGGAACAACTCCCTTGAATTAAGGGAGATGACAACAACTCCTTGAATTAAGGGAGTTGACAAGAACTCTTTGAATTAAGGGAGGTGACAACAACTCCTTGAATTAAGGGAGGTGACAACAACTCCTTGAATTAAGGGTTCCAATAACTCCTTGAATTAAAGGTTCCAATACTACTTGAATTAAGGGTTCCAATACTCCCCCTCAAGCTGGATCCAGAAGGCTGATGGATCCAAGTTTGGACAGAAGTCGTTGAAACTGATGAGAAGCTAAGGGCTTTGTGAAAATGTCGACCAATTGGTCAGAACTTCTTGTGTAATGTGTATGAATTACTTGCGACTGCACTTGTTCACGAACGTAATGACAATCAACCTCAATATGTTTCGTTCGCTCGTGAAACATGGGGTTGGATGCTATATGCATGGCAGCCTGGTTGTCGCAGAATAAGGACATAGGAAGGGTTGCAGGAAACCCTAAATTACACAGAAGACCCTTGAGCCAGATCAACTCACACGCTGTTGAAGCCATTGCACGGTACTCAGCTTCGACACTGGATCTGGCGATGACAGTTTGTTTCTTACTTTTCCAGGTGACCAAGTTTCCACCAACAAAGGTGCAGTAACCACTTGTGGAATTTCGATCAATAGCATTTCCTGCCCAATCTGCATCGCAGTACCCCATGATGTGAGTGTGGTCGTTCTTCGTCATGAGAATGCCACGACCAACAGACCCTTTTAAGTAACGTAAGATCCTTTTTACAAGGTTCAGATGCTCGATGGTGGAAGAATGCATGAATTGACTGGCAATACTCACTGAATATGAGATGTCTGGTCTGGTGATCGTTAGGTAGATCAATTTACCAACAAGCCTCTGATAGGAGCTGATATCTGAGAGTAGAGTGCCTCACAAGTCAAGTTTGAGCTTGCTATCGAGAAGAGTAAGGGCAGGCTTAGCATCACTCATATTAGCATCCTGGAGGAGGTCCATGACGTATTTTCGTTGATTAAGAAATAAACCCTTATGAGAAGATGCCATTCGATCCCAAGAAAATACTTTAACACCCCAAGGTATTTAATTGCAAATCTTTGTTGAAGTGACTGTTTGAGTTTGGAGATCTCTGCAGCATTATCACCTGTAATTATTAAGTCATCCACATATATCAACACAACTAATTTCCCACCAGCTCCAGTACGAACAAATAATGATGAATCGACACCACTCCTTTTGAAACCAACACTATGAAGAACTGAACTTAATTTAGCATACCAAGCACGAGGCGATTGCTTCAGTCCATAAATTGACTTATGTAACTTACACACCAAATCAGGGTCCTGGCTTTGAGGATGTCCAGGAGGCAAGCGCATGTAGACTTCTTCTTTAAGATCACCATGTAGAAAGGCGTTCTTCACGTCCATTTGGTACAGGGACCAACCCTTATTGACAGCCACAGACAATAAAACCCTAACTGAGTTCATTTTTGCAACAGGAGCAAATGTTTCTTTGTAGTCCACCTCAAATGTATGAGTGAATCCGCGAGCCACTAGCCTGGCTTTATGCCTCTCAATTGAACCATCTGCATTAAACTTGATCTTATAGATCCATTTGCAACCCACTGCCTTTTTTCCTTTTGGAAGTTTGGTGATGTTCCACGTATTGTGTTGGTCTAGAGCTTTGAGTTCATCTTGCATTGCTTTTTGCCACACAACATGGTTATTAGCCTCATGGAAGTTTTGGGGCTCACTGTAACTGGAGATGGTGTTAAGGAAGGCAGCATGAGATGGAGTCACATTTTGATACGACATATAATTTGATATTGGATGCCTCGGTTTATATGTTTCAAAATCTTGAAACCTTGTGGGAGGCTGCCTATCACGTTGAGGATTGCGTCGAGGTTTTGGGAGAGTTGGCTCACTCTTGTTCAAATTATCAGCCACACTTTGAAGGTTTTCTTGGTTGCCGCTGTGGGAGTCTCAAGTGAAATCCTTATAAGGGAGATTGGGTGAAGCTATTCATATTATGGAGCTATCAAAAATAAGGGAGAATGTGACCTTTAATTGCCTTCAGCTTAAAATAGTTTCATTACTGCCCCTTCTCCGGTCAATATTTCAAGTAAGTGGGGGCGAAGCTGGCAATTCCATTTATTTTTTGTGAGTCCATTAAGTGGACAACTTTACTGCTTCCTAATCCAAATGTTTGAGACACCAATCCAAACTTCTCATTCGGCTTCTCACGTGTTTTTCTTATTTGTAAAAATGAAAGTCCTATAATATAAACTTATAAGTGATGAATGCTTGCATTAGAGACTACAAATTTCTGAAATTATTAACCTTCCATGCATTGAGACTGATACTCTATGGTTTCCATATAAGGAGCATTAAGAGCCTTGTAGCCTTCCATGCATTGAGACTGATACTCTATATGGTTTCCATATAGGGAGCATTAAGAGCCTTGTGGCTAGGTGAGGAAAAATTGATGCCCCGTAAATTCCCTCTTATTTCAATGGAAACTTAGTTGAAAGCATAACATACTTGTAAGTAGCCCAATGGCCACTTTGGGCTCTTTCTATAAATATATGACTTGTTTGGTGAGTGAAAATAGATTAAATTGGATAACTTATCAAATTCAATGATTTTTTATATGAAAATAAATATATTTTTATTGTAAGGAGATTAGAGGGAATAAGATCAAATAAACGTACACAATCCAATTCTCTTAAAATAGTAGGATCAGAAAATGGTCAATTAATTTTGTTCCATGTCTAATTCTATGTAATCCTTCTCTACAACGAAAATATGTTCATTTCCACATTCAAAATACATTAAATTTGGAAGGCTATTGAATCCATTCCAATCAAATTCAATTATACTCATCAAATGTGTCTTCTTTGTATATATATGGTATCACCCAAAATGGAAAGTTATGATAACAAAATAAAATTGAAACACATTTATTCCTTTATTATTGTTGGACCATCTAATGAAGTAATTATCTATTACAAATTCTTGACAACAATAATGTGTCAAGATCCACGAAATTTATTCAACATGCTTCTCGCTTATTGTTGATACATACGTACATGCAAATCATATACATTTTAGTATATTATATTGTAGGTAATAATATCCCATTCTCACTATGCAAGCATGCTCTATGGGCAGAATGTGATGACGTAGTTTGGCTTGCCATTGCATGTAAAAGTGCTGCTTTTATCGTCATAGGCATAGCTGTAAGCTTGAGGGCACTGCTTCTCGAAGATCTCAGAGTACTCAGTGGGAGGGCACGTCTCCGGCTTATCGTTGGGCGGCGAGCAACAATATTTTGGGTCACCGAGAGCCGTACATGCGCTCTTGCACGCAATTACACTTCCGTCATCTGCTTTCACCTTAAATTGCTCCGGGCAGACGGCATTTACATCCGCCGGGCAAGTCGAGGTCTTGCACTCGCCGGTCCCTCCTTCCGTGGCCACCGACATGGGCAGGTTGAAGCCGTCAACAAGACTGACATCGTAGAAATCTTGACCTCCGTCTGGCGCGATGGTGATTTCTACTAGAGTTGCTGGGGGGACAGCGCCTTTACCGTTGCATGAGACTTGGCCAGAGCCGCAGTCTGCTGTTTTGCAAACGAACTTTCCGGCATCGTTGGTGCATCTGGTTCGGGCCCAAAAGCGGCCGGACCATGGGGACGGAGCCTCCACTGACTCGGTCTTTCCGGGTTGTAATTCGAAGCCGGTGAGCGATAATTGAGGCTTCAGATCACCAGTTAGGGTTCCTGGCCAGACAGTCCTTGGGCAGTTGTTCTTGAATGTGATTTTAGCTGCATGTCCACCTGCGTGTATGCATCCAACATATAATTAATTAAGTAGTATAATTATTAAAAAAGAGTGCGGTTATTAGCACAGGTACTCTTTAATCAACACACTTTTTAATACATATATAGGTTGTATGGATCGCTGATTTACACGCTTTTTATTTTTTCTCCATGCATTCCTTTAATTATTTTAACTGTAGATTGAGTGAATTAAAATAAAATAAAAGATATAAATAAAAACGGGAGTGCATAAAAAGAAAAGTGTAATATGAGATTTAAAATTATTTTATCAATACTCGAGATTGATGATATAATTTGGGCTGGTTTGGTGAAAAATATTGGATTGTATAATTTTGAATGTAACGGGGACTAGAGAGAGTTAGAGACAAATCCTAGAAGAAAGCTTAACCAATTCGTCAATAGGCCCATATCGAATCTTTTTAGAAAGAAGATGCTGCATGTGAGGCGAAAAGAAAAACACGAATATATAGTACCTGTGAGGAAGAGAATGGCCA
Organism: Prinsepia uniflora; assembly: GCA_032719365.1. Lineage (NCBI taxonomy): Eukaryota > Viridiplantae > Streptophyta > Magnoliopsida > Rosales > Rosaceae > Prinsepia > Prinsepia uniflora. The sequence goes on along the minus strand of CM064870.1, from coordinate 58,119,643 downwards.
AGGTGAGGCCGAGGAAGCACTTGATCATCATGGTTTGTTAATGAATTGCGTTGCTGCTAGCTGCTTATGAAGTATATATGTAATATATTGTAAGTACTGATGGATGATGATATATGTTAAAAATATGGGAAGCAAGGGGTGGTTTATATAGAGGCTTGTAAGGGGCCTAACATTTTGATACATCTTTTGTTACTACTAGATTACGGGTCTAAGAAACTAAGAAATTGTTAATTTTTGGTATTGGACTTCTCTGGTTATCATCCTTGACCGGCAAGAACCCCCTCCAAAAAATTCCAAATTAATTCATCATCTAGAAAACGTACTAAAGCCATCACTACACCTATAATCAACGTATATCTGCAGGTTCATGTATATATTTTCTTTTTCTATTCAGACTTGTTTAATTGTTTTCCTTTATTTATTTTTATTTTTATGTAAAAGTATATATATATATGTATTCGAGAGAGATATTTGATAATTGAATGGTCCCAAATAATTTGAAGTGTACGTACGTAACTAATTATTCCACGTATGTAGAAATAAATCAATAATTAATAACGAGGAAATAAGCACACATTCGCTTTATAATGAATACATGTATATAATTTACTTCTATTAGAAGCAAATTAAAGACAATGCCCTGATTAGTAAAATACTTATATTGCCACTCCTAATTTGTTAGAACCGCCTCTAGCTAGCTAGGTATCTGAGCAAGTTTGGTGGGTGCTCTCATTAGATAGAAAAATAGTCAAATTTTAGAGAGGGAAGGGGTTTAAGAAATGTGGTTCGTTGGTTTTAACAATTTGGTGGTGGCAATAGATCCATTGTAGAATAGGATAATACTTGCATTTTATTATCTTATTAATATCTCTTTATATTACTATTTTAATTTATCGAGTAATCTTTATACATATATAATAATCAAAGTTGTTCAATTTGTTTTCAACATCGTATATTTAAAAAATAAATTAAATTTGAAATTATTTAATGATTCATATGCATGTATAGACAAAATCATGATCATCTTAATTACTATTAATATCTATAATTTGTTTAATACATATATATATATATAACTAAACGACTCCATTGTTATTAATTTTTTATAAAAAAAATTATGAAATGATAATTTAGAAATTAAACAATTTTAATTATAATACATATATAAAAATATAAAGATGATTTGATAAATTAAACGAATTGTATAAATTGACATCACACAAGTGAAATGCTAGCTAGTATGATTTAGGATCTCAACAATACGATGAAAAGTTTGTGGTATTAGTTTAATTTAGAGCTGGCATTTTGATTGGCAGTTAGTACATATTGACTAATCAATGAATAATACCCCGGCAATGTCAAATCCAATAAATATGCATGATTTGGTGGAAATAATATTTCTCCAGATTTGATGAGAAGAGTCTTATGAAGCTGCAACCGCGCGCCACGTGTACATGCGTATTAGCGTGATGGACGGGGGAGGGCTGCCGTGGACAGATAGAGGATATGATCATGAATGAGGAGCGTTGAAGAACTACTACGTACTAACTGTCTAATGATGATAATAACGATTTGTCATTTTTCAAAGTTTTCATTTTCTTCTCCTCCTAGTGACAAAGACTTTATTGTCGGCTTCAATTTTCCCCTTCTCTTCCATTTTTCCTCCTCCTAAAGTCGAAGACTATTCTTGGCTTCAATCTTCCCCCGACTCTTCCTAATTTTTTAATATGAATAATATTGTTTAGATATATTAAATTAATTATATTTAATATAATAATTAATAAATAATATTAAATAAATTTCAAATAATTTAATTTATTTAAATAATATTCATTAATTGTTATATTAAGTGTGTAATTAAATATGATTAATTTAGTACATCTAAATGATATTACTCTTTTAATATATCGTTTTATTACCCATTAGCAATATGATACCACCTAGAATCCTATTTTTTTATATCTCACCATCACATCTAGCACATGGTAGTACAATTTTCCATCATTCATTTTTAATTACGTATCTCAAAAAAAAAAAAAAAGAAATGAATAAAACAAAAAAATCTATTTATTGTCTCATAAATCCTAGAAATTTCATTATGTATTAAATTGTCTTCTTCCCCAAAAAAAAAATTATAAACTATAAAAATTTCATTATGCATCAAATAATCTCCTTCGCCAAAAGCATAAACCTTAAGACTTCAATCGATCTTCTCCTCCTTTGAGGACTGAAAACCATGGTCATCAACATCACTTAAACATTCCCAAAAACTACTCTATCTCAAAGAACACAAAATGATTTTTCTTTGTGTCCATAAAATCCACCATTAAACGGAGGAAAGACTGTTGAATTTTTTTAGAGTTTATGATTTTTTGGGAAGGAGACGATTTGATTAAGAATTAAGATCTTATGGTTTATCAAAAAAGCAATGAAATTATGCGAAATTTTTTTAATATTTAATTTTTTATGTTTGATTTAATTTTAATTTTTTTTAGATAGGTAACTAAAAAAGGATGACGTAGGATTGTCATGCCATGCATTACATGTGGTGGGTGACAGGACCCGTCCCAAAAATGTTTTGATAACCGTGTCTAGTTCTGCCTCTGTCTGACAAGTCAGCTGAAGTTTCAAAAACACTCATAACTCTTGTTAGACAAGGGATAACTGTACTGATTCTCACTCATGCCTCTGCCTCTCGATCAACCTCGATCTTCGTGCCACAGCCATCCACGCAGTTCAATTCTAAGCCGTACGCTCCTCTGTAAATTCTAGGGATCCTTCGTCCTATAAAAAATCACCACTAAGGGTCATTAACATCCAAAATAATCTCACATTAAAATCCCCTAATTTTCGGGATAAAATACACGCTTAAAAACCTAACGTAACACTTCGGACATCCAAGATCACACCGAGACAGTGTTCGATCGACTCGAAATCTGCACCAAAATGTTCGAAGTATCGATTACATTAAAAATCGTTTTTCCCGTATCTCGAGAATCTCCTACAGGCGCCCCCATGCGCCGGCCAAGCCCCATGCGCGTGGGACTCACTCGTTGTGCAGGTCACCTTCAACTTCTGGACGGGTCAACCCGCGGGCCTGCGCCCAGGACCTGACCCGGTCTAACAACCTTCAAATCACGTCCAATATTAACGTTTAAACCATCCAGTCGACTCTAATCAATCCTAGGATAGGTTCTATAATCTCAAATCACTATAAACTTACCTCAATTTCAATGCCCAAACCCAAGGTTTTTGGCCAAATCTCAGTTTTTTAAAGACAGGTTTTCCTACAACCAATTCTATCAATTTTCATCAAAATCTTGATCACATAGGTCTAGGAATGTCTAATACGACCTCAATTTAGTGTTTAAATTGTGAAATCCCATAATCCAATTTCAAGGGGTAAGAATTTGGATTTCGGGTTTTCAGGTAAAAAACTCTTCCTTTTTCATCCTTTCCTTCTCTACTTTTTTTTTCTCACCCACAGTTCCTCCTTCCATTGAATTGGTTCCACAATTTTAACTTGGTTTTTCAAATGCCTAGTGTGCAATATACACCAACCCACACATGTACACACAACTAACATGTGCCACTAATCCTTGCCAACAGGTGACAGGTGTTAGAACATTGATGACTCATCAGATAATCCAAAAGGACAAAAATGCCCTTAATAATCTAAATTATAAAAATGTCCTTGGTCGTTTTAGACCCATAATAAATCCTTCCAAACTCCAATTTCGACGTGCCGCCTGTCTACGAACTCAGGACTCCAAAACTTATGCAACCATCCTTACGAAATGTCCAAAAAGTACCCAAAACAAAAGGTCAATTTTTGACCACGTATAACAAGTGAAAAAATGTCAATTCCCTTTCCAAATTCTCAAAATTACTTTTTTGAATTTTCGGGTTGTCACAGTGAGTTACAAAAAGTGGAACTTTAGGTTATATCCATAGGTCGTAGCTTTACTTCTACTAGTATTACCTCTTTACTATTACTTAACAAGTCTTCGATACCTAGTTGAGGGGCCATTATATGGCTTAAATGACTAGTTTGATACCTAGTTGATGGCCCATTATGTGCCTCTTGAGCAAAATATACCAAACAATCTTTTAATTTTTAATTTCAAATACAATTCTTTACCATTTTATCCTTATTTATTAAAGAGTAACTTACATTTTAGAATCATGTGCTTTACATCAAATTTCATGATTATATTTGAACTTTCAAATTTGGTGAATTTTCAATTTTTTTATTTAAGTAACTTGAACTCTTTAAAACGTTTCATCTTGATACAGAAACAATAATATTTCATCATAAATCCTTTTTAAAAGGACACGTGCCTCATGCAGCGTCGACCCAAATGACTTTGAAGCTGAATATAGGAGGGCGTATCTATAATCGTGTCACTTTTTTGGCCCAAATAAAATGATGCAAAATTGCTGCATCGTTTCTAAAGTGATGCAAAATCGCTTTGCTTCTAAATGATGCAAAATACCTAATTTGCATCTAAGCTCGGTTTCATAGTCCTTTTTAGGTGGCTCAATTAATGTGACTTATGACAAAAATAATAAAGAATTGGTCATTATAAAACTTTTTAAAGAATTCATAGTATTAAAATAAAAAAAAATTGAAAATTCATATATAACTTTGAAAATTTAGTATAAAACACAAGGTGCTAAAGTATAATTTTCCATGCATTAATTATTTTTTTCTTTTAACATCATTAATTAAGGGTATCTTTGTCTTAATTTTTTTGTGAAGCCTTGTAATAACAAACTAATCCCTTTTTTGCTTTATAATATAGAGATAGTAAAAATAAAATTTGATAATAAAGAGATAATAATAATATAATTTGATTTTAGGCTAAAGTTTTTTTTAATATACATATTAGGTATTGACATCGCATAATACGAAGTCGAACTCGAAATCTCTCACACATGTGTAGAAGAGTAACACTACACTAGCTAGGGCATAACACTAAGTGGCAGATATTATATATCTGTATAAGATATTGGAAAATATATCTATATAAGATATTGGAAATAAATTTATACATATTGGTTACAATAGTAGAATTTGAAACATTTCCATTCTCGAGGGTAGACTTAAATTCGTTGAAATTGGAAACCGCTTTGATTCAAACGGTTATTAGTACTCCAGTATGGATTTAATTGGATAAAAGTGAAATTGTTTGAAAAACAAATTATTTTTTAATTTTCATTTTGAAACCCATTAGAACTGAGCCGAACCTTTAAGGTTTTTATTTATTTATATTACTAATTAGTTAGTATGTTTCGCCCTATAATATGTTATTATAAGTGTTTATCATGTACCTTAGCTTACTGAATCCTAATTTTGTAACTTTCGAACTTAAATTATATTTAAACAATCCTGCCATATTTTAAATTTAAAATGTTGAAACTTTTAATTTGTTAATGTGTATGAATGAAATCTTCATGTGAGTGAAATATTCATGTGAATGAATGAAGGGAAATTGATGGAAATAGAGCACTTGCTAAAAATTTATTCAAAAATCAAGTATTTCACAATTTGTTTACTAGACACTACATATAGATTAAAGTAACCTTCTAGTAATCAAAGTCAAATGACAATGTTTACATCAGAGGTAAAATATCGAATAACCACAAAGGTTCTAAACCCTCCCATCTTGAAAAACATTTAGAATGTTGACATAAAGCAGCAACCTCATGTGCGACCCTATTGTGCTTCATTTGAATGTACCTGAGCTACATACTCCCAAGTAATTTTTGCAAAGTGATAATATCAAACACTATTCCCCCCAATACTAGCATCCACACTCACCTTAGATTTAACACAATACACGAGGGATTGAGAGTCTGTTTTAATCAGAACACATTTATAATCATAGTCTACACAAGTAAGCGTAACAGCTCTTACATCTTGAGTTTCGGCCTAAAGTTTACTTCCACAATCAAAGCCTCTATCACCTCTAGCAGTAATGAAAGAACCTGAAGATGATCTCCGGACCCAACCTTATGCACCATGTCCACCATGTCCCTCTGCCTCAAGGTAGGCACCATCATTAATTGACCTTAATATAACCCGCATGAGGTCTAGACTAGAACACATGGGTCAGAATAAGGAGTTCACCACACGTAGCTACTAGACCAGCACCATTGGACATTTTTGTGACTCAATAAACACATCTAGATGATGCAACATCAATTGGATTGCCATATTGAGAGTAACCAACTCATCTGTGAAACACATCAAGTTACGACCCTTCCAAATTCTTCATAAACAAAAGACCAACACCTGAATTCCATACACCTACTGTCCTCACTCTTTAAAGGTGCAAAAGAAATAGTTCCAATACCAGAGAAAATCCTCGCCATGCATAGACCGTAGGCCCACATGCAGAGGGCCACCAAACCAGAAAACATAAGCATACAGACATTAGAAAAATAAATATACCCGAGTCTCGTCATAAGCACTACAATAGGGGCACACATTATTTATCAAAATCCTTCGTCTAACAAGGTTAGTTTGGACAGTCAAAAAATTCCTGCCACACTTCCATGAGAACATCTGCAGGTTAAGGGGGACAACTGTTTTCCAAATAGACTCCCAGAGTGGCATATCCCACTCTTGAGAGTTAGAGTCCCTTGTGCCTTGTTTCCTCTTAAACTAACCATTTAGCAGCATCTCCTTAGCAAGTAGATAGGCATACTTAACATTGAAAACCCCCGACTTCTTAAAGTGCCAAACATAAGTATCATAATACCCAAGGTAACTAAGCAGGATTTTCAGGATCCTCTTAGCTTCCTTTGGAGTGAAGTACTCATGAATCAAACCAGACTTCCACCCATTGATGAAAATATCGGTGAATGTCGCCGAAATTTCGGTATTTGGGGTCGGCGGCATATAAGAAGGGGGAAAAGAAATTCGACGAAATATCGAACAATTGACATGTTTTGAGTCCACCGATCTTTTCCTAGGATCAAAACGATGAAAATGCACTATTAATTCGTAAAAATCAGACTTAAATCGAGGGATATATCGTCGGGTCATGCCGCCGGGTCGGAAAACCCGAGTTACAGACCCGGTGGGAGGTAGGGGGAGACTGTTGCTAGCCGGTTAATATGTATACTTATATAATTTAACAAAATCCAGCCCAGCAGAGTTGGTTTGGGTTTTTGGATTCATTTGGGGGATCTTAGGTTCGACCCCCCTGGCTGCCATTAATTGTTACTTTTTTGTTTTTTTTCCCTTTTTATTCATTTATTCCAATTTTTCAAAGGTTGTTTTTTTTTTCTTTCCAATTTTTGTTCAATTTTATAAAATCCATTACTTCCAATTTGTTAAACAAAATTTGACCTTATTTTTTCATTTTTTTTCTAATATTAAATATATTTAAACTTATTTTATCATTTTTTATATTGAATTTTTGTATGTTTATTGTTATGTTTTTAACCCTTTTAACATTCAATTATAGTAACTCACTTCAATTTATATTTATATTTAAGTTTTTATATTATTAGTCATTGGCAGAATCATATTACATCAAACAATTGTCATATATTTATTATATAAAAGTCATTTTATAGTTTTTATTAGTCATATATAACCATTATTTGATACTTAAGATTTTCCCAAAATTTCATTCCAAATTTCCAACTTTTAGACCGAATTTCCATCATTTTTGTTGACCGTAAACGATATCGATATCAATATCGATATTTGGAGCGAGATATCCGTAAATTTAACTAGCGATATATCCGTCGATATCGATATTTTCATCCTTGCTTCCACCATTTAATATCCCAATCAATGAGGTCAGGTACAAGGTAGAGGAGTTGTCGTTACCGAAGAAGAGGGACAAACAACAGCAAGCAATTAAGTAGTTAGGGATCTCTAGCAACCTTAATCTTGTTGAGTTAATGCCTCCTTAGTGGATTATTAATGCATTGAATTTGATTATGTATTGGGAATAAATACATGGTGTTGTTCATTCAACCTTGTAGGAAAAGATTGATGTGGAAGCTTCATGAAGAAGAGCATTAATTGAAGAAGGTGCATGAATGAACTTCAATGAAGGATGTTGAAATGTGAGGAAATTGTCCCACATTGGAAAAGCACAAATACAACTTGTGCCTTAACCACTATATAAGGTGGAGAGCTTGGTCACATTTCAACATCAAGGAGAACACCTCACAAGTGAGTGAGTGCTTCAAGAGTGTGTATAGCTCTTGGGCTAGAGTGATCTTCTTGAGCACTTCAAGAGTGTGTATAGCTCTTGGAGTAGAGTGATCTTCTCGGTTAAGAGAAGGTGAAAGAGTGTGTATAGCTCTTTGGGGTAGAGTGATTTTCTCGGGTTGAGAGAGGGTGTACAAGGGGTATCCTATTGGATACAAGGGCTCGAGTTGGGTATAAACTTGAGTAGTGTAATCTTGTATTTTGTATTCTTTCATAGTGAAGGAGAAAACTCTCCGAGGACGTAGGCAAGTTAATTGGCCGAACCTCGTTAAATCTTTTGTGTTCTTGGTTTCTTTATTTCATTTTTTCATCTTTATTGTTAGCACTTGCGTGGTGGAGGATTAATTTCCTAACAAGTGGTATCAGAGCTTCGGTTTATCGATCGTGAGCGGTTTGCCATGGCAAGTTCTAGCGGTTCACATTTCAAGGTGGAGCAGTTTGATGGAAAAGGAAATTTCACTCTATGGCAAAGGAGGGTGAAGGACATCCTAGTTCAACAAGGCCTTGCAAGACCGTTGAAGGGGAAGGATGCGAAGCCAGAGAGGATGTCAGATGAAGATTGGGACGAGTTGGAGTCCAGATGTGTCAGCACTATTAGGCTTTATATTGCTGACAATATTATAAATAATGTTAATGATGTAGATTCTGCACCTGAGCTTTGGGAGAAAATGGAGAAGCTTTATCTTGGGAAAGGCTTGCAAACGAAGCTGAATTTAAAGCGGGATCTCTACAAGCTCAAGATGGGAGAAGGTGCGAATCTCATGGAGCACATGAATGTGTTCAAGGGATTGATAAATCAACTATCAAGAGTTGAGGTTAAAATTGAGGAAGAAGATCAAGCCCTTTTACTTCTTACCTCGCTTCCCGATTCATATGAGAATATTGTTACTACAATTGTGTATGGTAAGGATACACTGAAGATGGAGGATGTAGAATCGACTCTCTTATCACATGAGAAGAGAAGGAAAGCCGATGATTCTCAAGGTTCCGTCTTCATTGCTCATGAACAGAATCGTAAGGGAAGGTCAACTGCGAGGGGATTTAGTGAGCATAGCAGGTCTAAATCCAGAGGCAGAGGAAAGGGCAAGCAATGCTACAAGTGCAAGGAGTGGGGACACATAAAGCCGGATTGTCCATTGATGAAAGAGAAGGACGATAAGGGCTCAGATTGCTCCTTGGCTGGTGTAGCGGAGATGTCTAGAGATTTTGGAGAACTTCTCACAGTCTCCAAAGGTAATTACATTTTTTCTCAAGATTATTGGATATTAGATAGTGGTTGTTCTCATCACCTTTGCTCTAGGAGAGAATATTTTGATACGTTCCAGGAAGTCCAAGGATTTGTGACTTGGGGTGATGGCACAAGACGTCGTGTCATGGGTACGGGAACGGTGAAGATCAAAATGTTCGATGGAGCAGTTCGAACATTGGGTGATGTGGTGTATGTCCCAAAGTTCCGGAGAAATCTAATATCCTTGAGCCAACTAGACTCCAAGGGCTACAAGGTTTCGTCAGCAGGGGGAGTTATGAAAGTGTCACGTGGCTGCATGGTCCTAATGAAGGGAGAAAAATGTAAAAGTATGTTCCGTCTGATAGGAAAAACTCAGACCTCGAAGGTTGTTGGGAAACAGGGTGCACAGGAGAACAGGTACCTGAAGCGGGTCTCGTTTGCGGGCACAGCAGAGACGCTATCTACATGTTTCCAAGTTTCAGACGATGGTGAGAAGGATAATCCTGCTAAGGAAGAGGCAAAGTCAAGGTCCCTCTTCGGAGCCAACTGGTAATTGTTGACTCGGAGCAGCTGCACATAGCATTGGCCATTTTGAATCAGGGGGAGCTAGGATCGTATGCAACTGATTCGGGGTATGTGTAGTTGGTACAAGAATAAGGCCAATGGAATGCTTGTGGGTATATCAAGCGGTATCTCAATTTGAGATGAACTTCAGGGATTGAAGTGGTGATGCAACATTATCCACCTAAGTCGGCAGGGGGAGATTGTTGAGTTAATGCCTCCTTAGTGGATTATTAATGCATTGAATTTGATTATGTATTGGGAATAAATACATGGTGTTGTTCATTCAACCTTGTAGGAAAAGATTGATGTGGAAGCTTCATGAAGAAGAGCATTAATTGAAGAAGGTGCATGAATGAACTTCAATGAAGGATGTTGAAATGTGAGGAAATTGTCCCACATTGGAAAAGCACAAATACAACTTGTGCCTTAACCACTATATAAGGTGGAGAGCTTGGTCACATTTCAACATCAAGGAGAACACCTCACAAGTGAGTGAGTGCTTCAAGAGTGTGTATAGCTCTTGGGCTAGAGTGATCTTCTTGAGCACTTCAAGAGTGTGTATAGCTCTTGGAGTAGAGTGATCTTCTCGGTTAAGAGAAGGTGAAAGAGTGTGTATAGCTCTTTGGGGTAGAGTGATTTTCTCGGGTTGAGAGAGGGTGTACAAGGGGTATCCTATTGGATACAAGGGCTCGAGTTGGGTATAAACTTGAGTAGTGTAATCTTGTATTTTGTATTCTTTCATAGTGAAGGAGAAAACTCTCCGAGGACGTAGGCAAGTTAATTGGCCGAACCTCGTTAAATCTTTTGTGTTCTTGGTTTCTTTATTTCATTTTTTCATCTTTATTGTTAGCACTTGCGTGGTGGAGGATTAATTTCCTAACAAATCTTACATCCATCTCCAACCTTCTAACGGATCCCGGCTTGCAAAATATGTAGCCCTTGGAAATCCCTTTCCAACCCCATGAACATCCATGTTTCTCAGTTGCGTGGAGTATTGTCTCACCCGAAAAATACTTAGCTTGCAATACCCTTGATAACAAGGCTTCCGGGTTGGATAACACCCACCAACTATTTTTTTTGCAAGCATAGCAACATTGAAGCGGTGAAGGTCCTTGAAACCTAGACCACTTCACCACCATACTTTTTAGGTTGATCCAACTTATACCAAGCACCCCAGTGTACACCTATCTTCTTCCCAGAACTTCACCATCAAAAATCAGACAAAATACGCATAATGTCTTGACAGACTTTCACAAGTATAAGAAGCAAGTAATAGAATAATTAGGCATTGTCATGGCCACAGATTTGAGCAAGACATCCTTACCTACAGTTGACAAGTGTTGTTCAGCCCACCCATGTACTTTTTCTTTGATCCTTTGCTTAGTTGTTTCGAAGATCTGTCGCTTGGAGGCTCCAAAATTAGCCTTAAGCCCCAAGTACTTACCAAAACCATCATGTCGATATGTCTCAAGAGCTTGGGACACAGTAAGCATTGTCTCCTCAGAGCAATCACGACTAAATAAGACATCACTCTTCTCCAAATTAATAACTTGACCAGACTCACCCGCATATTTACCAAGGATCTCCTATACACATTTTGCTGCTTCGACAGAAGCTTTGCGCATAATCACCGAGTCATCAGCAAAGAGAAGATGAGTAAGGGCCAAACTGTGAGGGTCTACATGGATACCCCTAAGTAATCCTTCCTAGTAGGGAGGATAAACCTTCAGCAAATAGTACAAAAAGGAATGGAGAAGGGAAGGTCACCTTGGCGTATCCCACGTGAAGGTCGTATGAAGCCTGCAGAAGTACCATTCGCCAACACACTGTAGGTCACATATGTAACACACGATATGATCGACGCAGAAATCGGTTAAGCCCAACTTAATCATAACACCTTGCAGAAAGCACCACCCCACCCGATCATAGGCCTTGGCTATATCCAACATGAGTATCATGTCCTCCCTATCCAACCCTATCTTCTATTTAATAGTATGTAATACTTCATTAGCAATGAATATGTTATCCAAAATTTGGCAACCCTCCACAAACGCAGACTAGATAGGATTGATAATACCACTCAACACCCATGTAAGCCTTTTAGTCAGGATTTTGGAGATAATCTTATACATCATGTTACACAAAGAAATGGGTCTCAACTGGGACATCTGTGTAGGATATTGAACTTTGGTGATTAAGGCTAGGTAGGTGTGATTGAAATTCGATTCCATTTGGCCCATGACAAAGAACCTAGTAACAAAGCCACATATATCAGCACCCACCAGCCTCTAGTGCTTATGAAAGAAAGTTGCAGTAAATCCATCCGAGCAAGCACCTTCTTGGGGTGGATAGACATCAAAGCCTCATGAATCTCCTCCTCGGTCATCTCCCTTGCTACATCCCGATTCTGTGTCTCAGAGACACTAGCGGATAAGCACCCCACCATTTTCTTCTCACCACTTATTGAGCCAGACGTGAACATAGTTCTTAAAAAACTAACCGCAGTGGCCTGAATACCGTCCTCACTTTCAGTTCGAATTCATGAGTCATTAAATATTCCCATCAACCTATTTTCCTTCTACCCTGTAATGTTTTTGCATGAAAGAAATTTGTGCTCTTATCCCCTTCATTTAACCATTGCACTCTAGACTTAAGCTTCTAGTACACCTTTTTCCTCCTTAAGGGTACCTTTTAGGTCAGATTCCAAAGTCGTCTGAACTCTGGTGGCATCAAAATGGCCCTGTTGATAAAAATGTCTCAATTTCTGGTGTAGCTCATCAATCCTCTTCTAAGCATTAGTACCCTTAGTTTTTTTCCATGCAAGAATACCACAGCAGGCCTCCTTTAGCTTATTTGCAATCAAGCTAGTCTTACTGACCATATCCCTTCTTGCCAAGCCATCTAAACCACATCAGTATAACCTTGTTCATTACCCTATCATGGGTCATATATGAAACGACTCCTAATTCATTGTTTCTTTGGGTCAATATCCAAAACTAGCATAGCGTGGTCAGATCCCTCAACCACAACATGATGAACTTGTGTCTTAGGGTCCCTATTCACCCATTGATTCGAGGCAAGGTCCCTATTCATGTTTTCCTCAATAAAACCTATGTTTATATTATTCCTGCAAGTGAACGAATAACCTTTAAAGCGAAGGTCAAGCATGCTACAATTGGCAACAAACCTCCTAAACAATATCATACTATTCTCACTTCGGAGATTACCACCCCACTTTTTTTCCCTTACCAAGATGTCATTAAAATCTCCCAAGACCAAACAGGCATCGTCAAGTCGCTTAATACGGTCTTGAAGCATCTCCCACTATGACGCCCTTAGCTTATCACCAGTGCTGGTATACATAACAAACAAGTGCCATTCACGTCGAGGGACACCCTCATGTATTAGAATCTCAATTGGACAATCTGCATACTTAACTAGAACCACATTGTCATTCGCACTCCACAAAACAGAGTCCACCACCTTTCCCTCTTGGTTCCACATCAAATAAACACTCAAATCCAAGCTTCATTTGCAGAAACTAGAGCTTTGAACTCATGTTCTTCGTCTCCAAAGTACCACTACTTCAGGCTTGAGGAGCCTACATTGCTCTTCCATGCTTGGAACTTTTAGAGCACCTATGATGCCCTGACAATTCCAGCAAAGAATTTCATGGAAATCACAGCTCTTGGGGAGAGGTGGACACATCACCCCTTCGCTCAAGAGACCCATTAAAGGAGGTCCCCATTACCTTGTCATAATCCTACAAAAACACAACTTACAATGCCTAGTGTAACTTTCACAAACCTCACCATTGAAATCGCCACCTGAGGTCATCCGCTTAATCAAAGGACCAGAAAGTTGAAATTGTGGTATTGCAAGTTTTTTAATAATTCTCCCACTTTTTAGGTATCAATAATTCAATAGCCCTTTTTTTAATCTATAAAATTCATTTCAGCATAAAAAAGTCCCATAAGTGACACTTAGGCACTTAACATGTTTTTTTAATATATTGCTAACTATAGGTACATTTAGAGATGTTATGTTTTGATTGTTTGGTCATAGAATATAATTTTATAAGGCTTTTTACTCAATATGCCCATATGAATATCAAGCTAAGTCTCAAAATGCCCCATGAACACTATTTTGACCCATACTGCCTCAAGAACATAATTTTTGTCTCAATATGCCTCATAGACATCTAATTTAATAGATTTTTATTAAGAGGAAGGGGCAACATTGTCCAAAACTATCCCTAAACAAAGAAAACCCCTTAAAACTAAGAACTATCTCCCACAATCTTGATCGAGTTCTATGTCGAATTGGGGCTTTATTCTTCTGATTTCATCACGTGGCATTCGATTTCCCAAGGATTCATTTTATTGTTTTTGCCATTTTTTAAAGGTATTCAAGTTCCATGGCAACACTATCATCGAGAATTCTGTCGAAGTTCGTCAATGGAATGAACACAAGGGTCAAATGTCACGATCCGACTCCCCTCGCATGATATTGTCTGCTTTGGGCCCACGCCCTCAAGGCTTTGTTTCTGTGAACTCACGCGCAACTTCCTAGTAAGTCAACCATCTTGAGATTACTCAAACCCAACCTCGCTTAACTTTGGAGTTTCAACTAAACTCAAAGCTAGTGAGCTTCCAAAAGGCCTCGTTGCTAGGAAGATAAGTGCCCACACATATAAGGCACTTCACACTTCCCTCCCCAAGCAATGTGGGATTGCTCACAATTCTTACATCCAAACTCACGGGTCTTGTTCACTGTTTTTTCTTCCCAAGCTCACGGGTCTTGCTCACCGTTCTTACTTTTCAAACTCACAAGTCTTACAATCCGCCCACCTTGGGGCCTAGCGTCCACGCTGGCACCTTTCCGGTCGGGGTCCAACTCTGATACCATTCTGCCACGACTCGTCTCCCTTATCACGATATTGTCCACTTTGAGCCATGCACTCATGGTTTTGTTTCTGGGAACTCAGGTGTAACTTCTCAGTAGGTCAGACATCTTGAGATTGTTCCAGCCCAATCTCACTTAACTTTGGAGTTCCAAAAGAATTCTATTGAGCTCCCAAAAAACCACGTGCTAGGAAGATACATGCCCCCACATATAAGGCACTTCACATTTTCCTCCCTGAGCGATGTGGGATTGTTCACCTTTCTTACTTCCCAAGCTCACGGTTCTTGCTCATCGGTCTTGCTTCCCAAGCTTACGGTTCTTGCTCATCAGTTTTGCTTCCTAAGCTCACGGGTCTTACAGTCTACCCACCTTGGGGCCCAACGTCCATGTTGGCACACTTCTAGTCGGGTCCAACTCTGATACCATTATGTCACGACCCGAATCCCCTGACACGATATTGTCCGATTTGGGCCCACATCCTCACTGCTTTGTTTTTGAGAACTCTCTTTGTTTCTGAGAACTCACGCGTAACTTCCAGTATATCACCCATGTAACGCCCCGAACTTTTCATTAATTGTAAAATCGGAGAAATTAATGTGCAATGACTATTTTGCTCTAGTCAAGGAAAAGTGTTGACCTTTGACCCAGGACACTATTTGGACTTTGACCGAGGTCCGTTACGTAGATCGAGACCTCACGAGTCCATAGATAGACGACAAGTCAAAATCGGACGTTCGACGGAAAAATTATGGGCCACGAAAGAAAAATTGGCACTATTTATGCATTTCGAGGACGGGTACAGTTGGCTAGATTTAATTGGTCAAAATATCATACCTGGACCAATTGATGAGTGACAGGTCTGTATTGACACCAGATCTCATAGATATGACCTAAGAGAAGGTCAGGATCATCAAAGAAAGGCTGAAGGCAGCATAGGATCGCCAGAAGAGTTATGTCGATCGTCGGATTAGAGCCCTTTAGTTTGCAATGGGAGACTGGGTTTTTCTGAAGTTATCCCCATGGAAAGGCATTGTCCGATTTGACAGACGTGGGAAGTTGAGTCCACGTTACATTGGACCATATGAGATTATGAAAAGGATTGGAGCCGTTGTATATAGATTGGCCTTACCCCTAGAGCTTGCGAGAGTGCACGATGTATTCCATATTTCGATGCTTCGTAAGTACGTGGTGAGAAATCGTAAGTTCTGGAAAAACAACCATTGGAACTGAGGACAGATCTGAGTTTCGAGGAGCAACCAGTACAAATATTGGATTGGAAGCAGAAGGTCTTGCGAAACAAAACCATTCCCTTAGTAAAAGTTTTGTGGAGGAACCATAATGTGGAAGAAGCCACTTGGGAACCCGAAGCCCTGATGCGAGAACAATACCCACATTTATTTGTGTGATGGGTAGATTGTAACGCCCCAAACTTTTTATTTATACTAAAATCGAAAAAATTAATGTGAAATGACCATTTTGCCCCTAGTTAGGAAAAAATGTTGACTTTTAACCTGGGATACTATTTGGACTTTGATCGAGGCCTGTTACGTAAATTGAGACGTCACGAATTCGTAGACAGCTGATAAGTCAAAATCGGGCGTTCGACGGGAAAATTATGGATCACAGAAGAAAAACTAACAATATTCACGCATTTCGAGGACAGGTAAAGTTGACTGGATATAATTGGTCAAAATATCAGACCTGGACCAATTGATGGGTGACAAGTGTCACTCATCTAATTGGTTCAATGTAACGCCCTAAACCATATTTAATTTGTAATTTCTAATATATAATGTAAAATGACCGTTTTGCCCCCTAAGAAAGGGAAAACTGTTGAATTTTGACCCGGGACACTTTTTGGACTTTAACCCTGGACCGTTACGTGGATCGGGATGTCACGAGTCCATAGACACGCGGCACCTCGAAATTGGACATCGGATGGGAAAATTGTGGGTCACGTAAATAAATCGACACTATTCATGCAAATCGAGAGGGGTATACAGTAGTCCTTATGTAATTGACTACGCCCAAACTACGTATTAAATTAAACATGTAGTTCAAGTGTTATGCAATTTAAACCCTTTTTGTGTAGATGTAGTATTGATAAATAGAGATCGTTCTTAACCGGGGAAATTAGGGACATTAATAATGTGTTAGTGGGAGATGAATAAAAGAATAATGAATTAGAGAATTAAATAATAAAAGAATTAAATAATCAAAGAATTAATAAATTAAAGAATAGATGAATAAGAGAATAAAGAAATAATAAATTAATGAATTACAAAGAATTAATAAATTAACGAATTAAAGAATAAAATAATTAAAGAATAAAGGAATGAAAGAATGAAAGAATAAAGAATAAACAAGAGAGAGGGGGGGGGGGGGGGGGGGGGGTTTGAAGAGGTTTGCAATTATGTAAATAAGTAAAAGCATAGATGAACTCATTCTATTTCTATTCTAACTTATGCACAAAGTAGACTTCCCGTAAACACAAACTTCAACAACATACTACAATTGCAAATATTTGAATTAATCTCGAAATTATTGATAGGTCCTCAAATAAGCATTATTTTATATTATTTTATACCCTTTATACTTGACTTTTAATATTAAAATATTAAATAAATAGATAAAATAATTTATTTTGTGTTATTTTTGTTTAAATAAATAAAGTTTGTATTTTGGAATATTTTGGCGAAAGAATCGTCTCGATCAGAATTATAACAAATAAATTATGGACGAAATTTGGTGAAAATATTAACTAATTTACATTTTAAATTAATTAGCTGCAGCCCATTTTTGCAGCCCAAAAAGAAAACCTTAGCAGCCCAGCCCATTCCGGTTTGTGCAGGCCAGCCCAGCAGCAGAAATAAAAAGAAAGAAAAAGCCCAGGCACGCCAGGCCCAGCCCGCACAGCCACCAGCCCAACACGCCAGCCCGCGTCAGTCCTTCCTCCAGCCCAGCGGACCCGTCGACAGGCGCTGGCCGATCTGCTGTTCCTCCATTCGGCGCAGCGCTTTGTCGATCGCCCAAGCACCGTCTCAGCAGCAGCCCGCCGAGCTCCAGTTCCTTCATTCAGCAGCCTCCAGCCAAAATTCCATTCCTCTTTTCAGCAGCTCTCTGCTGAATTTATTTCCAGCAGCTTCCACCCAATTTCCACCCAACTTCCACCCAAATTCCTTCCACTTTCCAACCCAATTTTGCAACTTTACAACTCAAACCACTTCTAAACATCATCACTAATCTTTATTACTCATCATTCCATTATTTAACATTTTTTATTGTATTTGTTTATGTATTTTTGATAGCTTTTTCCACCTATAAATAGGGCTTCAATTCTTGTATTTTGGAGAGTCCCCCATTAGTTTCATTCTTCCATTTCTTTCTTAGTTCTTAGTTCTTAGTTAGTTCTTTTGTTCTCTCTTTTGAGAGACATTTTTGGGGACCATTTTTACTTCTTGTAGATTTTCTTATTAATTAGTTTTCTTTTAATTCTTTATTCGTAATTTATGTTATTTTCATTTCTTCTTTACTATTGTTCTTGGTATTTTCTTCTAACATTTGTAAGTAAGAATGCAATCTCCATGTGTTTTACTTTTTGAATTTCTTTTACTTCATATGTTTTAGTGCTTAAACTTCAATTTGATGTTAAGTGTTTTATCCGCTGTCGGTGCACTTAGAGTAGAATTGAAGAGATTAAATGTTGATCGCTGTCGGCGCATTTAATTATAAACTTAAGGTAAATCATGTTGTAAATGTTTGAAGCATATTGATGTTTGACGCACATTAATGGTTGATGCATTTATAATATTGAAAGATGTATGTAAGTATTTGAGATGATGAAAGGTAGGATTTCGTGATTGGTTTATTATGAGCAAAATGTTAGAATTAATGTGATTGTTAATTCGAAATTACTTACGTAAAAGTGTGGGTTTTGTCCATGAAACTACTCTATGGTTTGTAAGTTCTAATTAGCATGAACATTTACATTTTAATTTTAGTTAGTGTTGTCTTTAGCTTAAATTACAAATCTTTTCAAAACCCCTTTTTTTATTCTTTATTCTTTTATTCTTTTATTCTTTGATCCCTTTTATTCTTTTATTCTTTTATTCTTTTAATTCTTTTATTCTTTGATTCCTTTTATTTTTTATTCTTTTATTCTTTTAATTCTTTATTCTTTGAATCTTTTATTTCTTTATTCTCTCATTCATCTATTCTTTAATTTATTAATTCTTTTATTATTTAATTATTTAATTCATTATTCTTTTATTCATCTCCCACTAACACATTATTAATGTTCCCTAATTTCCCCGGTTAAGAACGATCCCTATTTACCAATACTACATCTACACAAAAAGGGTTTAAATTGCACAACACTCAAATTACGTGTTTAATTTAATGCGTAGTTTGGGCGTTGTCAATTTTTGGCGCCGTTGCCGGGGAAATTGAAAATCATTTTTAATTTGTTAGTGTATGTATATAAATTGTGCATATTATACTTGTTTATAAATTTTACTTTTGTTAATATTATATTGATCCATCTTATTATTGTTCTTATTATTTTTGTTTATAATGCTCATACTTTACTTATTCTTAATTTCTAATTTATACTTGTTCATAAATGTTCATAATTTTTTTTTTGTATTTGTTCATATTAAAATTGATACTTGTTCATAATTTAATTTCATTTGTTTACTTTTACTTTTACTTGTTCATATTAAAATTGATACTTGTCATAAATGTATATTGTACATATTCACTTTTCCTTACTTTTAATTTTTTTTTTCTTTACACTTTCTAACTTTTTCTTTAATCCATTAACTTTAATTTTATTCCATAAACTTTTTCTTTATTCCTTTAACTTTAAATTTATTCATTAACTTTTTATTCCATTAACTTTTTATTCCATTAACTTTTATTCCATTAACTTTATTCCATTAACCTTTTATTCCACTAACTTTTTATTCCATTAACTTTTTATTCCATTAACTTTTTATTTCATTAACTTTTTATTCCATTAATTTTATTCCATTAACTTTTTATTCCACTAACTTTTTATTCCATTAACTTTATTTCATTAACTTTTTATTCCATTAACTTTTTATTCCATTAACTTTTTTATTACACTTATTTTATTCTTATGTAATTATTTATTTGGTTATGTCTTGATAAAATTTAAATTTAAATTTAAAAAAAAAAATAAAAGTAAATAAAAAATTAAAAAAAAAAATATCTTATCTTAGCTTTATGTTAGTGTTAATTCATACTTGTAAATAAATGTTGTATATATGTTACTTGTTACCTTTTATACTTGTTCATAAATTGTTCATAACTTTTATATTTTATAATATACATACATACTTGTTCATAATAGACTTTCATTTATGTTTGTTTATAATTCTCTTACTTGTCATATTATTCTTGTTCTTACTTGTATATAATGTTCATTCTTTTTAATTGTTCATAAATGCTTATAGTAAATATTCACTTTTCCTTATTTTTATTTTTATTTTATTTTATTATTTTTTTTTTTTAAAAAAAGAGCATAAAATTCGTAAAAAAAAATTAAAATAAAAAATTCTTCATTTATTTAATTTTTAAATTCCGAAAAAAAAAATTAATTAATTAATTATAAAAAAAAAATTGTTCATACGTAAATAAATTATTTTCTTTTTCTTCATTTATTTAATTCCTAACTTGCATTTCATCTTTCATTTAACTTACATTTTCATTTAACTTGCATTTTCACTTAACTTGCATCTTTCATTCTAACTTGCATTTCATATTTCATTTAACTTGCATTTTTAACTTCACTTGCATATTTAGTTTAACTTGCATTGCACTCTTCCTCTAACTTACATCTTTAACTCACATTGCATCCTTAACTTTAATTTGCATATTTAACTTGCATTCTTAATTAACGTACATCTCTGACTAACTAACTTGCATCTCTGTCTAGGCTGGATGGACGTTAAACTTCAAGCGCTTGTTGGGAGGCAACCCAATGTGTTCCCGAGATGTGAAGGAGTCATCAATACAGATTTGCTATCCTTCTACCCTTCACTCTCTTTTATTTTGTTTATTTAATGTTTTCCTATTATTTTCGTAAATCATCTTCCTTACTTTGATTCTATGTTTAATTACTTCGTATTTTCCTACATTGAGGACAATGTAGAATTTAAGTGTGGGGGAATGGTTTACAATTTTGAGTTTTTTTTAAAAAAAAATATTTTAAAATAAAATTCAAAAAAAAAAAGAAAAAAAAGAAAAAAGAAAAAAAATTATTGTTTTCTTGAATCTTTTTGT
Organism: Prinsepia uniflora; assembly: GCA_032719365.1. Classification (NCBI taxonomy): domain Eukaryota; kingdom Viridiplantae; phylum Streptophyta; class Magnoliopsida; order Rosales; family Rosaceae; genus Prinsepia; species Prinsepia uniflora. The sequence continues at coordinate 58,098,401 of CM064870.1, read as the reverse complement.
TTTAACTTAGTATTTTTATGAGTCTTTTTTTTTATTTGTGCAATTGAAATTGTTTTATTAAGTATTTCTTACAGAAAAAAAAAACAAAAAAAATTAAAAAAAATAATAAAAAAATATAAAAAAAATGAGGTGAAAAAAATGAAAAAAAAAATATTTGTTTTCTTGAATCTTTTAACTTAGTGTTTTTATGAGTCTTAAGTTGCCATTTAACTTGTCAATGATATAAATGAACGGAAATGAATATGTTATGGCTATAAAGATGATTACTACAACTTGAATTTTTTTGTTAATATTTTGTGATTAAGTGTTATAACTTGAAGATAATGCATGTAAATTGGCATATAAATGAGCATGATAAGATAAGTATGAATCATATGAACCTTATGTGAGCTTTAGAACTTTATATACATCTTTGATGAGTGATTCATAAGTTCTTTGTTTAAATTGATATACATATGCCTCATAACTGCTTGTCATAGTTTTTTATGAACTCTAGAGTACTAGAACTTATTCAATGTGATTTTCAAAGCTTTTAAGTCAATAAACTCTCTGATTTTGGATATGATTAAGGCATTAGGGTTAACACCACAAATTCAAATATCCATGTTCCCTATTTTGTGCGCACAAGTTGCGACCCCCTTAGTTTTAACCCTTTTGAGCCCACATTAAGCCTTTCTTTCATCACCATGATTATCTAAACACTTGAGCTTAGTATAGACATCCTTTACCCTTGTTCCAAGAACTCGGTTGAAGATATAAAGATTGTGTAAGGAGAAAATAATGATGTTGAAAAGACTTTTATGTGAATTATTTGGATTTACCGACTCAAGCTTTGTTGTATTATTGACACATGTTATTACCTTGGTATAAAAAAAAGAAAAAAAAAATCAAAAAAAAGAAAAAAAAAAGAAAAAAAAAGTTGAGTCTCGATCAAGGTAATAAGGTTTGGTTATGTAATGTTTGAGTTAAGTCCCTTACATTTGTAAATCCGACACAAAGAATGACTATGAGGCCCAACATGATGAAATTAGGCCTATGTTCGAAAGGATGGATTACTGACATCATTGCACTAAGGTTGGGAAGCTATGATACGTTTTGGGAGTCTATTGAGTCTTGGAACAAATTGAGCACCACTTGTCCTATATTTTCCTTGCCTCGAAGCTTAGCCCCATTACAACCTTCGTAAAGACCTTATGATCCTTAAGATGGTAAATTTTGATTAGTGGACTTAATCACTTGAGTAAGCTTATGGTTTTGGTTCATTTGTGCAAGTATGTTTTGTTTTTATCTTGAGGTGTTTGTTTGAGATTTTGCAAAAGTACTTCATTTCGATTATGTGAGTATCTCTCACATACTTTGAGTGTAAACACAAACCCTCACAAATTGAGTGAATTTATGAGTGCATATCCTTGTGAGTTGATTCATACCTGTCTTATTCATGCAGAGATCCATTTCACCATATTTACTCATTATCTTACTTGTTGAAACATTTTGTTACCATGTATTAACTCTCGAATTCCATATGCTTAAATGTTTTAAGTGAAAATCTTTTATGTCATGATTATAATTATGAAATATTGAGACAAATGGTTAAAGGTTACTTGTTTTGAATTCGTAGTTTAATTTTAGTATTTGCTAGGGACTAGCAAAGTTTAAGTGTGGGGGTATTTGATAGGTCCTCAAATAAGCATTATTTTATATTATTTTATACCCTTTATACTTGACTTTTAATAATAAAATATTAAATAAATAGATAAAATAATTTATTTTGTGTTATTTTTGTTTAAATAAATAAAGTTTGTATTTTGGAATATTTTGGCGAAAGAATCGTCTCGATCAGAATTATAACAAATAAATTATGGACGAAATTTGGTGAAAATATTAACTAATTTACATTTTAAATTAATTAGCTGCAGCCCATTTTTGCAGCCCAAAAAGAAAACCTTAGCAGCCCAGCCCATTCCGGTTTGTGCAGGCCAGCCCAGCAGCAGAAATAAAAAGAAAGAAAAAGCCCAGGCACGCCAGGCCCAGCCCGCACAGCCACCAGCCCAACACGCCAGCCCGCGTCAGTCCTTCCTCCAGCCCAGCGGACCCGTCGACAGGCGCTGGCCGATCTGCTGTTCCTCCATTCGGCGCGCGCTTGTCGATCGTCCAGGCACCGTCTCAGCAGCAGCCCGCCGAGCTCCAGTTCCTTCATTCAGCAGCCTCCAGCCAAAATTCCATTCCTCTTTTCAGCAGCTCTCTGCTGAATTTATTTCCAGCAGCTTCCACCCAATTTCCACCCAACTTCCACCCAAATTCCTTCCACTTTCCAACCCAATTTTGCAACTTTACAACTCAAACCACTTCTAAACATCATCATTAATCTTTATTACTCATCATTCCATTATTTAACATTTTTTATTGTATTTGTTTATGTATTTTTGATAGCTTTTTCCACCTATAAATAGGGCTTCAATTCTTGTATTTTGAAGAGTCCCCCATTAGTTTCATTCTTCCATTTCTTTCTTAGTTCTTAGTTCTTAGTTAGTTCTTTTGTTTCTCTCTTTTGAGAGACATTTTTGGGGACCATTTTTACTTCTTGTAGATTTTCTTATTAATTAGTTTTCTTTTAATTCTTATTCGTAATTTATGTTATTTTCATTTCTTCTTTACTATTGTTCTTGGTATTTTCTTTCTAACATTTGTAAGTAAGAATGCAATCTCCATGTGTTTTACTTTTTGAATTTCTTTTACTTCATATGTTTTAGTGCTTAAACTTCAATTTGATGTTAAGTGTTTTATCCGCTGTCGGTGCACTTAGAGTAGAATTGAAGAGATTAAATGTTGATCGCTGTCGGCGCATTTAATTATAAACTTAAGGTAAATCATGTTGTAAATGTTTGAAGCATATTGATGTTTGACGCACATTAATGGTTGATGCATTTATAATATTGAAAGATGTATGTAAGTATTTGAGATGATGAAGGTAGGATTTCGTGATTGGTTTATTATGAGCAAAATGTTAGAATTAATGTGATTGTTAATTCGAAATTACTTACGTAAAAGTGTGGGTTTTGTCCATGAAACTACTCTATGGTTTGTAAGTTCTAATTAGCATGAACATTTACATTTTAATTTTTAGTTAGTGTTGTCTTTAGCTTAAATTACAAATCTTTTCAAAACCCCTTTTTTTTATTCTTTATTCTTTTATTCTTTTATTCTTTGATCCCTTTTATTCTTTATTCTTTTATTCTTTTATTCTTTTAATTCTTTTATTCTTTGATTCCTTTTATTTTTTATTCTTTTATTCTTTTAATTCTTTATTCTTTAAATCTTTTATTTCTTTATTCTCTCATTCATCTATTCTTTAATTTATTAATTCTTTTATTATTTAATTATTTAATTCATTATTCTTTTATTCATCTCCCACTAACACATTATTAATGTTCCCTAATTTCCCCGGTTAAGAACGATCCCTATTTACCAATACTACATCTACACAAAAAGGGTTTAAATTGCACAACACTCAAATTACGTGTTTAATTTAATGCGTAGTTTGGGCGTAGTCAATTATACCTTCACAAACTCATATTTCTTCATACATTTTTTATATTATAAATGCACCGAACAGCGGATTATTACTTACAATATAATTACCTTAAGTTTGTGATTTAATGCGCCGAACAGCGGTCATACATTAAATCTCTCCAAATCTACTCTAAATGCCCCGAACGGCGGATCAACATTTAGTTTCGAAATGAAGTTTAAGCTCTAGAATGTAAGAAGTAAATGATTTTTAGAAAGTAAAACACATGGAGATTATACTCAATTTTCACAAAAGATAGGAAGGAGAAACCAATACATATATTGCATTATAATTAGAACCAATAACAAATAAAAGAGTTTAAGAGAATGGAGAGCAAATGTTACACTTTTCAGATTGGGTGAGAACAATGGATTGTTTTTCACAAGGTACACCGAACAGCGGCTGGAACCCTATGAAGATGGAAGAAGATTAAACAAGGAAATTCGGACTTGAACTCTCAAAATTTGTATTGGAACTATTTGCCAAAATTTCTCCTAAGAGAGGCTCAATTTTGTGCTTCTTGGAAGTGATTTTAACAAGTGAAATCAACTCCTATTTATAGGGGAAAAACTCAAATTAAACCCTAGAAAATAAATAAAAACTAAACAAAAATTATAATAAAAATATTCAAAAGTGAAATGATGAGTATGGGTGGTTTTTGGGGAAGAGAAATTAAAAAAAAGAAAAGAAAAGCTTGAAAAACAGCAAAGAAGGGAATCTGTCAGAGCTGCTGGAAAAGGGCCAAACTTTCGGTGGGCACGTGCTGGAAAGGTGGTGCATGGCCGGCAGGCGTGCACTGGAGAGCAGCGCTTGTCGATGGTAAGCGCTGGCCGAGCGGGAGAAGCTTGCTTCGGCAAGCGCGCGCCGAACGCCTTCTGGACAGCTGAAGCAGGCTGCTCGCGGGTTGGGCCGTGTGGGCTGGACGTGCTTGGGCCTGCGGGCCGTGCGGGCTGGGTTTGCTGATCTTGGACTGGGCTGGGTTTGTAAATGGATTTTGAGAATTGGGTTGGGCTGCACAGATTTAATTAATTAATTAATTTAAAACTAAATTAATTAATCCACCGAATTTCGTCCATATTTTATTCGTTATAATTCCGATCGAGACGATTCTTTCGCCAAAATGCTCCAAATTACAAACTTTATTTATCTAAACATAAAAATCACAAAATGATTTATTTTATCAATTTATTTAATATTTTAATACTAAAAGTCAAGTATAAAGGGTATAAAATAATATAAAATAATGCTTATTTAACGTCTTATCAGTAATTGGCTCAAAGTATCTGGTAGGACCAATGGATGAGTGAAAAGTGTCACCCATCCCATTGGCCCATCCTCCCATGCAATTGGATCTAATACTTGGTTCATGCATCATTCATCCCCTTTGTTCTCTATGTAACCCGAAATCACCCAAACCCAAACATAAAAACAAACAAATCACAACCCACCATTATACCATCATCTTTTGTTACTTTCAGCGAGTGTATGAGGGACGCGAAAACTGAGGGATGATGGAGACGGAGACGGGCTGAGAACGGCAGAATAGCCACGGCAGTGGTAAGCCCAGAAAACCGTTTTTGAGCCAAAAATGTAAAACCATTTTCTAGGGTTTTTGAACGTTTCTAATGGCTGAAACGTGTCCGTAGGTCCAATACGAACTCTTAGACGTGAGTTTCGAGGACGGAGGTGGTCGGAGACGACAGGAAACGGTGCTGGAAGGTTGAGCGTACTGTTCATCGATTGAAGGTGAATTTCTACTCTGTTTTTCTTGTTTTTGATTAGCTAGGGTTGTTGTTGGATTGATGACGATCAGTTAGGAAGAATGAGGGATGAAAATAGTTTAGAAATGGCAGTTTTAGGAGCCGGTCAGGGTCGCTAGTCTGCGTGACCCAGAACAATAAAATGTGTCTGACCCGTCACGAGGTAGGAGACGATGACATCAGCACATGTCAGATGTCAGGCTAGGTGGCCCAGTCACAAGTCGACACGTGTCACTTGTTAGTACCCAGTCAGCCTGACATGTCAGTGACGCGTGTTCGGGAAGCATTCTTGGGATGAGACTGTTCATGGGTTTTATGTTTGAACTTGTAGAGTCCGTTAGTGACCTTTGGATGTGTTTGGACTGGCTTGTAGACTGTGACTTAGCTTCGGGATAGGTTTATGCGGTTCGATTCGATTGCGCATCAAGGACGGTGTGTGAGTGGGCCTTTGGTTTATAAATGAAATGCATGAATAACTGTTTTAACTATGTACATATATATATATATATATATATATATATATATGATTTGAATTGGATTACTTTGGTATGATTTATATGGGCTATTTTACGTAGTACAATGTTTTGGGCTTGAGACCCATCTGGATATTATGTGACCAGTATTGGGATCAAACAGGGATTTTGGAAATGGTATACAAGGATTTCATTGGTTTATACTATTGCATTGTATATACCAACCTTATGGATTGTTGTCTTCTCCAGATGACTTGGTACCCTGGAGTAGTCACAGCGCATTTCCTGAGAGGGGCCGTTCTACGTGAGAAACCGTAGAGAGGCTTAGGATCAGGATTGCTATTTGTATGCCTCGGGAAGTGATCCGGGGAATACCCAGACACTGGTAGACCCAAGAGAGTACTCAGGATTGAGACCCCGGGTGACAGGACCCGTCCCAAATCCCCCGGGATTAACGTGGGACGTGCCTGCTCTCGTCTGACATGAAGTGTCAGATCAGGGATAATTTTCGACTCTAGCCCTCACTGGGGCTTCCAGAGTACACCAGAATCCGGAGGAGGAGCGTGATGTCTAGATCTCTGCTACAGCCCGCATCCGCGATCAACTTAAAGGGCATTAAAACATCAAAGGTCGGGAGTGGACAAAACAATTATTTTAATAAAATTCATTTCATAAAAAGATAATTTATGCCCTTCACTAAAAACATGCATTCATTCGAAAACTATTTATCAAAACGTTCACAAAACCTTTAGGGCCTTAGCCCAAAAACTGTAAATTAAACCATTACGGGAACTCAGCCCAAAACCAATACACATGGGACTCAGCCCAAATCAAATACGCATGTGGGACTCTGCCCAAATCACGTCATATGGGCCTCAGCCCAAAACCATTCTCAAAACATAGTACACGGGGTCTCCGCCCCAAATCACTTTCCAAAACCTCATATGCATATGCATATATGCAACCCATCCTCAGCATCGGACATCTCCGATGCCAACTCGGGGCACACAGCACCTAGGGAACACATCCCCGATATATGTCACGATTCATCTCTATATAAGTGTGCACACTACTCGGGGTCTCACTCCGAGTCTACCCTCAGGATATCTCCGTTTGGGAGGCTCTATCTCCAGATCTAGTCTGACCTCAATCTTCGGATCTAGTCTGAGTGACAGGACCCGTCCCAAATCACTCGGGATTAGCGTGGGACGTGCCTGCTCCCGTCTAACACGAAGTGTCAAACTAGGGATATTTTCGTCCTTTGCCCAACCGGGCTATCAGAGTACGCCAGGATCCGAAGGAGGAATGCGATGTCTCGTACCCAACAACTCTGGGTACAGTCACCCTGATAACGCATACGAGAAAAGGAAACGCTCCTTGAAGCTCAAATCTGTCATCAATTCCAACGATTGTTCCGCAGTGCATGAGAGTCATCCCGAAGATACTTTTGTAGCATAAACACGTGGAATACATCATGTACTCGGAAAAGCTCCGAAGGTAGTGCTAAACGGTAAGCCACTGGACCAATCCTCTCAACGATCTCATATGCTCCGATATAACGGGGGCTCAACCTCCCACGTCGTCCGAATCGGATGATTCCTTTCCATGGTGATAACTTCAAGAACACAAAGTCACCAACCACAAACTCCAGATCTCGGATCCGTCGATCAGCACCACCATCCTCTCCCAGACTATTCCCCTTCGCAGGAATGTGGAATTGTTCACCGTTCCCTCCAGGACACGGGTCTTACAATCCACCCCCCTTAGGGCCCAGCGTCCTCGCTAGCACACTTCCCGGTCGGGGTCTGGCTCTGATACCACGTTGACAGGACCCATCCCAATCCCCTCGAGATTAGTGCGGGATGACCCTGCTCCCGTCTAACACGAAGTGTCAAATAAGGGATATTTCCGACCTTTGCCCTCCAGGGCTATCAGAGTACGCCAGGATCCGGAGGAGGCATGTGATATCTCGGTCTCTGCTACAGTCCACTTCCGATGTCAACCTGAAAGGCAGTCAAAACATTAAAAACTGTGAGTGGACGAAACCAGGAGTTTATAAAAACAGTTTATAAGAAGACATTTGTACCCTCCACTAAAAAGCATGCATGCATTCGAAAACCATTTAACCAAATGGACCACATGTGGGAACTATGCCCAAATCAGAAATAAACGAAGGTCGAAAGGACCACAATGAAATCGACCATACGGACTACTGCCCAAATCCATAAGAAACCAATAAGGGACTTAGCCCATAACCATAAACATACACGAGCCACTGCTCAATGCTGTGCACACCTGTGCACACCACATATCAAGAATCATAAAGATTCAACCATACGGGCCACCGCCCAAAACCTGTGTAACCACACATGTCATCTCATATATCATATCATATACCATATATACATATAAGTCACACAACCAATCCTGTCACGGTATCCAAAGCTACGCGCGTGCTACCCGGGTCTCAATCCGAGTCTTCTCAAAATCAAGGTCAATGTCCGCAGACCACTGATCCTACTCGAGGTATAGTAACCATAGCCTTCCTGAGAGTAAGGAACCCAACTGGGGGGTGACTCCACTCAGTCGGTGCTCCGTGACTACTTCGGGGTCCACCCAGGCCAACGACCCTCCCCGAAGGAGATAGAATAAGTAAAGGAAGGTATATGAACATATATATATACATAATACAAATATCTATGCTTGGTTCCCCTCAACCGTCATGATCCATAATATCCAGTTCATATACATATAGACCATATCCTCCATGTCCGGTTCCCATAAACCGTCATGTACCATAATAACATAACCAAGGTTCATGCCGGTTCCCTTAAACCGTCATGCACCATAAACATAACCAAGGTTCATGCCGGTTCCCTTAAACCGTCATGCACCATAAACATGACCAAGGTTCATGCCGGTCCCCATAATCCGTCATGAACCACGATACCATAACAAGGGTTCATGCCGGTTCCCATAAACCGTCATGAACCAGGAAATCCATTTAAGGTTCCCTGATCTGAAATCAAAATCGTAAAGTAACCTGGGCCTCGTGCCCGAACATAGGACATCAGCTGGGCACCGTGCCCGATATCTGAGGTCATATGCCCGAGACAAAACCAAATGGGTCTCATACCCAAGTTTATCCTTTTGAAATCCAAATCCAATTCATTAAAACCACTAAGGAAATACAGACCCGTATAGGCACCGTATAAGGCCGAACCCTCAGAATACGTGCCTATATGTAACCACATACAAATGCACCCATGGCATTACCAAACATGTAATAAAAACATATAATAAACATTTATGCATGCACCAATTAGAAAACCAAGGTCCACTCACAGACCGTCCGAGCTGCCGCCTTGATTTACGTCTACTCACAAACCAAAGGTTACTACTAACCTATACAAGTCCATATTAAGAACCGTAAATTTTCCCAGAAAAGTCAACGTGTCCCATACACATTTCCCGAGGTGAAAAACCTCAATTTGACCAACTCAGCTCCGCCTCGTAGTACGTGCATAGTGAAATCGAACTTTTGTGACCTATAACTTCCCCGTTCGAAGTCTGATTTCAGCATGCCGCCTGCCTACGGATTCGTGTCGTCCCGATCTACGTCATAGTCATGGGTCAAAGTCCAAATTATTTCCTGGGTCAAAAGTCAAAGTTTTCCACCCTTAGGGGCAAAATAGTCATTTTACATTAAAATATTAATAAGACGGTTTTCTTGGAGGCCCAGTTGGTTTACAAATCGGACTTGAGGTCCAGTTTGTATGTGGATTCGGGCCTAGGGCCCAGCTATGTGTTACAAATGGTTTTTATGGTTCATGACGGTTTATGGGAACCAGCATGAACCCTTGAAATGGATTTACGGGTCATGACGGTTTATGGGAACCGGCATGAACCCATGAAAGGATTTTATGGTACATGACGGCTTATGGGGGGCGGGCATGAATACTTGAAAGGTTTCAAGAATTATTTCAAAAGGTTTTTCATATCCCATCCTTTATATATGATTGTCTCCTCCGGGGAGGGTCGTTTGCTTGGGTGGACCCCGGAATAGTCACGGAGCACTACTGAGTGGAGTCGCCCCCCAGTTGGGTTCCTTACTCTCAGGATGGGCATAGTTCATTACCTCCAGGGAGGGTCATTGATCTACGGACATTGACCTGGGTGGACCCTGGAGAGACTTGGGTTTGAGACCCCGGTTAGCACGCGCGTAGCTCTATTTCACCGTGACAGATTCTGGATATGAATATAATGGATAAACATGATTTCAATTGGTTTGGGAAATTGTAAATTGTGACCGTGACATAGTTTAGGACGTCACGAGTTCATAGACGGGTGGCACGTTCAATTCCGACGTTCGAGGAGGAAGTTATGATGTTCGGAAGTTAAGGGGCATTTTGGTAATTTTAGTAAAAAGGGGCAAATAGTTGACTTTTGGACCGGGATGTCCGATGGCCGAGGGCAGAGGATCATTACGTAGATCGGGACGATACGAATCCATAGACAGGTGGCACGTCGAATTCGGACGTTCGACGTCGAAGTTACGGTTCACGGAAGTTCGAGTGCACTATTGCACGTTTTTCGAGACGGGGACTATTTGGCAGCAAGTGGGGCCCAGATATTTTGGACAGGCTAATGGATGAGTGACAAGTGTCATCCATCTATTTCCTAACCCAAAAACTCATGCATATCTCTCCCCTTCATCGATCATCCATTTTCTTCCTTTCAAACCAAAACCGATCCACCATTTTCATCCAAATCCAAACCCTTCAACCCTAAACCCATTTGTGAGAAGCAGAGAGTGAACTGAGGACTGACTGGACGTGGTGGCTGACCAGGAAGGGCCGCCGTGCACGGCGGAGGAGAAAAACCGAGCAAGGTATCGGTTTTAACCTTTTTAATTCTATTTTCGATTTTGAGTATTATGGGTCGTTTTGGGTGTTGGTTTCGAACTAATTAGGTTCCTAGGGAGTAAATAGGAAGGTTTTTGGAGGCTTTGGACGTCGGGGAAGCCCTGAGTAGGAGGGGGGATATTCGAACCGTGAGGGGTTTCTTGGACCGGTCGGGTTTTAGAGGTTTTTGGGATTCTAATCGATTGGGTTAGGTTCCTAGGATGATTATATGAAGATTAGGATCGATTAGGCATGAAAACGGTGAAGATTGGACCAGTTATGGGCTTGAACCGGTCACGCCGGTCCAAGTTGCAGGCGAACCGAACCGGACCAGTTCAGACCGGTCGTCGCTAGGAGGAAGACGACACTGTTCACTAGCGCGTGGCTCCCACGCGCAGCCACTTCAGGCAGGGCGTACGGGCGCGTGGGGGATAATTTGAGGATGGTTCCAACATGTTAAATCATCTATTCGATGTAACGAACATTTTGGGACTGATTTCGAGTCGATTGGTTTCGGGCTATCCGAAGGTTTAGGTTCGGTTTTAAAAATAGTTAGAAAATAGGGAAAATTATGGGACTTCAATGAGAGGTTAATGAGGCTATTAGTAACCTTCTATTACAATTTGGATAGGTTTGGGAGTCCCGGTGATAGCGATTGGGTCGGGAGAGCCTACGACGCGCAAATTGAGGCGGCAGCTCGGACGGTCTGTGAGTGGACCTTGTTTTCTAAATTGGTGCATGCATAAATGTTTATTATATGTTTTAAATACTTTTTTGTGATGCCATGAGTGCATTTGGATGTGTGGTTACGTATAGGCACGTATTTCGAGGTTTCAGCCCTATACGGTGCCTATACGGGTCTGTATTCTTTTATTGGTCTAAATTAAATGGTTTTGGATTTCTAAAAGGATAAACTCGGGTATGAGACCAATTTGGTTTGGTCTCGGGCATATGACTCTAGTTACGACCTACGGGTCTAAATCGTGGCCGCGACGGGGTGCTATGTGCACGGCGATCGACGATACGATGCTCGCCTCCGGATTGCGATGTGTTCCTTCCGGAGAGGTCACGATGCACGATTCGTGGTCGGGCCGCCTGGGGAGGCTCGACTTCGGAGTGCTGACGGTTCAGGATATCGATCGGTGATGAGTGCACCATGATCTTGTGGTAGTCGCGTCGGTTGATACGTTCAAGGCGACATACCAGGATTGAGGGCGGTCCTGGATGGATGGTTGCACGTATCACTATGATCGGAGTAGTGACTGACCCTTAGATATCGGGCATGGTGCCCAGTTGAGTCATATGTTCGGGCACGAGACCCAGTTACTTTACGGTTTATGATTTCGGGTCAGGGACCCTAGATGGATCTCCAAGTTCATGGCGGCTTATGGGAACCGGCATGAACCTTTGTCAAGTCATTCTGGTTCATGAAGGTTTATGGATCATGACGGTTCAGGGGAACCAAGCATGAATGTTTATGTTATGTATATATATGTTCATATACCTTCCTTTACTTCTATTATCTCCTCCGGGGAGGGTCGTTGGCCTGGGTGGACCCCGGAGTAGTCACAGAGCACTGACTGAGTGGGAGTCGCCCAATTGGGTTCCTTACTCTCAGGAAGGCTGGTTACTATAACCTCAGGGCGGGTCAGTGGTCTTCGGACATTGACTTGGTACCTGAAAGACTTGGGTTTGAGACCCCGAGTAGCACGTTAGTAGCTTTGGAAACCGTGACAGGATTGGTTGTGTGAATTATATGTGTATATGATATAAATATGATATATGATATGTGATGTGTGGTTAAACAGGATTTGAGCGGTGGCTCGTGTACTTGTTTATTTATGGTTTGGGCTGAGTCCCTTATGGGTTTGTGCAACGGCCCGTACAGTCGTTTTCAATCTTGGTTTTGGGCTTAGTTCCCACATATGGTTTCTTTGGTTAAATGGTTTTTGAATGCATTCATGCTTTTTAGTGAAGGATACAAATATCTTCCCGTTAAAATGTCTTTATAAACTCTTGTTTTGTCCACTCACAGTTTTTAATGTTTTCACTGCCCTTCAGGTTGACATCGGATGTGAACTGTAGCAGAGACCGAGATATCACATGCCTCCTCCGGATCCTGGCGTACTCTGATAGCCCGGGAGGGCAAAGGTCGGAAATATCCCTTGTCTGACACTTCGTGTCATACGGGAGCAGGGTCATCCCGCGTTAATCCCGGGGGGATTGGGATGGGTCCTGTCAACGTTTTGCCACGACTAGGGGCAAAACGGTCATTTTGCATCGTTCATCCGATTTTACCCAACTAATCACGGATTAGCCTCACTAATCGTGATTAGTCACTAATCAAATCCTGGAATTAGGGACGGGTCGTTACATCTAATGCAAGAGATCTACGTTAAAGTGAGGTTTGGAGGTTGCCTTTTCTCTAGAAAAAAAAAAAACCAAATCTAACACTCTAACCCTAGTCGTCACTCCCCCTTGGGGACGATGGCAGCACCTTTGTTCTCCTCCTTCCCCTTATCTCTTCTTCCTCTTTCTCTTTCCATTTTTCATTGATCTCTCCCCCTCCCTCATTTTTTCTCTAACTTGGTCTGCGGCTAGGTGGTTATGCGATGGTGGGAAAGTCTCCTCCTCTCCCCTCCTTCATCGTTTCCTTCCTTTACTTTCAGCTATGCCCTCCGCTGCCTTATATGGTGCTCTTCCGACCTCTCTCGATGTGGAGACTTTTCTCACTCCTCATTTGGAGACTTCCGAAGTCCTCCTAGATTTACCTTCCCATATTCATTTCAGTTTCATTCCACCATACCTCAAACCCTCCCTCTTCCTTTATATGATGCTCTTAACGACACTAGACTCTAAACACTCCGTCATCGAAATTCACCTCTTAACCTAATGACTGTTTCGGCACTGGGTTGCCTTCAAAGTACATTTTGCACTCATTGAATGGATTATGTAAGCACTCCTTAGCAAGTGACACACTCACTCCTATTTTTCGCTGATTTCTTCGATTTCACCATCACTTTTTTTGCTTCTGATAGTATTGTGTTTATAGGTTCGCGGCGACTAAAGCCAGCAAGTTGGGTGATGAAGGCTTTCCATTTTTTGAATTTAGAGTTGCTTTCGAGTTGTGTTATTTTTATATTATTAGACTTTTCTGCACATGAATTTGGTATTTTGTGTGTGTATATTTATGCTCCATTTAAGTTCTTTTGTTTATGGACTTCCATTACTTTGTAATATTTACTTATAAATGAAATTCTTATTTGCTTGATTAAAAACAAAAAGTGAGGTTTTGAGAGCAAATATGCATCGGGTTAATGTTGGACTAATTGACAATAACATCTATTGACGTTACATCCGACCAAGCAACGGGCTTGCCAAGATACTACACTGGACTACGGAATAAGTCCACTAGAAGACCTCAAAGATCACAGAGGCCCATCTTGGAGGCCTATCAATAAGGCCCATGCCTTAAAACCCATTACTATTATAACCTAAACCATAGACAACTTCTATAAATAGGGAGCTACTCCCATTAGAAACGACCTCTCCCCCTCTCTCTCTAAACTCATCCTCTCCATTCTCTCTACATTTACTTTCTTTCTCTAAAAATTTCCAAGCCAATTGTATCATGTACAAAACATCCTATTATTAATGACAGTAAGGCAACATCGTGGACGTAGCCCGATTTGAGTGAACCATGTACTTTTTTGTGTCTTGGTGTGCGTGTGTGTCTTTACGGTCTTATTGATACATTTTATGCATCAACAGTTTGGCGTCATCTGTAGGAAACAATACAAAAGGTTATGTCGTTTTCTTCTCAATTTCTGTACCTGCTAAAACACCATGGACACCCAAGCACCAAAAAAATCCAGATTAGCTCTCTCCCAAAATTCCCCCCCACCCCCCCCCCCCCCCCCCCCCCCCCCCCCCCCCCGCGTTCGGTCAAAAGTCAAAACCTTTCTTGCATCTCTCATGCAATCTCTTTATTTTGACAGCATAAAAAAACTCACCCTACTATTAGCCTCTGAAAACTCAGCCCACCACAAAAAATAACAGCTATTTTAGCCTTTTGTAGGCTCTGCCCACCAAAAATAAATACTTAAATAGTTTTACTTGCCAAATTGGCTCCCTGCCACTTGCAGAGCCCCCCACCACTCAAATATCATCTATTTATATTAAACAAAAACTGACCCAGCTCTCACCTCTTTGAGGGGGCCTTCACTTCGACTGATCAGTCGCTCACCATCATCAGCTCCCTCAAGAGCCAGGATTGTAGACCCGCAAGACCGCTCGGCGAGAACCCGCACACTGACCCGCAGCAACCCCATTTGATCTCACCGAGCCCTTCATGCATGCAACAACTGCTCTCGATCGGTCGGTGCTTAGTCATCTTTCATTTGGAGCGGACTTTGTGCTCTGTCCACCGACTAGACCAGTTGCTTGCATCCTCACCGAGCGACTCCAGCGAGTCCCCACTGCTCGACGACCCACTGCTCACCGATCGACCGACCGCTCACCATCGTCAGTCTACCGACTACTCACCACCATCAGACCTCAGTCCATCGACTGACCTCGTTGCTCACCCCCGATGGCAACCTAGCTACGCCTGTTCGCGGGGAGGTGCTCGGTCCTGTGACTGAGGCTCAGTGCATCTGCTCGAAGCGACGTCCATGATGCGCCAGTGCTTGGTTCGATGTCCCTCTACATCAGACCCTTTGGTGAGCCATTACTTGGTGTCACTGAGGTTCGCCGACCCGCAAGTAGCTACCCAGAAACTCATATCTGTCAAAAACAAAAAAGAAGAGAACATTCATGTGTTGCAGACCGCCGAGTGATGAAGAAGGAGAGAACCGCCCCCGTCAACCATTGACGATCGAAGACACCACTATCCAGGTCGTCGTCGTGAGCGAACAGCAACCTGCCAACCAGTTGCAGGTACCACTGCACGACTGCCAACACACGCGACCGTGGCGTCATGCTAACGCCCACCTCCAAATCGACGGTAACCATTCGTGTTCCGCAATGACTGCTATCCCGCTCGGCTCGCGGGGGTTCGACTTCTAGTCTCAGACAGCACCAACCTGCAACTTCTAGGCTCAGATTGCTACTGCTCTGCCCTCGAATTCTCTGTCGAACATGGTGTCCCATGAAAAGGAAGATAAGTTTTCTCTCCTATTTACGTTTTCGCCATTAAAATTTTAAATGGGTAACTTATTTGGGCTCAAAGCCTGAGCTGAGAACAAAAACAGAAACAACACATTTGGGCTGTTAAAATATTTGGGCCGTTGAAACAAAATATTTGGGGCTCAACCCTAAACACACTTTGGGCTGCAATTTATTTACACCATCACTTTTTGGGCTCAACTCTTACCACATTTAGGTTTTTTATTTATAAAAACCATTTGGGCTGTAATCTTTTAACCCAAACAACACATTCGGTTCATAATTTCTCACCTTAAACACATTGGGCTCCAATCCTTATAAGCTTAAATTCATACGCTACACATATTACTCACATACATTAAGCATGCTTATTCTGCCACTATTTACACAATTATTTCTATTTATTTGTGCAAAATAAATACATTTTACATCCTACGAATTTACGGATCAGAAAAATTAATTCCTATTCTCAAGAATTGTCGAATGACTCAATTATTGATCAACATAACCACCGCACTCGGTCGGTCAGCATGCCCCCTATGTTGACTTCTTCTTCAACCTGCTCGACGCCCGACTAGTGGATCTTCTAACCATCCACTTGTTCATGGGTCTACCACCCATATTTATTTGTTCTCATCGAGCTATGCATCTTGATACACTTGAATACACCCGGGTAACACTTCAAATCAGAAACCCCTTCTAACCATCATTACCGACATGCATGCCACTCATACATGCCACTCATACATGTCACCCATACATGCTCCCGTGCATACTGACATACATGTCACTCATACATGTCACCCATACATGCCCTCGTGCATACTGACATACATGTCACTCATACATGTCACCCACACGTGCCCACGTGCATACCGACATTCATGCCACACATACATGCCCTCGTGCATACTAACATACATGTCACTCATACATGTCACCCAGACATGCCCTCGTGCATACTGACATACATGTCACACATCGATGTCACACGTACATGCCCTCGTGCATACTGACGTACAAGCCACTCATATATGTCACCCATATGTGCCATCGTGCATCCTGACATACATAACACTCCTCCATGACGAGCATACATTAACTCATACATAGGCTCGACACATTACCGGACTGATCGACACATTACCGAGCACCCACATACGCTCGACACATTATCAAACACCCACATCGGCTCGACACATTACCGAGCACCCACATACGCTCGACACATTACCGAGAACCCACATCGACTCGACATATTACTGAGCTACTCCACATATTACCGAGCATACACATGTTCCACACACTATCGAGCTACTCAACATATTTGGCCTCGACTTGAACATCAGCGTCTGCGTACCAGCACACTCGACCTACACTCAACACTCAGTCTATGCTCAGCGCATTACTGCACCGCTCAACTACTGAGCCCACTTTCAACGCTACGCCTAGCTCACATGCCAACCGACACACATCTCCTGCAAAGAATCACCTACATGCATTCCGGCTCATACACGGAGTCATACTCGTCGGGGACTACCAGAACGCAATCGCTACAGTCTCAATCCATTACAGCATACAACACACTACAGGGCATCTTCACTTCTGCATCCTACCTCAACCGAGGACTTGGGGGACTGATGATAGTACACCAGGCGGGGCAGTGCAAGAAACGAGGAGTTGCTCGGTCAATGCATTTTACTTAAAAGTCTTTAATCGAGGCAATCCACCCTAGTCAAGAATTGAGGGACTTGATGACGTTACATCTAACCAAGCAACGGGCTTGTCAAGATACTACACTGGACTACGGGATAAGCCCACCAGAAGACCTCAAAAATCACACAAGGCCTTTCAACAAGGCCTATGCCTTAAAGCCCATTACTACTATAACCTAAACCTTAGACAATTTCTATAAATAGGGAGTCACTCTCCCATTAGAAAGGATTTTTTCCCCTCTAAACTCATCTTCTCTCTTCTCTCTACATTTACTTTACTTTCTCTCTCTAAAAGGTTCCAAGCCAATTTTATCATGTACAAAACATCCTATTATTAATGAGTAAGGCAACATCGTGGACATAACCCGATTTGGATGAACCGCGTACTTTCTTGTATTTTAATGTGCGTACGTATCTTTACAGCCTCGTTAGCATATTTTATGCATCAACATCTATGCCACGAAGCGACTATCACGCTCAATTATTTCTAGTGAGCACCGTAAATGGTAAAAATACATACAGTACTCTACTAGAGCAATATTAAAAATAAATAAATAAATAAAAAGCGAATTTCCAACTAATACCCACGTTAAAGTCATTTGGGAGGCAGGTGATGCTAGAGACTAGCAACTTAGCAAGGCACGGCAAGGCACATCCAACATTAAAGTACAGATTTTCAGTGATGCCCCAAACTCTGTTTACAACGCCAATGAATTAATGCACAGGCCACATTCAAGTTAAGCACTTGGATGTCAAATTGAAAATATAGCTTACGCACAAATTTCCTTTCTACACTACTAATTTAGATGTCAAAGGAGAGAGGACTATGCATAAATTGGCTTTGGGGAGGTACACCTAGATGTTTAGAAGACACTATTCTCTACTAATTTACATAATAACACAATTAATCCCTCTGAGAAATTCCCCTGGCTCCATAGATTTCCAAGATTAAACTGTCACCAAAAGTTGAGGGTGGGTGCCTTGGCTGGTTTTTACCCCCCACAATCCAGCATAGGAATTCTCACAACTCACTGTCGAGGTACTGGCTGTGTCGTTGATTGATTACTTTGCCCATAGAATCCCATACCTAATGGCCGATAATAACCTCCGGTAGCTGGCTGCGGCTGCGGCTGCTGTTGTTGCTGTTGATGTTGCTGCTGCTGCTGAGGCTGCGGCGGCTGTAGTGACTGATTGGGCCTTGACATTCCCATTGAAATATGTGGAGGTATGGGGGGTGGAGGTGGTAGAGAATTTGATCCATATCCAAAAGGCAGAGTGCCCACTATAAGACCAGATGATTGGACATATTGATTCCCTGGTGGTGTTGTAGGTGATGGTGCTGGAGGTGGCGGTGGCGGTGGCGGTGGCGGTGGCGGGGGACCAAAAGGATTCTGCATCTTGTTTGTCTGGGACAATAGCTGCATGCTTCCTGATGTTGCGTGTGAAACATTGATCATTGTCTGCTGTTGTAGAGGAGTAAAATAGGCTGCATTGCCAGTATCAGGATTGTTAGCATCAGATCCAGACATATGTTTTTCAAGCTTAGGCCGTTTTTCAGGAGGAAACATGGACAGTCCTGATGCAAATCCAGCTGATGTAAGGCTACCAGTCATAGAGGCAGCTTCTTCAGCAACAAGAGACGAGAGAACAGACGTCAACATCTGTGCAGAAGATGTGGATGCAGCTAACTTAGCAACAACGGCAGCTGCTGCTGCTTTCTTGTTCTCCTCATCAGTTGTTTTGACGGAGGCAAAAGAAATCACAGGTTGGATTGGATGCTGAGGTGGGAAGCCAGATGGTTGAACTAATGCTAAATTTGGCTCTAACACTCTTGCAGATTCAGTTTTCAGGTTAGGAACCGGGGACAAAGTCAGTCTCCTTTTGATATTACCCACTTTCTCAATCTGATTTCGAGCAACCTGCAAGTTGAAAAGTTATTCGTACTAATCCCAGCAAGCAGCTATGTCATATAAAACATAGTATTGACACATAATTAATGCGAAAACTTGAGAGAACATCATAAGCTCAGTGACACACAAAGGAATGTGACATTTTCTTATGAATGAAGAAATAACGACGCCACAGGTGCCAGCTAGTTGAGTCCTAAAATATTAAGTAAACTAGATATAGGTTAATATAATTGGTGGAGAGTTACCTACCTGCTCACAATTTAAATAAGATATTGACAACAGAAAAAAAAAAATAACAAAATAACATCACAAAACCATTACTACTACATGCGTGCCAAAACTCCTCTGCAAATTTGCAATCCATTCCTTCTCTCTAAATTTAGCCATTCCTATATAATCCCCATCATTTGCCCAAGTTTTCACGCCTCTCAATATGTCTTCTACTGTCTTAATACAATTAGGCTTTCTTAAACTTTCTAAAGTGTGTCCGGATGGAAAAAAGGAACTGGAAGTCTGATCATACACTGAATTTCCGACAAGACGTGCCCTGATTTCCTCGCTTGGCCCCATTGAGAGATTATATAAACTCCATGTTGAAGAAAACTTGGGATTTTGGAGTCATGAATCCTATGTTTAAAATCCACCAAGATTGGTGCTGTTTCTAAAATCCCCAAAAGACTGGTTCATGGTCCTCACCTTCACGCCATTCTAATGACCACCACCTCCCGCCACGACCTTACCACCCCTCTCCCGGCACCAAGTTAAAATTCTGTACATGAATCCCCCCTATGCTTATAAAAATCAAAGAAGAAGCTTTACAAATTGTAAAACTTTAAAATGCAACTTTTAGTCTGTAAGCGCTCTTTCTTGCTTAGTCTCACTATTTCTTAATACTAATTGGGCTTCTACTGGGTTTATAAGTTATTTAAAGCAGAAGATTGGGTATCTTTGATTGGACAACCCTACCCCCCTCCCAAGTGTTAGTACTGATATTTATTACATAAAAATGAAATTCTAGAGTTTCTCAAACGAAAAAACAAATAGTGCAGACACTATTATACAGGGTTGAAAATTTTCACAAGTCCCCATAACTACAACCTGCATCTCACTTCGACCCATAAATTCAAAATTTTATATTTTGGCTCCAAAAATATAAATATTGTGTTTAGCTGATCCTTAACGTAACATCAATAAATTTCTTTCAACGAAAGGGGCTGGTTGAGTGACTAAACACTAACCCCTCTTTCAAAGGCAAGCAGTCATTATTATCACTGATCCTTACAGATCACCCTTCCTTTCAAGCCAAATAGCTTAAATTTCTCACATAAAGCATTCTCGCCATGCTAGGGTTTGAAAACCCTGCTGAAAACCAGCACCAATTAATCTGATAGTTTCTACTAACAATCTGTTACTTCTGGAAAATAAAACAATAACTACGGTCAGGATTTTAGTTTTTAAGATGGTCACAGATTGGCTCAGAGAAGTACCAGTCCAAACAAAATGGAACTGGACAATCAGGAACTATCCAGCAGTTAATTCACAATGTTGATTGTGGGCTTTGGATTTGTATCCATCAGAAAATTACACAAAAACAAAACAAAAGAGTATACAGTGTAATAAATTACAAATCCTGCATAAAATATATTAGAGCCACACCACAACACTAATATTAAAAAGTGCAGGTCAAAGTTCTACATGTCCAAATGGTTACAGGTGTAAAAAAAGGGATTAGGATTCTAGCAGTAAACTTAGGTTGGATATAAGCATATTATAACAATACTAAAACAATGTACTTGAAACAACTAAATAGAATGTAATCTTATAAATTTGAAATGGCTGGGTGCAACGAATCCTTTAAAAGTTCATCCAAAACACACTTTTTATGCAAAAGAGAAGGAAAACAAAACATGAAAAACAGTGGGCAAGGCAGCACCAGCAGTCCCCCTAAAGACGAAATTAACCAAAGGCAGGTTGTCAATCTCTCCAACTATCAGTGAATAAGATAATTTGAATTCCGAGGAAACCAAAACACAAAGCACAGACCCCCCGAACTTTTATGTATTGTTAACAACAAATTAAAGCAATTTAACAAGAAGCATTTACTAAAATCTCCCATTGATCACCTAGCTCTTGGTCTAGTAGCACTTCACTTCCCAATATTGGAAGAGGTCCTGTGTTCCATCCCACCTCCATCATTGATAAAACAAAAAACCAAGATTAACTAACATTCCAAAAAGCCACAATATGTTATATGACTGTTCCTCACCCCTCTTTTCTAAAATTATATTTGTGCAAAATGAAATCCAGAATCCAATCAAACAATTACCCGAATCAACCCACTATGGCTTTAGGGACCGCTGAGAAAATAAAAGGAAATTTTAAAAAAAAAAAAAAACCTTAAACATAAAACACGAACCCAAACTCATTGCAACAAAAAAAAAAAGAAATTCTAGAGTTGCATTCGGCTTTGAGGTAACAAAAAAAATGAGGTTCTTGGTTTGTACTCTTTCCGCTTGTGCACAGCTGGCTGACTTTGCACAAAACAATAACATCCATGATTACATACATTAAATTTTCAGAAGTTCATTGCTAAGAACACTTGCAGGATTGTGCACGTCTTGGTGCATTAAGATTTGAGACTGCCAATCAGATAGACAAGTCAAGCCCAGATTTTTTATTTTATTTTCTGGGATTGCCATGACCACTGCCAGCTATTAATAGGTTACTTCTTCTGAATGACAACGAAGTTAAACTTCACAAAATCAGATTTTTCTTGACTTTGATAAGTTGTAGCCATGCGCAATTTGTACGTGACACCCAACAGCATTGCCTGTATGGAATCTATTTATGCGGTTCCTTAAAAGCTGAAACATTGCAGACGCATGGACGACGTTCTTGGGAGGGCAGATTTAATCAAGGAAGCACTTATAGTAAGGCGGATGCTAGATGGATAGAGGATGCACAGTAATGTTGAGATTCAAAGAAAGCCATCAGGCATGTGGAGTTATATCTCAAAGGATCCCGCAAAGCAAAAAAAGGGGATGTAAACATTAGGAAGTCAATAATCCTCAGATGGTCAACACCCCAATGGCAATTTGATTTGATTGAATGGAATCGCAATATTTATTTTGTTAACTTCGTCAGTGTGGCCATTAAGGCCCTAAAAAGCTGCGATACCATAGTGAACGCCACATCAAGAATAAGCGAACCACACTAATGATATTTAGGCGAAAAATATGAGACATGGGTCGCCTTAACAATTTTATGACTTCATATCAATAGTCATACACGCATTCTAGAAAATTCCCCTCCGCAAGCCCCCTACGCGCCACCTTGCTTCCCCGATTAAGGGAAAATCCTCCAAGGTGCCTCAGGCGCCAACTAGGCAGCCGAATATAGGCTATGGCTAGAAGGAAATATTTTGCTTTCTTTTATTAATATTTTATTTTATATTATTAATATTTTTTTTTTGGGGGTAAAATTAGAATTTTTAGCTTTAAATTTTGACTCAAACTCTTGACCTAGTCATCTCATTTTTCATTTTTGTTTGTTTATGATTCTAGAACTTCAACTATACACATTTATGTTTCCCAATACAATTCATTTGTTTTTGGAAGTGCTCATTATTCTAGAATTATTTGAAAGTACTAATTATATTATGAATTTTTTATTTTTTAAGTTAAAAAACAACCACCTAGTAGCCTCTAGGGGATAGGCCCCCTCTTGCCACCCGATTACCACGTAGGGTATTTTTTTTTTTTTAAATGCACATCTTAATTAGACCTAAAGGTTATACAATTTATCATATATATTCTCTCCAACAGTATCCATGCATATATGATACACATCAAGATTCACTTTTCCTAGTTTACTTTTTCTTTTATCTAAACTTTTTCCCACAAAACACCACCAAACTAGCTCTTATTCCAACCAAAAATAATGTCAACTCTTCTCAATCAATGGATCTCAGTTCTAGGTGACCCACGATCCTGTGATTTTTTTAAAGAAAGAAAGAAGACCCATGTCTTAGACCACAAACGATTATCAACTAAATCACGGACAAGGGTTGAAAATACTACAAGTTGTGTTACCACAAACGATTATGAGGAAAAGACGCTAAGCGACTAGCTGATATCCATGGCATTCACTGTTGACACCCATAAATGCCATTATAAAATCTTTGCAAATGTATTACGATCATACTTGGACAGAATCTGTTCTAACGGATTGTATCTTTGTATCCTTGGTTTCTAAAGCTTAGTAAATGGACACCATTTCCAAGAAGAAATGATTTCTAATTTAAAAGTGGCAAATAAAAACTAGTTAGTTACTCTTACTTGTAACTGAGTGCGTACAACTTCCAGCTTTGATTCCTGTAAAAGTAATATTACAATATGAGATTGCAAACAAAACTGCAAAAGAGAAACATAAGTGGTATAATTAGAAATTTTTACCTGGTCCTGCAGTGCTTCTTGAAGATATGTAACCAAGGCCAACCTAGTTGCCTCAGAATTTTCAAGCTGCTCAACAGATTGATTAAGTGCATCTTCCTGCTCTTTCAAATCATCCAACAATGTAGATCCTTGTTGAGTTCCTGATAATACAGTTTTCAACAAGGAAAATCGTTAAAAACCACGGCACTAGAAACATTACTTTCAATAGATTACAACTAACTTACTAAATAGGGCATAAAAGCAAATTATAAGAAAGAAACAGAAAAGAAAGACGAAAGGCAAAAATAGAACAAGCAACTTATATACGGTACATAAAGATCAAGATGTAAGGTATGCAATTTCTGATATATTTCAATAATAAGAATTGTAAACAGATGTCCTATATATAGACTCTATAGGGTATTGAATTTCTGATGTTATTCAATTGAGTAAAGGTTTTACAATAGTGGCAGATTTATACAAGTCCTAGGAAAGTCCTAACTAGGTAAGATACAAACAAGGGCCTAACTAGGTAAGATACAAACAAAGTATTAAGGAGGAGATTGATCTGCAATCTCCTCTGATTCTACAGGATCTGTAACAGGATCCTTAACACACCCCCGCAAGAAGGTGGAGCCATCTGCGACATCAATCTTGTCACGTAGAAGCTGAAAGCGGGGTCTTGATAAGGGCTTGGTGAGGGCATCAACAAGCTGATCATCAGTGGCCACATGGGAGACAGTGAGAAGGCCACAAGAGACATGGAGAGGAGTGGCTCTGGACAGTAGGATTAGCCACGGGGGCCTGAGAGGATGGGTGCTGGAGCTGGGGACAGCGCTTAGCACTGTGGCCTTGAGTGCCACACCATTGGCAAAACCCTCAGTAGCCACTGCCTTGGGTGCTGTTGGACCTGCGCTGGTTGCTGGGGGGGCAGGCCGGAGCGCTGGGAAGAGGGACCACCGCTGTCAAAGGCCTGGTTGGAGGATCGGTGGTCTAAGGGGCCGCGGTTGTGGCGGTTGTGGCGGTTGTAGGACGGACCACGGGCTGTTTGGGTTGCGTTGGCAATTATGGTAGAGGGAGGGGGGTTTGGGGCGGCTCGGTTGGCTGCAGTTTCGTGCTGAACAAGCATGTCATGCAAGTGCTCAAAAGGAACTGGGGTGTCTCTGGACCTAACAACAGCGGCTAGGTCTTTGAAGTATGGGTCAACGCCATTGAGGACATGGAGAAGCAGGTCGTCGTCGGACAAGGGTGTGTCAATTGCTGCGAGTTCAACAGCAATGATACGTACCTCCTGGAGGTAATCAGAGACTGGTCGTGAGTCCTGGCGAAGGAGGGTTAAACGCTCCTCGAGTCCCAGTACCTGAGCTCTGGCTTTGCTCGCGTAGAGATGGGTGAGGCTGGTACAACAGCGATTAGGGTGATGACCTGGGGGGACACAGATGCCAAAATGGCATGGAGGAGCAACTGGTCCTGGTGGATCCAGAGGGCCCGAAGGGCAATTTCTACTGCAGGTGAGCAGGGATGTGTGCCATCCACGTAACCCATAAGTTCATACCCACGGAGGAGGGCATTGAACTGGGCGTGCCAAGAGGAGAAAGTGGTGGAAGTGAGTTTGACAGGGAGCTGTGCGGCTGCGTTTATGGTGACGAGGAAGGGAAGGGTAGGGTAGAGTTGGTGTCGATTGGTGGTGGGAGAGTATGGTTGACAAGGGTGGCAGTGGATTGGGCAGCAGCGGCGGTGGGGATTGGGGTTTGTTTCTAGGGTTTGCTCAGTGGAGCTTTTAGGGCTCTAATACCATATAAGGTATTGAATTTCTGGTGTTATTCAATTGAGTAAAGGTTTTACAATAGTGGCAGATTTATACAAGTCCTAGAAAAGTCCTAACTAGGTAAGATACAAACAAGGGCCTAACTAGGTAAGATACAAACTAAGTATTAAGGAGGAGATTGATCTCTGATTCTACAGGATATGTAACAGGATCCTTAACAGACTCTAGGTAGCTAAGGTAGGAATGTACAGGTAGCTAAACTAGGAAAGAATCAAGTAGATACAGGAAAACAGCAGGAAAGAATCAGAATGACTTAGGCCGAGAAAATCAATCTCTTGTGATCGACTGGGATCCTTATTACGCCCCCGCAAGACAGGGGAGCCGTCAGCGACACCGATCTTGGAGCGAAGGAGCTAAAAGCGTGGTCGTGGTAGTGCTTTGGTGAGGGCATCAGCTAGTTGATCGTCCGTGGTGATGTGGGAGACCTGAAGTAGGCCACAGCTGACCTGTTCTCGAACAAAATGGTAGTCAATCTCCACATGCTTCATGCGAGTGTGGAGGGTGGGATTGGAGCAGTAAAAGGTAGTGTCTATCTTGTCGCATGAGATGTTCGGCTTCCCTGTGATGGAGATGCCAAAGTTTAACAGCAAGGCTTGGACCCAGAGAAGTTCGGCGGTGGCAGAGGCCACAGCACGATATTCTGCCTCTGTGGATGACCTGGAGACAGCACGTTGTTTGCAGGATGTAGAAATCGGGATTCCGGCCATTATATAGACTCGGGAGTTCGGCCCTAAAACCAATTGGTGATAGGGGGAGTTGTCCAAGCCTATATAAGGCACACATTCATTTTCCTCTTTTCCGATGTGGGACATCTCACATCCCAACACACCCCCTTACGTGTGGCGGCTCTTCCAGCCAACACGTGATGATGTGAGCCCACCATCGTGGGATAACCCGCTCTGATACCATGTAGAAATCGGGATTCCGACCATTATATAAACTCGGGAGTTCGGCCCTAAAACCAATTGGTGATAGGGGGAGTTGACCAAGCCTATATAAGGTACGACAGTATAATCCTAGAGCTATAGACCAGAACACTACTAAATCTGTATAGGTAGACATACACGTGTACACTAACTTGTGACATCTGTCCTAGGTAGTTATTGGCAGTTAGTCAGTTACTAACTGCTGTCAGGATAAGATTAGGACAGATTTAACTGCCTGATCTTATCTGCCCACACTTATGTATATATAAACAGCCATTCGGCTATGTGAATGATATCAGAAAAATTCACCAATTCTTCATGGTATCAGAGCAGCACGTCTGACCACCATAGTTCTATCCTCCCTTCCTTCCTGCTATGGCTAGTGACTCCTGTGCCTCCCCCTCAATCTCCCTAAATCATGTCTCGACCCTAGTGTCCATCAAACTCACCGAATCAAACTATCTTCTCCGGGAAAGCCAGATTAAACCATTTCTGATTGGCCATAACTACTGGCGGTTCATCGATGGAACCCATTCTCCTCCTTCTCCTACCATTCCCTCTCCGGTTAATGATGAATCCTCTCCCCAATCCGATTCATCATCCTCTGCCATTACTGCATCCTCTGTTCCTCTGCCTAATCCTGCGTACCACCAGTGGTACCAAATCGATCAAACTCTCATCAGCATGCTTCGAGCAACGCTGACAGAACCTGTTCTATCTCAGGTTGTCGGACTGAACACTTCCCGAGAAATCTGGGAATGCCTACGGCAAAACTTCTCCCAACAATCCCTAGCAAATGCCACTAACCTCAGATTCCAACTCATGTCTCTCACTAAAGGCTCCCAATCTGTCTCTGACTACCTCAACCATGCCAAAACCCTCGCAGACTCTCTTGCTGCCATCAACGAACCATTCTCTTCCCGGGACTTGGTCACTGCTGTTTTACGTGGGCTTGGCTCAGAATACAGCATGCTTGTGATAGCCATGCTCAACTTTCCTCTTCTGCCTCCCTTCACTGATCTCAGAGCCCGACTCCTCTCCTTTGAAGCCCAACAAGCCTCCACCCTCCAACCTGCTGCTGTCAATCCACCCACTGCCCTGTACACTGCCCACCCTGAACCTGCCATTCACCGTGGACGTTCTGGTTTTCAGCGAGGCCCTCGCCCAGGACGTGGCACCCGCTTCCCCAACCGCCGCGGTTCTCCACGCACCTACTCCCCAAATCCCTCCCCTGGTGTACTCGGATCCTCTCCATATTCCTCAAATCGCCCCACCGGTCCTCAATGCTGGTCCTGCCATCGCTATGGCCACCTTGCTGCCCACTGCCCCAACCTGTCCCAGTCCCCCGATCACAACCTGTCTCAAGCCTTCGCTGGTCTCCACCTTGCCAACGTTTCAGACCCGAATTGGTACCCAGACACCGGTGCCACTCACCATGTCACCATGGATCCACTCTCCTCCCCACAACCTCCAACTTCCTCCCCTGAACAAGTCATGATCGGCAATGGCACCACCCTCCCCATCCACCAAACTGGTACAGTCTCCTTCTCCTCTGGTCCTTTCAATTTTCAATTATCTGACATCCTCTATGTTCCCACTATCCAAAAGAATCTGCTCTCAGTCTCCCAATACACTAAAGATCACTCTGTCAAAATTACCTTCTTCCCACACCACTTCCTTATTCAGGATTTACTCACTGATCAAGTTCTGTTTCAGGGCCCCTGTAAAGATGGTCTTTACAGGATCACACCACAATCTGCACCACCCCAAGCCTATCTCACCAGTGCTGCCCCATCCCTTTGGCACCAGCGGCTTGAACATCCCTCTTCCAAGGTCCTTCGCATGGTGACAACCACACATAAATTATGCACCCCTGTATCTTTAAATTCTGCACCCTTTTGTAATCAATGTGCTCTCAATAAGAGCACTCGCTTGTCATTCTCCTCTGTTGTTCATCAATCAATAAAACCATTCCATTTAATTCATTCCGATGTTTGGATGTCCCCTGTACTTTCTGTCTCTGGTTTTCGATATTACCTACTGTTCACTGATGATTATACTCGATTTACATGGATATTTCCCTTACGTCACAAGTCTGAAGTATTCACCCATTTCACCAAATTCTATTCCTATGTTCAAACTCAATTCCACACAAAAATAACTCAGTTTCAAAGTGATGATGGCACTGAATACACTAATCATCAGTTCCAAGACTTTTGCTTTGCCCATGGCATTCACCACCGTTTTTCCTGCCCCCACACTCCCCAGCAAAATGGGCTAGCTGAACGGAAACACCGTCATATCTCCGAAATGGGACGAACCCTCCTCCATACAGCCGGTCTACCTTACTCTTACTGGGCAGATGCTATAACCACTGCTGTTTTTCTCATTAACCTCCTTCCCACCCTTACATTTCACTGGACCTCTCCCTACACAAAACTACATGGCAAACCACCACCATATCATATTCTCAGGACCTTTGGTTGTTCGTGCTTCCCCTACATTGGACCCTACACCAAACACAAGCTGGAACCCCGCAGCCTACCCTGTATTTTCCTTGGTTACAGCCCACACCATGCAGGGTACCGTTGCCTACATGTACCCACAGGTCGAGTCTATATCAGCCGCCATGTTGTCTTCAATGAGCATGACTTTCCTTACCCCAAACCCTCCCCTCCTAACCCTCCCCTATCCTTCACCCCAATCATTTCCTTTGATTTCCCTGCTCACTCACCGGTCCCAGCACCACCAGTCCTCAGTCCTTCTCCCTCCCCTCCACCCATACCACCATCCTCACCACTACCAGATTCCCACCCGGACCAGTCCTCTTCCATCAGTTCTGCAGAGTCTCCAGGGGTCTCCTCAACCCAACCTCAACCCACACGACCCCCCAATATTCACCCTATGACTACCCGCAGCAAGGCTGGGATTTCAAAATCCCGAAACCTCCTCTATACCTCCAGATATCCCCTGCCCCAAGCCTTCAACACTACTAAACTTACCACACCTGAACCCACATCCTACACACAGGCCTCCAAATATCCTGAGTGGACAGCAGCTATGCAGACTGAATACAATGCTCTGATGAAGCAACACACCTGGTCCCTAGTTCCCCTTCCCTCTCATGCCAACACCGTGGGGTGTAAATGGGTCTTCCGCCTAAAACAGCGTGCAGATGGCTCTATTGAACGCTATAAGGCCCGCCTTGTTGCCAAAGGTTTCCACCAACAGGAGGGACTCGACTACAATGAAACCTTCAGCCCCGTGGTCAAACCAACAACCATCCGCATCGTTCTAGCCATTGCAGTTTCTCTTGGTTGGC
The DNA here is from genome assembly GCA_032719365.1 of Prinsepia uniflora. Lineage (NCBI taxonomy): Eukaryota > Viridiplantae > Streptophyta > Magnoliopsida > Rosales > Rosaceae > Prinsepia > Prinsepia uniflora. Next base: position 58,068,396 of record CM064870.1, on the reverse strand, counting down.
CCATCCGTCAACTGGATGTCACAAACGCCTTTCTCCATGGCACTTTACATGAAGAAGTCTACATGGTTCAGCCCCCTGGCTTCACTGACTCCCAACACCCTAATCATGTCTGCCGCCTCCATAAGGCTCTCTATGGCCTCAAACAAGCACCACGAGCATGGTTTGATCGTTTCAGCACTTTTCTCATTCACTATGGATTCTGTCAAAGCAGGGCCGACCCTTCAATGTTTGTTCTTCATCAACATAAATGCATCATGTATCTGCTCCTGTATGTTGATGACATCATCTTGACAGGCAACTCCCAAGAGGCACTGTCTACCTTCATGACCGCCTTAGCCCGTGCCTTCGACATCAAAGACTTGGGTCCCCTACACTACTTCCTTGGTGTTGAATCTCGTTCCACTCCTACTGGCCTTACTCTCACACAAAACAAATACACTGCTGAGCTCCTAAACCGTAGTGGATTGATTGATTGTAAACCTGCCCCTACCCCTGTAGCAGCAAAACAAACTCTGTCTGCCACCACTGGACAGCCTCTCCCAGATCCCTCTATCTACAGACAACTGGTGGGTGCCCTTCTTTACTTGACACTAACCCGACCTGATATCTCCTATGCAGTTCAAAATGTCGCCCAATTCATGAACCGGCCCACAGACACCCACCTAACTGCTGTCAAGCGCATTCTACGGTATCTAAAAGGCACAATCGGTACAGGCCTTCTCCTGCAGCGCTCCCGCTTCCCCCTAAGCCTACAAGCCTTCTCGGATGCTGATTGGGCAGGTTGCCCTGACACACGCAGATCAGTTACTGGTTTCTGCATCTTCCTTGGTCCAAATTTGATCTCCTGGTGTGCTAAGAAACAGAAAACTGTCTCCCGTTCCAGCTCTGAGGCGGAATATCGTGCCCTAGCCTACACCTGTGCAGACACGATCTGGATCCTCAGCCTCCTGCACGAGCTTCAGATCCTGCCTCAGCTGCCACTTCGTCTTTATTGTGACAACATGAGTACTGCACACATGACAGCCAACCCAGTGTTCCATGCCCGTACGAAACACATAGCTATTGACTACCACTTTCTTCGTGAAAGGGTTGCTGCTGGAACACACAACGTCCTCTTTGTCCCATCCGCTCATCAACTGGCTGACATCTTCACCAAAGGACTCCCCTTTGCTCGCCACAGTCAACTTGCATCCAAACTAGTCACCCATCAGGTGCCTAGTTTGCGGGGGGATGTACGACAGTATAATCCTAGAGCTATAGACCAGAACACTACTAAATCTGTATAGGTAGACATACACGTGTACACTAACTTGTGACATCTGTCCTAGGTAGTTATTGGCAGTTAGTCAGTTACTAACTGTTGTCAGGATAAGATTAGGACAGATTTAACTGCCTGATCTTATCTGCCCACACTTATGTATATATAAACAGCCATTCGGCTATGTGAATGATATCAGAAAAATTCACCAATTCTTCACAGGAGCTCCAAGAGATGAGGTTGCCTCCTAAGTAGACAAGATATGCAGTGGTTAACTTGCGGTCTTCAGGATCGCCAGCCCAATCCGCATCGGAGTATGCGTGCAAGGTGTGGTAGGAGTGGGAGACTGTGTGCAGGTGGTTGTTGGAGGTACGGTGCAGGTGAAGATCGAAGGACAAGGTGCCCTTCAAGTATCGAAGGACCCTTTTTAGGGCCTGCCAGTGCTGCTCATTGGGGGCATACATGAACTGTGACAGTTTGTTCACAGCAAAGAACACATCTGGCTGGGTGAGACTGAGGTATTGGAGGCTGCCCACAAGTTTCCGAAAGAGAGTGGGATCTGCGGGTGGGGAGCCATCCTGTAACATGAGTGTGGGAAACAGCCAGGGGTGTGGAGACAGGTTTGGCTCCATCCATTCGTGCCATGGTGAGAAGGTCTAGGATGTATTTGTGTTGGGACAGGAAAAGACCAGAGGTGGTGGGGAGAACCCCAACTCCGAGGAAGTAGTGAAGGGTGCCCATATCCTTGACTGAGAACCGGGCTGCCAAGGTTTGGATGAATCGGGAGACTAGGGCTTGGCTGTTTCCTGTCACAATTAAGTCATCAACATAAACAAGTATAGAACATTAGAGGCTTTCCTGAGCAAGAATAGGGATGCATCAGATGGTGCTGGGGCAAAGTCGTGGGACAGAAGAAAGGACTGGAGCTCCTGGTACCATGCCAGTGAGGCCTGCTTCAGGCCATAAATGGCTTTGCGAAGCTTGCAGACATACGAAGGGTGTTGGGAATCCGTAAAACCTGTGGGTTGTGCCATATGAACGTCCTCATGAGGGGTGCCTTGTAGGAAGGCATTGTTGACATCCAGCTGCGAGATGGGCCAGGCCTGAGTGACAGCAAGGTGGAGGACGGTGCAGATGGTGGTGGGTTTGACCACAGAGCTAAAAGTGGCTGAGAAGTCCACTCCCGGCCACTGATGAAACCCCTTGGCTACAAGACGGGCTCTGTACCTGTCCACATCACCCGTGGGGGTTCTCTTGATCCTAAACACCCATTTGTTGCCCACAATGTTTTGAGCAGGGTGAGGGGGAACCAACTCCCAAGTGCCATTCCTAATAAGGGCATTCATCTCCTTTAACATGGCTTTGCGCCAGTGGGGGTCCTTGGCCGCCTGAGACACACAAGTGGGCTCAATCAAGGAGAGGGTAGATGGGGTGGTTACAGTCAAGGCATAGCCAGGAACTGGTCGGACAGTGCCTGTTTGGGTGCGGGTTAGCATGGGGTGAGTGCGGGTGGGTTGTGGTGGTGGTGAGGGGGGTGGAGTGGAGTTTGCTGGTGTTGGAGGTGGGGGAGAGGAGGTGGTTGGGGGTGCTGTGGTGGGTTGGGAATGGGGCTGGTGCCTGGTGTGAGTGCGAAGAAGGGGTGGTGGGGGAGTGGGAACAGTGGTGGTGGCTGGTTGAGTAGATGCGGTCGCTGGTTGAGTAGATGCGGTCGCTGGTGGGGTGTTGAGAAGGCGAGCGGGGACTGGAGTGGGGTGAGGCAGTGACTGACCTCCGGCAGGTGGTGGTGCTGCGTCAAGACAGAGCGAGAGTGGTGTGTCCGAGGGGTCCAAGGGAGCTGGAGATGTTGCTGTTGAACTGGCAGGTGTAGTGTCCACGGGAGAAAGGTAAGACACAGGAGGAAGAGTGGACAGCCAAGTATCAAAGTTGGCAGAAGTGGCATGAGGGCGGTGAAAGGATGGATGGAGACCTAGGAAAGTGGATTCATCTAACTGAACATGTCTGGACACAAACAGTTTGTGAGAGGAGGGATCGAAACAGAGATAGGCACTTTGATTGAGGGAGTAGCCTAGGAAAATGAAGGGAGTGGATCGAGGTTGCATTTTGTTAGAGGAATAGGGATGGAGCCACATGAAACATAGGCAACCAAAGGTGCGGAGTTTAGTGTAGTTGAGTGGCTGGTTGAATAAGGTAGTGAAGGGGCTGGTGTTTTTGGAGGGTTAGGATGGGAAGCCTGTTTATGAGATAGAACGCAACCTTGAAGGCATACAGCCAATAGGTGAGGGGAAAATTAGCTTGGTGGAGTAAGGTGAGGCCAGTTTCAACAACATGGCGGTGTTTCCGTTCAGCGATGCCATTGTGTTGTGGGGTTATGCCGTGAGAGGTGAGGAAAGGTTTGAGCTTGACAAATTCCCCACCACCATCAGTGCAAAGGGAGGTGATGGTGGTGGTGAAGTAATTTTCAACTAGCTTTTTAAAATCAACAAAGGTGGCAAAGACATATGATTTCGTTTGAGGGGGTAGAGCCAAGTGTACTTAGTATAATTGTCTATAAAAATGACATAGTAGCAGAAACCAATAGGGGAAGGATACGGGGCAGGGCGCCAAACATCAGAAAACAATAATTGAAGGGGTCATGTGCTAGTTAGAGAGGAGACACCAAAGGGAAGTTTGTGACTTTTATTGCATAAGCAGGAAGGACATACAGAATCAGTAGGTTTTGAGGTTACATTGATTGAGCATAATTTAAGAACAGATTAAAGGATTTTAGGACTAGGATGGCCTAGACGACGGTGCTATAGGTGAGGAGAGACCACCACACCCACCAGAGCGTGAGGTTGTTGGAGGGAAGGGGGAGACCACTCGTACACACCATCCCTACCCCAGCCTTGAAGCAGTATCGCCCCCGTGGTGAGATCCTTCACATGAAAGCAATCAGAAAAGAATTCAATGGAAGCGTGGTTAGTTTTGTTGAATTGGGAGATGGAAATCAGGTTGCGAGTCATATGAGGAACACAAAGGACATTATTAAGGTGAAAGGAGTGAGAGGAGGGGGAAGGTAGGGACATATTACCAATGTGGGTGATTTACAACCCCCTACCATTGCCAAGAAGGATCTCATCGGGACCACTGTAACGAGTGACCTCGGAGAGATGTTGCAAGTGAGGAGTCACATGATGAGACGCCCCGGAGTCTAGAAGCCAAGGAGAGGAATAGCTCTGGACAGTGGGATTGGCCACGGGGGGCTAAGAGGATGGTTGATGGAGCTAGGGCCAGTGCTTAGCACTGTGGCCTTGGGTGCCACACCACTTTCAGAAGCCACGGTAGCCACCTCCAGGGTTGGTGGGGCGACTATATGGTGGAAGAGTAGGAGCGCTGGTTGGAGTAGCCTCTGGTGTCTGAGTTGTAGGACCGCTGGGAAGTGGAACCACGGCTGGAACGGCCAGGGTTATAGCCACGGGAGGCTTGAGTTGCATTGGCCGTGATGGTGGAGGCAGGGGAGTTGGTTTCGGCTCGTTTGATTGTTGTTTCGTGCTGAACCAGCATGTCATGCAGATTCTCAAAGGGGACTAGCGTGTCTCTGGACCTTACAGCAGTGACTAGGTCTTTGAATTCTGGTCCAACTCCATTGAGGACATGAAGGAACAAGTCGTCATCGAACAAAGGTGTGTCAATTGCTGCGAGTTCATCAGCAATATTACGTACCTCCTGGAGGTAATCAAAGAAGGGCTGAGAGTCCTGTCGAAGGAGAGTTAAACGCTCATTGAGGCCAAGTACACGGCTCGGGCCTTACTGGCATAGAGATAGGTGAGGCGAGCCCAGGTATCTGCTGATGTTTGTGCAGCAGCGATGAGGGTGATGACCTGGGGGGGAGGCACGGATGCCAGAATGGCATGGAGGAGAAGCTGGTCCTGGCGAATCCAAAGGGCACGTAGTGCGGTTTCTCTAGCAGGTGGGTAAGGATGCGTGTCATCCACGTAACCCATGAGGTCATACCCACGGAGTAGGGCATTGAACTGGGCAAGCCAAGGAAATAACGTGGTGGAAGTGAGTTTGACAGGGAGCTCGGCAGCAGTGTTAATGGTGATGAGGGCGGGAAGATGAGGGTGTGTGGTATCGGTTGGTGGTGGTAGTGGTGTAATGTTTTGGGCGGCCATTGGATTAGGGTTTGCCTAAGGTTTGCTTGATGGAGCTTTAGTGCTATGACACCATGTAAGGTATGCAATTTCTGATATATTTCAATAATAAGAATTGTATACAAATGTCCTATATATAGACTCTAGGTAGCTAAGGTAGGAATGTACAGGTAGCTAAACTAGGAAAGAATCAAGTAGATACAGGAAATACAGCAGGAAAGAATCAGAGATGATTCTGTTGGCTTAGGCCCAGCAAATCAAGGAGATTGATCCTCAATCCCGTGATCGGTTGGAATCCTTATTACAAGAGACCTTTATAAAGCTGACTGAAAGCTTCAAATAGTTCAAACGTCTTCATTACTATATTATCATGAAAATCAAAATTGTAAATATATGCGAAGAGAGGATTTCATTGACCTTACCTGCGTTTGGATGAGGAAATTTAAGAGTACTAAGGAATTCCAAAATGAATTTAAATTGACGGAAATTAATTTCAAAAAATGTTGAAGGTCTTGCTTGGATAACCTAAAATAATAATGGAGTTTATTTTTTATTTTTCCTAAATATTCCATACATGAGTGGTAATGATCACCGACATTGGGGTGGGAAAGGGTGGTGATGGTGATGACAATTTTTTTTTTGGGGGGGGCAGTAATTTAGATCATGGTGGTTGTGGAGGATATGACGGTGTATATGGGGCTGGTCACGTCCTGGCAATGATGGTGCCCGGCTTTGGTGTAAGGGATGGTGGCGGCTATGGTGCTTGAATGGTGGCTATGGTGCTAGGAGTAGGGGTGGCCATAATGGTGGTAGAGACTATGATAGTGGAGGTGTTGTCAATAGTGGTGTTGGTAGCAGTAAGGTGTGGTATATATGGTGGTGGTAGGTTGGTTGGTATGGGGGTGGTGATCATCATAGGGTGTCGATGATGCGAAGTTAGTAGGCATGGAAGTGGTGGTGAATACGTTGTTGTTTTTTAATTTTTCTGTCTTAACACTTATTGGAAATTTAGAAGTAACTTTTTTAGATGGAATTTGGAAAAATTCCAAAGTATGGAAGTTCTAAATTCCATGTTGTGCGGAAGCGTCTCAAAACAATATAAAAAATATGAAGAGCAAACTAAGAACACAAAGAATCACGTGGCTCAGCAATAAGCCTACGTCCACGAACGAAAACAGAGAGGAATTCCACTAATAACAAAAAAGATTACAAAAGAGATTCAATTCTCCCAACACCCAAAAGCCTTAAACCCCAATATACCCAATGTCTTACTAACAAAAGGTGCAGCACTACAGATTTTGTAATGGCACACCAACAAAAAAGACACGGCTAAAACTAAAAGCCTAAGCACCAATTATATACTACTCTTAGCTTATCCTAATCCTATGAGGAATACAAAACCAGAATCCTTATAAAACAGGAAACAGAGTCCTACAAGGATTAGAAAACTCTAATCCTTATAAAACACAAAACTAAAAACAGCTAACAATAGTACTTACTAATTGACTTATAATTTAAGGCAAATTACAACATCCCAAACAAGGGAATTTAAGTTCTCGGTCTTAACACTTACTGAATATGTTGTTTCTTAAGACATCCAAGGGAATTTAAGTTCCGAATTTTATCTAATTCCAAGTTTTCCCTCATTCTGAAGGAAGTCAAGGGTCCATTTGGAGCGAATGCATTGAGAAACACATCCATAATTTGAATTATTAAAGTTTCCTGAATTTGACTTCAGGATTTTAATACAATTCTATGAAAGAAAAAAAACCTTGGACAATGTACTCAACAGTGAAATGAAGGTATAAATAAAGACTAGTTGACACTCCTAACCTCAAGAATGAGATAGAGAGATGGTCATGCTGATCTGAGATTATTAAATTACTTGGCTGTACTAGAGAGATTAACTAGAGCTTTTTAAATTTATGCATACAAGAAAACTTTCTAATCTTTCTTCCAGTAACAAGATATGTGATCAAGTCTTCCACTTTTCATGGTAATGGTCTGTAAGGGCCACTTATTTAGATCCAATTATTGAGGTAAGAAAAAGGTTTAAAACATGAACAACCGTAAAAAAAAAATGCATAACATGAGTTGAGAGTGAAAAGAATATTAATAAAAAGTAAAAGATAGCAATAATTCATCTGTAACTTAATTATCTCTTATACTTTTTTCTTTATATCAAATCAACATTCATTAATAAAAAATAAAAAAAAGCAAAGTAAAGAACAAGCACCCCTTGAAATTAGAACATCTAAAATATGAAAAGAAAATATTTTTAAAATCGCACCATTATTCCTAAACAACAGTGTCTTTCCAATCTGAACAGAGAACTGAATTGTGAATTGACAAATACTGAAGAGACTGAAGCTCATAAACTGCACAAATACTCTTCCCACACAGAAAAATAACAGGAAAAACACGTAACTCCTAACCCTCTAGCTGTGAAAGATTCTCCTATTTCTTTCCTGACAAAAGACCCAAAACATAACCAACACACTGCATTTCCATATCAATTCACCTGTCTTTCCACCACCACAAGATCTTCTGCCTTCCACAAAGAAGAGCATAACATGATGCTGGAGCTTCCCAAATAAATCAAGTTCCCTTCAGCAATCGAAACAACAATGATAAAGCAATATTGCAGTGCAGAACTAAGTGATCTGCACTTCATGCCCAACTTTCACACATGATACACAGAGCAGCCCAATTTGGTATGAGGGACAAAAAAGGTACAACTACTTTTTCAGTACGCAGTATGTTAGGGTTAGACATAAAGTTGAACAGTATTTAGGGCCGAAGAAAAGGTACCACTACTTTCCTCCAGACCCACTAAAAGGTATTAAAAACAGTTTTCAGTTTTATGTTTTATTGAATAACTTTGTTTTACAGTAGTGCCCTATTTATCCAGAGGTTTAACAGAGTCCTAACTAGGTATATACAAGTAAAGTCCTAACTAGGTATGTAGTGGTAGAGACTAACTAGGAAAGAAATACAATAGGAATGAATCAAATACAATAGGAAGGAATCAAGATTGATTCCTGTAGAGATCGAATCAGCCGAATCAGGGAGAAGGATTCTCAATCTCCTGTGATTCGGCAGGGTCCTTAATACGCCCCCGCAAGATGGTGGAGCCATCAGCGACACCAATCTTGGAACGCAGTAGTTGAAAGCGCGGGCGGGGCAGCGGCTTTGTGAGAGCATCAGCGAGTTGATCATCGGTTGTGGCATGAGAGACTTGAAGGAGACCACGGGTGACATGATCACGAACGAACTGGAAGTCAATGTCGACATGCTTCATGCGAGAGTGAAGAACTGGATTGGCACAGTAGAAGGTGGTGCCAATGTTGTCACAGGACATGCTTGGTGGACCAGCAATGGAAAGGCCAAACTCCCGTAGGAGGGATTGGACCCAAAGCAACTCAGCAGTGGTGGAGGCCACTGCACGGTATTCGGCCTCAGTGGATGACCGGGAAACTGCCTTCTGTTTACTGGAGCTCCAGGGGATGAGATTGCCCCCAAGATAAACCAGGTAAGCTATAATGGATTTGCGGTCTGAGAGGTCTCCTGCCCAATCGGCATCGGAAAAGGCATGGAGGGTGTGGGAGTGAGAAACAGCGTGCAGATGGTTGGAAGACCTGGAGTGAAGCTAGAGGCCATAGAACATAGTGCCCTTGAGATAGCGCAGGACTCGTTTGAGGGTCTGCCAGTGAATGTCCGTGGGAGCATGCATGAATTGGGAGAGCTTGTTGACAGCAAAGGAGAGATCCAAGCGGGTGAGATTGAGGTATTGAAGGCTGCCAACCAGCTTTCTAAACAGCGTGGCGTTGGCAGGGGGGGAGCCATCTGTAAGGGTGAGTGTTGGAGAGACCGCAAGTGGGGTGGCTACAGGTTTAGCAACATCCATGCGAGCTGTGGTGAGGAGGTCACGGACATACTTGTGCTACGAGAGAAGGAGACCAGTGGGAGTGGGAAGAACTTCCACCCCAAGGAAGTAATGAAGATCCCCCAGGTCTTTGATAGAAAATCTGGCAACCAAGGTGGTGATGAAGCCGTTGATAAGAGATGAACTGCTGCCTGTCACAATGAGATCATCAACATACACCAGAAAATACTGAACATGGTTACCTTGGCGGAAAATGAACAAGGAGGCATCCGAGAGGGCAGGTGTAAACCCTTGAGCGAGAAGGAAGGCATGCAGCTCCTTGTACCAGGCGTGGGGGGCTTGCTTAAGACCATACAGGGCTTTCTGAAGTTTGCCCACATGGGTAGGTTTATCAGGATCAACAAAGCCGGTTGGTTGGGCCATGTAGATATCTTCAGTGAGGGTGCCATGGAGGAAGGCATTGTTGACATCAAGCTGCCGAAGGGGCCAGCCTTGAGTCACAGCAAGGTGAAGGACAAGTCGGATGGTTGTGGGCTTGACCACCGGGCTGAAAGTGTCCAGAAAATCCACATCTGGGCGTTGATGGAACCCTTTTGCGACAAGATGGGCCTTAAACCTGTCAACCTTACCTGTAGGGGTTCGTTTGATACGAAAGACCCATTTGTTGCCTACCACATTCTGATTGGGGCTGGGAGGGACCAGATCCCAGGTGCCATTGCGAATGAGGGCATTAAGTTCTTCAGACATGGCATGCCGCCATGCAGGGTCTTTGAGGGCTTGAGAAACACAGGTTGGCTCAACCAGAGAAGGGAGAAGGTGAGAGGTGGCAGTGAGGGCATAACGGGAAACAAGTTTGATGGTGCAAGTTTGGGTCCGGGTGAACATAGGATGAGCATGTTGTGGTCGAGAGGGTGGTGGAGGAGGGTGGGAGGAGGCGGGGGGGGCGAGGGCGCCGGCTGTAAGTGAGGAGAGGAGCATGGGGGCTGGTAGGGATGGTGGTGGCAGAGGGTAGGGCGCTGGTGGCCGGTTTCTGGAGGTGCAGGTGCAGCAGGGGTGGGCGGTAAACCAGAAGGAAAGGGTGACAGAACTGCAGCAGGGGAAGATTGAGCCTCTCGGCGAAGTAGAGAAGGTGCAGTGAGATGGTCCTCGGGAGGAGGATCAGCTGGCACAGCCGGTGGGGCAAATGTGGCAGTCGAGACAGGAACGATGGAAACAGGTAGGAGAGTGGCGAGCCAAGAGGCAGTGAGTTCAGGAGTGACCAGGGAAGTGTGGGAAGTGTCAAAAGAACCAGGGAAGGTAGACTCATCAAACTGGACATGACGGGAGACAGAGTTTGCGAGTGGAGGGGTCAAGACACAAGTAAGCGCTCTGGTTGAGGGAATATCCAAGAAAGACACAGGGCGAGGACCATGGTTGAACATTGTTCTGGGTGTAAGGGCGAAGCCAAGGGAAACAAAGGCAACCGAAGGTGCGGAAATGGGTGTAGTTAGGTGGGAGGTGAAAGAGGAGAGTGTAAGGGCACGTATTTTGGAGGTTGGGAGTGGGAAGCCAGTTGATAAGGTAGACAGCTGCCCGAAAGGCATAGGACCAGTAGGATAGCGAAAGGGAGGCCTGATGGAGGAGGGTGAGACCAGTTTCAACGATGTGACGATGATGCCGTTCAGCGACACCGTTATGTTGAGGTGTGTGGGGAGGAGTTAGGAGGTGGTTAATGCTGTGGGTGGCAAGAAAGGGCGTCAGTTTGATGAACTCACCACCGCCATCAGTATAAAGGGAAGTGATGGGGTGCTGGAAATATTTTTCAACCAGAGTTTTAAGTCCTGAAAAGTGGAGTAAACATCTGATTTTTTGCGTAATGGATACAGCCAGGTGTATTTAGTGAAATGGTCAACAAAAATCACATAGGAAAAACCATCCACGGATGTGTAAGGCGCAGGACCCCAAACATCGTTGTAAAGTAATTGTAAGGGACGGGACGATTGAAGAGAGGAAACGCCAAATGGAACGCGGTGACTTTTATTGCATAAGCAGGAAGTACAAACTGACTCAAGATGTTTAGGGGACACAGAAATGGAAGACTGACTAAGGACACTTTGGAGAACTTTAGAGCTGGGATGGCCCAAACGACGATGCCACAGATTGGGAGAGACCACCACACCCACCGGAGCTTGAGGCCGTTGAAGGGAGGAAGAGGACCACTCATAGACACCATTCCTACTCGGGCCTCGAAGGAGAACCGCCCCTGTGCTGAGATCCTTCACATGGAAAAAAGTTGGAAACAGTTCAATGGAGGTGTTATTTTGGTGATTAAACTGAGAGATAGAAATCAGATTATTGGTCATGGAAGGAGCACAAAGGACATGTTTAAGAGTAAAGGAAGAGGAAGTAGGTGTGGGTAAAGAGACAGAACCGGTGTGGGAGATACCAAGTCCCAAACCATTACCTATGGTTATTTCGTCAGGGCCACTGTACTGCTGGGCATCAGAGAGGTTTTGAGTGTGACCAGTGACATGGTGTGAGGCACCAGAGTCCAAAATTCAGGTCGGAGAAGGGACCTGGAGGGCAGAGTTGGCCACGGGAGGACTGTGGGAAGGGAGCTGAAGCTGTGGACAACGTTTGGCGCTGTGACCCTGAGTTCCACACCACTGGCAGAAGCCACGGTAGCCAGTGGGAGGATTGGGGGAACGCTCGTTGTTGCCCGAGATGATGGAAGAGGTGGTCCGGTGGCCTGAGGGGCGAGAAGCGCCGTGAGTGGGTGGTTGAGAGCGGGCACTGTTAGGTGCGGATGCAACATGGGGAGAGGGATAACGGTGAGCATGGTGGGAGACATTAGCAGTGATAACCTAGGCAGGTGTTGGGGGGGGGGGGGGGGAGGGGGGGGGCTGTCACGCTTAATGGCTTCCTCATGCTGAACAAGCATATCATGCAAGTTCTCAAAGGACACAGCGGTGTCCCTGGACCGGACAGCAACAGTGATGTCCTTAAATTGGGGTCCTACCCCGTTGAGAACATAAAGAAGCAAGTCATCATCGGCAAGGGGGGTGTCAATTGCAGCAAGTTCGTCAGAGATGAGACGAACTTCCAGCAAGTAATCAGAGACAGGGCGTTCACCACGGCGGAGGAGATAGAAACGCTCCTTAAGGCCTAGAACACGGCCACGGGCCTTGCTGGCATATATGTGGGTAAGACGCTGCCAAGCAGCAGCAGAGGTGGGGGCAGCGGCAATGAGGGTTATAACCCGAGGGGAGACAGACCAGGATGCCGTGGAGGAGGAGTTGGTCCTGGCGTAGCCAGAAGGCACGCTGCGCAGGCTCAGTTTCAGGGGGACAGGGATGAGATCCATCCACAAACCCCATGAGATCATACCCACGGAAGAGGGCATGAAATTGGGCACGCCAAGGAAAGTAATTGTTGGATGTGAGCTTGACAGGAAGCTGGGCTGCGGCATTGATAGTAATGAGGGAGGGCGAAAGGGCAGGATCTACGGTGGGTGGTGGTGGTGGTGGGAGGGAGGGAGCCGAGGCAGAATTGGGTGGGGCAGCCATGGAAACTGAGGATTTAGGAATTAGGGTTTTGGAGTTTTACTCGGTGGAGCTTAGATGCTCTGATACCATAAAAGGTATTAAAAACAGTTTTTTGTTTTATGTTTTATTGAATAACTTTGTTTTACAGTAGTGCCCTATTTATAGAGAGGTTTAACAGAGTCCTAACTAGGTATATACAAGTAGAGTCCTAACTAGGTATGTAGTGGTAGAGACTAACTAGGAAAGAAATACAGTAGGAAGGAATCGAATACAGTAGGAAGGAATCGAATACAGTAGGAAGGAATCAAGATTGATTCCTGTAGAAATCGGATCAGCCGAATCAGGGAGAAGGATTCTCAATCTCCTGTGATTCGGCAGGGTCCTTAATACCCACCACCTCGGTGAAGTACAAACTGACTCAAGATGTTTAGGGGACACAGAAATGGAAGACTGACTAAGGACACTTTGGAGAACTTTAGAGCTGGGATGGCCCAAACGACGATGCCACAGATTGGGAGAGACCACCACACCCACCGGAGCTTGAGGCCGTTGAAGGGAGGAAGAGGACCACTCATAGACACCATTCCTACTCGGGCCTCGAAGGAGAACCGCCCCTGTGCTGAGATCCTTCACATGGAAAAAAGTTGGAAACAGTTCAATGGAGGTGTTATTTTGGTGATTAAACTGAGAGATAGAAATCAGATTATTGGTCATGGAAGGAGCACAAAGGACATGTTTAAGAGTAAAGGAAGAGGAAGTAGGTGTGGGTAAAGAGACAGAACCGGTGTGGGAGATACCAAGTCCCAAACCATTACCTATGGTTATTTCGTCAGGGCCACTGTACTGATGGGCATCAGAGAGGTTTTGAGTGTGACCAGTGACATGGTGTGAGGCACCAGAGTCCAAAATTCAGGTCGGAGAAGGGACCTGGAGGGCAGAGTTGGCCACGGGAGGACTGTGGGAAGGGAGCTGAAGCTGTGGACAACGTTTGGCGCTGTGACCCTGAGTTCCACACCACTGGCAGAAGCCACGGTAGCCAGTGGGAGGATTGGGGGAACGCTCGTTGTTGCCCGAGATGATGGAAGAGGTGGAAAACCTCGGTTATCTTTGCTGGCTACGACGACGTTGTTTTCTCCATCTAACACAGGAGAGACAACCCCAATTGGTTGATGCCAGTGACTGAATGAAACAACCCCAACAGCAGCAGCAGTTTGTGGAAGAAAAATCTGGTTGTTAAGGTACATGAACATGAACACGAGATTATGCAATTGCAAAAACATGTGCGGACTGTTCATAAAGAGGCCCATTCAAAATAAAGTATGTGCTGGAGAAGAAGAAAGCGCAGTTAGACATGCCGCGTGTCAGCTTGTAATTGGCTAATTATAATATTACAGATGAAATGAGAAAAAAGCGCTTACATTCAAGGCCAGTCTAATGGAATTGGGGAAAAATTTCTGACGAAAACCCCAATATGAGGGTTAAGTGAGAAAATTCACCGTTCATTGGCAAAGTGAGATTTTTAGCAGGTTCAAGGGGCATTTTGAGTAAAACAATTACCATAAATAGTTGGTTCCTTAAAAAAAATTTATAAAGAGATAAAACTGAGTGTCCCCAAAACATAGGAAAGAAACAAAGATATAAATCCATCTAAGAAGAAGCTCCTGAATACGATATTTAGGAAGCCAACAGAGTAATTGGCATCCATTGAAAAAGAACCAAAAATAGTCAAAACAAATACTTGTCTTTTAAGTGTATTACAGCCTTCCAAAAATATAAAAGACGTCGAAAAAGAAGTAGAATAGGTCCAGGGTTTGAATTCCTCCAATGTAACCAAAAAAGATATAGAAGATGTGGACAGAAGAAAAAGATCAGGTTTCAATCAGATTTCATAGAACAGAATATACAAGAAAAAAAGCATTAACACATGCTCCATCAAGAGTGCCAAATGCAACTAAAAATCACAAGTACATCACAATTCAAAGGCCATTGAACAACAAAATTGCAAAATAATTAGCATAAATCACTCCAAAAAGGCCGTAGGCATCACATAGGGTTGAGTTGCCCCACACAACCCTGATAAGAAGCAAACCTCCAAGAATTGTATTCAGACTTCAAAATCTGCTATTAAAGATTACCACAAAGTAAATTATGAAGTCCTAAACCTGATAAAATTAGGAATCTAAGCTTAATCCCACTAAATTAAATGACTATTGGACCTGCTGTAAGGCATTTCTAACAGCACTCTTTAATAAAAATTAAAGACTAAACCCTTTGACCCACATTAATGACATTAAACAGTTTCTCCAACATATGTTCCCCATCACTATTGAAAGAAATAGATCAGGAAATACAGCAGATGCACATGCGGTCCACCTAGACCACACCAACTACAAACACAAAACAAGAAAAACCAGTCAATACAAGACTTAGACTGACCCAGATGAATTTCTCCAACTATGACATCCCTAAGATGCTTCAATGAACATGCCCCCACAAGGAAGCAAAAATTCTAATTCATCCAAACTAAAAGTCAATTCCTCTCATCTTGGCAAAAAAGAAAATTAAAAGCTCTTCTACTGACCGCCATTCCTAGCCTTGTACCGTTTTTGTTTTAACTTTCGAAATACAAACACGGGAATAATTGAAAACTTTCTTTGATTGAAAGAGTACTCTTCCTATGTATTTTATTTTTTATTCATAGAATATATTGCTCCACTAAAATACAAGAGAATTTTGAAACGAAGATATTTTAAATTTCAATTTAAAAATTAAAGTAAAGAAATTTAAAATAAAATAAAAAAAAAAAGCTTTACCGAACACGTCAACAAGAACTACTACTTTCTTAAAAAGACACGCTCCAAATTGAGGATACAACAACTAGACACATATTTTTGAACTAAAGGAGCAAAGTAACTTAGTCAATTCACCAGCTATTTTAAACAATACACCAATGAGATAAGAAAGCACAGGAACTTCTTTCTCAAAGCATAGCACAAGTCCCCAGATCCATCAATAGACCAAAGTCTCTTATCAGGGTATGCTTAATTCACGCGATGTTACTGGTACAACGAGACAACAAATTTGAGACATCCATGACCTCCCTGTCATTGGGTCCTCAGAAAGATTTAAGTTCCAAGATCTAAGGAGAAAACCAGATTATGACCCAAAGATGATCTGTAACCAATAAGGAGTAAAAGTTAAAGGGATGAATCACCTATCCTAGTATCTTCCAGACATGAATTATAGCCCCTTTCCTAAAAGATCATATGGTAGTTCTGGTAATCAATGGACTTGCAGAAGTAACAATATAAAACTCAATAATTAAATTCATAATTTTCACAACAAAACAGTCTTACATACTTTCATCTAGTTCTATGACAAATCATTCTTTCCATGTTTTATGTAAAAAACAATAATGAACAAAAACGCATGTGGTCTTACCATGTATTAAGGAGTTTTCAACATCTTCATCAATTTTACCCACACGAAGCACAGCAGCACTGCACTTGTTTAAAGCAGCTTCTTCACTATAATGTTCATCCAGAACAGGCTGAAATGCGGTAAGTATTTTTTCTGGCAGACCTCCAACAACCAATTTCTGAGGTTAACAAGAACAATGGCGTATGTTCAAGCCCACAATAAACAAGCATACAATTTTGAAAGTTCAATATAAAACAACACTAACTACCGCAAGAGCTTACAATTCTAACTGATTGTCCGTCCCTCTTCACAATCTTGATAGGATTTGAACTCTTTCCATTGCTTACAGGTAGAGCAGGAGGGTTCCTTCCCATCATTTCATCCTTAAGACTCTGACCTCGAGAACCAAAAACCTTCCTTTCTTCCCATATGTCAACCTGAATAAACAAATGCAAATAAATAAATACAAGATCCAAAAGAGAAAGTTTCCTTATGATGAAGTAATAAGAATAACTAAAAGAGGACATTGAGCTTGTTCATCATAGTTCACTACAAGGAAAGGAAGATGCTCATCTTCTAGTTTGCAGTAAACTAATTCTTACCCCACCCCCCCTCAGAGCGTAGCTAAGTGCAGACACTAAACTGTTTCTGGTACAGGCCAGCAATACAGAAACCAAAACACAGAAAAGAAAAAGGAATAGGATAAAGTAGGAACGAATAGCTTGAGTGCTAGGGTAAACCCTGATAAAGATACACGGGAATCCCAGGAGATTGAGGATCAATCTCCCTGATTCCCAGATCTCAGAAGTCAAAGGAATCCATCTGATTCCTTCCTAAAATAGTCCTAAGATCTCTATAGATACTTCCCTAGTTAAGTCCATCCCTCCTTAATTACACCAAAACCATATCACCCTCCTCAAAATCTTGGACTCTCCAATGTTGATTAGCTGAAGTTGTATAGGATTCATTGCTAGCCTTTATCACTGCCTTAACTTCCTCGTGCACCATTTTGACATGGTTTGCAAATGCCTCACCGTCATCACTCACCCTTGCCCCTTGTGGCAGCGAGACTAAATCAAGTACATGTTATGGTTTGAGTCCATAAGCGACTGCAAAGGGTGTCTTCTTCGTGGACCTGTTTACAGAGTTATTATAGGCAAACTCAGCTTGAGGGAGTACAGTATCCCATGATTGCACATGACCTTTGACAAGGCACCTCAGCAAGTTGCCCAAGCTCCGGTTGACTATTTCAGTTTGACCATCAGTTTGAGGGTGGCAAGTGCTAGAGTATTTTAAATCCGTTCCCAACTTCCTCCATAAGGTTCTCCAAAAATGACCTGTAAACTTGACATCTCTGTCAAAAACAATTGTAGTTGGCATCCCATGTAATCGCACCACCTCTTTGAAGAATAAATCAGCCACAATTGTAGCACCTGCAGTTCGCGAACATGGTATGAAATGTGCCATTTTGGAAAAACGGTCCACCACCACATAAATACTATCATGTCCCCGTCCTCGGAAGACCCAACCCCAAATCCATGCTAATATGCACCCAAGGAGTTTCTGCCACTGATAATGCCGTGTATAAACCTGTGTTTTGTGAAGTGCCCTTGCCAAGTTGACAAACATGGCACCTCAGTACTAACCTATTCACATCCTTGTACATTCCAGGCCAATAATAACGATCAGCCACCATTGCCATTGTTTTATCCCTCGCAAAATGTCCTCCTAGCCCATTGCCATGTAGCTCTCGAATAATTTGTTCGCGTAGCGATCCATCTGGAATACACAACAAATTCCCTTTGAAAACATACCCATCCTGCATTTGAAATGGCAGCATCCTCCCTCCGTTGGGAGCTTGAAGTTCTGCGACTATAGAACTGAAATATGGGTCTGTGACGTAGTGTTGTTTTAACTTCTCAAACCCAATGACTTGGATACTCATCACGTCCAGTAAGGTATACCTTCGAATAAACCACAAACTCCCTTGGTTGCTCAACTTTTGTTGGGTATTTAAGTACCGTAATGCTTGGTGATCTGAATAAACCACAAACTCCCGATAAGCAAGATGATGTTTCTAGTGTCGTATTGCACGAACTACATCATAAAATTCTAGATCATAGGTGGAGTAGCGACACTTAGCGCCTGCCAATTTCTCACTGAAAAATTCTACCGGCCTGCCTTCTTGATTCAAAACAGCCCCTATGCCCACATGGGATGCGTCACACTCAATAGTAAATAGCTTTTCAAAATTTGAGAGTGTGAGTATTGGAGCTTGTCATTTTTCTTTTCACCTCTTCGAATGCTTAGCGAGCTGATTTTGACCACTCAAATCTAGTTGCTTTTAAACATTCAGTTATTGGGCTCATGTGGGAACTAAAATTGCGAATAAATCTCTTGTAAAACAACACCAGCCCATGGAAGCTTTGCACATCTTCCACAGATTGGGGGATTGGCCACTCATTGATAGCTCGGATTTTCTCAAGGTCAGCCTGCAACCCCTCTGATGAAACAATAAACCCAAGAAACATGACTTTGTCGCATAGGAATGAACATTTCTTTAGATTGACATACAACTTCTCGTGACAGAGAACCTCCATGACTTGTCGTAGATGAGCCAAGTGTTCTACCCGTGTACGACTATATATTAAGATGTCATCAAAGTAAACAAGCACAATTGAATTTAGGAAAGGTTTGAGTACCTCGGTCATAACTTGCATAAATGTACTAAGAGCATTGGAGAGTCCAAACGGCATCACTAACCACTCATAGAGTCCATTTGGTTTTTGAAAGCTGTTTTCCACTCATCTCCACTTCTCATGCAAATCTGATGATACTCACTTCTTAAATCTATCTTGGAGAATACTTTGGATCCCGCCAACATATCCAACATGTCTTCGAACCGCGGGATAGGGAACCTGTATTTTATTGTGATTTTGTTAATGGCACGGTTGTCGACGCACATTCTCCATGTTCCATCCTTCTTGGGCATTAATAAGGCCGGCACAGCACAAGGGCTTTTGCTCTCACGCACAAGATCCTTAGAAATTAGGCCCTCTACCTGCTTTTAAATCTCAGCTCTATGTGCTGGTGGCAAACAATAAGCAAGGAGGTTTGGAAGGGCAGCACTAGGTCAATAGCATGCTGAATACTCCTCATCGATGGTAAACCCTGCAATAATTCCTCGCCAACTAGCTCCTTAAATTCTTCCAACACCTGCTGTACTTCTTTCGGATACTCGCTTAACTTGACTGGCTGGTTTTCCTATACCTCTCTTGCAACAAGAGCATGCATAACTCCCTGCTCCTTACTCTCAAGCTCAAACTTATGACCTGCCAAGAGACCACTAATTTTGGCATCAATGGTAGTGTTGCGTGGCTTTTCTTTGAGTGTGTGCAAGGTTACATGTCTGCCATCTTTATTAAAGGTATAGGTGTTAGCTTTGATTGAGTGTATCATATCTCTATCAAATAACCATGGCCTTCCCAATAAAATGTGACATGCATCCATCTCAAGGATGTCACACCATGCTTCGTCATCGATTGAATTACCCATGGTGAATTTAACTAAGCATCGTGAGGTGACCGGAAACTCATTACCCTTTCGGGACCATTGGACTTTATAGGGATCTGGATGTTTTTTTTTTTGGCAACTTCAATTTGTCCATTGCTTCCTTTGAAAGGATATTTTCAGTACTTCCCCCATCAAGAATCAAGTTGCATACCTTCCCATCACAAAGAACTCTGGTTCTGAAAATACTTCAGCGTCTCCAATCCTCTACAACCTTTGTGAGCCTAGGAACTGTCAACACTTGCCTAACGACTAGACTCTCCTTCTACTGGGAATATATCATACCTTCTTCATCTTCATTGTATGTGTCATAGGTTGGGGAATCAAACTTTGTTTCTTCGCCTTCAAACCCGGCCAAGTTCACTCTTCTTTGTCGACATGCATAGAATGTATGCCCCATCTCTACGCAAGTAAAACATCTTTGGGCATATTGCTGGAAATTGCGAGCACCCCGAGCAGCGGCTGTATTCCTCTGCCAATTACTATCTGGACGACCTGAAATAACCCTTCACCTACTTCGCCGTAAGATCCTTTTTTCTCCTGTTAATGCATATTGGCGAGCGTCCTCTAAGTTGAACAAACGGATTACACCCATCTCATCCCTGATGCACGCATTCAAATCGAAAAGATAACGAGATGTCATTTGTTCATTAGTCTCGTTCAACCCAACTCGAATAGACAGATTATTAAATTCAGCAGTGTATTCTTCTATGCTCATCCCTCGTTGCTTCAAGTTATGAAACATTTCGTACAACTCCATTGCATAGTCGGCTGGCAGAAATTGTTTCTACAACCTTTCTTTCATATGCCCCCATGTGTTGATTTTTGCCTTCCCTTGTCAAGCACATTGTTCTTCGAAGGGCAGCATTCTTCAACTTGAACATGAAAAACAACACCTTCCTGTCTTCAGCCATGGGTTTCCACTCAAAATAATTTTCCAAACTTGCTTCCCAGTCTAAATAATCTTCAGCGTGCATTTTTCCAAAAAAATCAGCGACCTCAATTCTGACGCCCCCACCACTCAAGTCTAATACACAAACCAACCGTTCTTCTAATCTTGCGCATTCACAATCTGCAGGGTTATGGACTTCATGTGTGCCCTCACCCTCGCTGTCATTATCCCTTAGGCTACCGTCAAGTATGCCAAAAGGGTTGCGATTGCCTTCCGGAATCTCCACATGGGCTCTTGCGCGCTCTTGTGCTTGGAGAGCCAGTACCGCTTATGCCAAATCTTCAACCAGATTCTGTAACTCATTCATCCCCAATTCGACTTGGGTTCCTCTACCGCGCCCACGACCACGTCCAGCCATAAGCTCTAATACCAAGTTGGTACAGGCCAGCAATACGAAAAGAGAAGAAAAAGGAATAGGATAAAGTAGGAACGAATATCATGAGTTCTTGGGTAAACCCGAGAGAAAACTCTGATAGTTATGATTTATTATTGATAAAAAAACCTCCCTAAAGAAACCCTTGTAATAACCTAGTTATACCAGAACATAGAAAACCCTAGATATCCTAGTCCTTATTTAGTAAGAATCCTAAACTGGTTAGGAATTACCTAATTAATCCAAGTCCTATAAGAACTACAAAACTTGAAAGAAACAAACAATAATAATTATTATAAAAATTCTAACGAGCACTTATTCTTCTTTGTTAACGCATTCTAAGAATTTATTAGATGCTCCTGCATCAGTTTCACTCTATCCCACTATAGGGTAAGCAAAACCAAGAGCTTTATTCATTGACATAAGGTACTAACTCAGCTGTAGCAAGTGGAATCCCCTTAAAAAGTGACAAAAAGAACTTACGATCAGAATCATCAAATCCCACTTCAATCATAATATAAACATTACAGACTTTTTAGTTGCTCAGGCCTACTACAGTAGAATTTATACTGAAATCTTAGTTTAAGTAACTGCATGCATGCATAAGTCCAAATTGCTATCAGCGGTAACTTAATCTCACAGTATACTGACTACTACTGCTGTGTGGTAAACAACGAATTAAAAGAACATTCATAAAAGCTCACCAGTCTTGTGGCAGCTCTCTTTCCATGTCCTTCACCATTTTCGTAAACATGCTTGAGAGCAGCAGGAAGGAACTTCCAGAACTCATTCACAAACTCACTGCCCTTTCGCCTACTATTTTGCAATATGTCATTAGCCAAGTATAGAAGCGACACACGCAGCTCTTTTTGGGAAGAATTGAAACATTTATCCCATGTTTCAACAATCTGTTTCGCTTTCTTTCGGTGAGAAATACACCATCGAGATAGAGCTGTTTATACGTTTAAAGAAACATATGATATAAACATCAATACAACACATCTATCTACCATTTTTTATAATAAGACTTGAACAGTTATAGGTATTATCAGTACATCAAGAATTCTATACATTTGCCAATACTGCCTAATATGCATATTAAGTATTCTTACCAAAATTAATACCAAAGGAAAATCATTTCTAGAATATCCAGTACGAAAAACACTGTAGGGTTGTAATTCTGGAAAAAACTGTTGTACATTTCCAAATTACTGAACATTTAATATTGAAAATTTCAGTTTATTAAAAATAAGGAAACATTAACAACAGCAGGCAAGTGTTAGGTCCTGATAATGTTCCTATATTTAAATCACTGTTTGTTTCTCTAAAAGCACTGCAGCACACCCATTAAAGTATTTAGGAACAGTTTCTATGCAAAGGAGAACTTTCGTCGTAAATCCACATGGCTCCAAGAGCCATCTCAAAGCGCCAGGGTTGTGAGCCTTAATTACCAAGAGGGCATAAAAAGAAAAGGAAACAAATAAAGGAGTCATTTAGGAGCAAATTAGGTTTTTAGCTTAAAGAAGTCATGATAGAAAAACATTGTTTGATATTTAACTCCACGATGGATATGAACCCCAAAAAATAAAATTTAAAGCTCACTATGACATATTGAGATCATAAAAATGACACATCATCGGTGCATCAATCTTAGTTCATAACCGATATTATATTGTTAAAACCAGAAACAAGACTTTTGTTAAGAGAGGGCAAGATTGGGGACATAAATTTAAAAGGTACACTTCATTGTATAAGAAAAAAATTACTCAATAACTGCAAACATAGTGGGTATAATATCAACCAATGAATTTACGTCACAGTACAACCAACCAGACTTAATCAAAAGGTACAATCTATAACACCTAGACAAGTATCCATCGTAGAAATATAAAATGCAGAAGCAATGTAAATTAACAAGATTATACAGAAGCAAGCATGAATATTAAAGTAAACAGAGAAATGAAACGTCACAAACAGATGCAATGTTACCACAGAAAAAAACAAGATCATACAAAATAGATAGGAACTTCAACATTACAATTTTCTAATAAATATAAAATTGGGAAAAAGTGTAAAATGAGACTCGAGTACAATGAGATACTAGTAATATTAAATATAAATGTGTTATTTGTTAATTTTTACCCAACTAATGTATTAAAAAGTATGTTAATGATCAGGTATGGAATATAGCTACAAAGAAACAAATACGACCCCTCAATTATAAACATAACTATCATACCATAAACCAGCTAAAAGCATGTAGTATTTTTTTATAGGGTGTTTCTAATGAAGGATACATTCGATGCTTTGTTGTGAACTGTTGAGTTTAGAGAGCTTGTCAGCTAATATCTGTCCATCGAAGGCTTCGTTGTTATTCATCCTGCTGTTTCTCAGGTTTTTACATCCCCTGCCGCTAAAAGTGTATTGTTAAATAGACATTGAAGGATAAAAATGCCTAAAACGCACGTACAATTTACAAAGTTTCCTTTTTTCACCAAATCATATAACTGACTGCATCAAGAAAATAAACGATTCTTTACACTGTAGAGACCTTGTCCCAACCATTCTGGTACTAATTCCAACATATTAACTTGCCATCACAGTGAAATAGAAAGATACTTGATAAAAAGATGACCTATTTCCTAAACTAAAGCTTGAAATCAACTAAACAGAGGACTACATGACTTCCATTACTGAGAACCCACCAACTCCATATCGAATTCATCGCTCACTCTTTCCCCTCTAATTTTATACTAATACATGGTTCTCTATAAGCTTTCTTTTCCACTAAATACCCACGAAAAGACGAAAATTAATGTACCAAAATTCTAGGGTTTAAAATGTCCTCAGAAACACCTTTGTAGAATCAAATCGAGACAAATAGGAAACGATGGAGGAGAAGAATTGGATAAAGATCAAAGGGGATGTTTCGGATACTTACCGGAGCAGCGGATGGACGTCTTCTGTTCTTGTAACGTGCAAGGCTGAAATGCTCGCTTCTTCCTTCCTCTCTGGGTTGAAACGACGCCGGCCTACACCATACGATATAGCATACTCTTTTGCCAAAACCTCCAACTATCCTCAAAAACGAGAAACTAACAACACTAAAATACTCTGATCAAAAACAACACTAAAATACAAGCGTCTTATTCCGATTTTTTGGTTTTCGCAAGAATCGTTTTATTATACTATACTGGCTTTTCTTTGTTTTTCCCTTTTCGTTGCTCTCTTCTTTTTTACATAAATACCACTGTTTCCTTTTAATTATTCTTTTCTTCTCGGCCAATTATTTTTTAGGCCCTTGTTTACTAAAGTTAATTTTAAATGACCCAAACTTATTATTTCATTTAGAAAGTGTATGGTTCAACGTAAAGCAATTATCGGAAAATTCTTAATATTGCATTCTAGAAAAATTCAATAAATACGAAAGAATTGTTACAAAAGATTCAAAATAAACCAACAAGTTCGAGAAGCAATACACTCTCTCGAGCTAGAAAACTTACCCTGCTAAAAACTAGTGTTACAAGTATTTCTAATCATGCATTATCATATTCTCCCTGTACAAAGAAATTATCAAAGGATGTTAACAAAAAGTGCAGGAAACTTTTATGGGGTAGCCTTTTTGGCTATCCACCTGTAGCTTGGAATGAAGCTTGCTCTCCTATTTAGGGCTGGGCACATGGAACCAAAATACCGAAACCGTACCGTTTCAGATCAAACCATACCGAAAAAAAACCGAATAGTAAAACCGTTGTATGATTGGTACGGTACCGAAACCGTACCGATATAATTCGGTACGGTTTCGGTATCGATATTTTTAAAAACCGTCCCGTACCGATACCGTACCGAATTAGAATATTTTTTTTAATAATTAAATTTATTTGTTATTGGTTTATTAGGTCTTCTTCAAGAGTTGATATGATCATACATGTCTTAATTTAGCTTCTAAGAGTTGATATCTTCAACTTAGTGCAACTTTTTCAATACATATTTGAAAACTTAAGTCCTTCATAAATGTAGTTTTGTTTTTTCTTTAGTCTTTTCCTTACTTTATAATCACAAACAAAATTTTGGCTCAAAACCGAAACCATACCGAAACCGTACCGAACTTAATTGGTACGGTACGATCTGGTTTCACTTTCAAAATATTGAATACCGAACCGTACCGTACCGATTAAAATTAAATGGTATGGTTCTGGTATCGATCAATTTTGTACCATACCGAACCGTGTCCACCCCTACTCCTATTTAAAAAGTTGGTCTTGGCATTAATAATCATAATTGGTGGGCTAAATTAATGTGTGCCAAATAACCCGAGGCATAAACCAACGGAGGCATAAAGGTATTTCGTGGATCGTGGAAATGGGAACGAAATCAGTTTCTGGGCTGCAAATTGGGCCTTTCCATTTCCATTATAAAATTTAATTCATCATGTTTTTTTAAGTTCAATTGGTTGGAGCTTAACTATGGACAAAGCCATTTCAAACCACTAATGGAATCGGCAAGCACTAATATCCCTTGTATATGAGGATACTGTCCAAGTTATCAAAAGTTGAAGGAAGTAGCGTGAAGGATAGCTTGGTTTGGGCACCTGATTTTAAGGGTAAATTTTTCGTTAAATTAACAGTTCCCCTCCCACCCTCAAGTCAAGCTCCTCAATTGTATGTGGAGGCTCAAAATCCCGCCAAAAGTCGAAATCTTCAACTGGATTCTAATAAAAAATCCCCTTAGATACTAGAATATTTTCCATGACTTAGACCAATCTTGTGGCATTTGTGGTATGGGGATGAGTCCTTAAATCATCTGTTTAAGGATTGTCCTTTTGCCCAGACTCTAGAATTCTTGTAGATTAGATATGGCCAACATGTGGTTTGAATTTTGAATTGTTGTGATATACGGTTTCGTAGTTTGTAGGGTTTTTATCTCATCTCTCTGTTACTGCTATCAGCAAAGCTGTTAGCTTTTTTTTGGTGTAAAATCACTGTACTTGATTGTTGAAATTCAACGAGAATACAGAGTTGTTTCATGGTATCAAGAGCATCAGGCTTTAATCTCTAAAAATTCTTCTTCTTTCTTGCCCAAACACTTCCGCTACAGCCTTATATTCCTCTTCGACGTCCCAATGTCCTCAACCCAATCTATTGAATTTCAAAGGTTGAATTGTATTTCTCTCATGTGATCCTTACAATTTGTACAACTATATATAGGCTTAGGGAAGCTAATTAATAACTCCTTAAATTAAGGGAATTGACAACAATTCCTTGAATTAAGGAACAACTCCCTTGAATTAAGGGAGATGACAACAACTCCTTGAATTAAGGGAGTTGACAAGAACTCTTTGAATTAAGGGAGGTGACAACAACTCCTTGAATTAAGGGAGGTGACAACAACTCCTTGAATTAAGGGTTCCAATAACTCCTTGAATTAAAGGTTCCAATACTACTTGAATTAAGGGTTCCAATACTCCCCCTCAAGCTGGATCCAGAAGGCTGATGGATCCAAGTTTGGACAGAAGTCGTTGAAACTGATGAGAAGCTAAGGGCTTTGTGAAAATGTCGACCAATTGGTCAGAACTTCTTGTGTAATGTGTATGAATTACTTGCGACTGCACTTGTTCACGAACGTAATGACAATCAACCTCAATATGTTTCGTTCGCTCGTGAAACATGGGGTTGGATGCTATATGCATGGCAGCCTGGTTGTCGCAGAATAGGGACATAGGAAGGGTTGCAGGAAACCCTAAATTACACAGAAGACCCTTGAGCCAGATCAACTCACACGCTGTTGAAGCCATTGCACGGTACTCAGCTTCGACACTGGATCTGGCGATGACAGTTTGTTTCTTACTTTTCCAGGTGACCAAGTTTCCACCAACAAAGGTGCAGTAACCACTTGTGGAATTTCGATCAATAGCATTTCCTGCCCAATCTGCATCGCAGTACCCCATGATGTGAGTGTGGTCGTTCTTCGTCATGAGAATGCCACGACCAACAGACCCTTTTAAGTAACGTAAGATCCTTTTTACAAGGTTCAGATGCTCGATGGTGGAAGAATGCATGAATTGACTGGCAATACTCACTGAATATGAGATGTCTGGTCTGGTGATCGTTAGGTAGATCAATTTACCAACAAGCCTCTGATAGGAGCTGATATCTGAGAGTAGAGTGCCTCACAAGTCAAGTTTGAGCTTGCTATCGAGAAGAGTAAGGGCAGGCTTAGCATCACTCATATTAGCATCCTGGAGGAGGTCCATGACGTATTTTCGTTGATTAAGAAATAAACCCTTATGAGAAGATGCCATTCGATCCCAAGAAAATACTTTAACACCCCAAGGTATTTAATTGCAAATCTTTGTTGAAGTGACTGTTTGAGTTTGGAGATCTCTGCAGCATTATCACCTGTAATTATTAAGTCATCCACATATATCAACACAACTAATTTCCCACCAGCTCCAGTACGAACAAATAATGATGAATCGACACCACTCCTTTTGAAACCAACACTATGAAGAACTGAACTTAATTTAGCATACCAAGCACGAGGCGATTGCTTCAGTCCATAAATTGACTTATGTAACTTACACACCAAATCAGGGTCCTGGCTTTGAGGATGTCCAGGAGGCAAGCGCATGTAGACTTCTTCTTTAAGATCACCATGTAGAAAGGCGTTCTTCACGTCCATTTGGTACAGGGACCAACCCTTATTGACAGCCACAGACAATAAAACCCTAACTGAGTTCATTTTTGCAACAGGAGCAAATGTTTCTTTGTAGTCCACCTCAAATGTATGAGTGAATCCGCGAGCCACTAGCCTGGCTTTATGCCTCTCAATTGAACCATCTGCATTAAACTTGATCTTATAGATCCATTTGCAACCCACTGCCTTTTTTCCTTTTGGAAGTTTGGTGATGTTCCACGTATTGTGTTGGTCTAGAGCTTTGAGTTCATCTTGCATTGCTTTTTGCCACACAACATGGTTATTAGCCTCATGGAAGTTTTGGGGCTCACTGTAACTGGAGATGGTGTTAAGGAAGGCAGCATGAGATGGAGTCACATTTTGATACGACATATAATTTGATATTGGATGCCTCGGTTTATATGTTTCAAAATCTTGAAACCTTGTGGGAGGCTGCCTATCACGTTGAGGATTGCGTCGAGGTTTTGGGAGAGTTGGCTCACTCTTGTTCAAATTATCAGCCACACTTTGAAGGTTTTCTTGGTTGCCGCTGTGGGAGTCTCAAGTGAAATCCTTATAAGGGAGATTGGGTGAAGCTATTCATATTATGGAGCTATCAAAAATAAGGGAGAATGTGACCTTTAATTGCCTTCAGCTTAAAATAGTTTCATTACTGCCCCTTCTCCGGTCAATATTTCAAGTAAGTGGGGGCGAAGCTGGCAATTCCATTTATTTTTTGTGAGTCCATTAAGTGGACAACTTTACTGCTTCCTAATCCAAATGTTTGAGACACCAATCCAAACTTCTCATTCGGCTTCTCACGTGTTTTTCTTATTTGTAAAAATGAAAGTCCTATAATATAAACTTATAAGTGATGATTGCTTGCATTAGAGACTACAAATTTCTGAAATTATTAACCTTCCATGCATTGAGACTGATACTCTATGGTTTCCATATAAGGAGCATTAAGAGCCTTGTAGCCTTCCATGCATTGAGACTGATACTCTATATGGTTTCCATATAGGGAGCATTAAGAGCCTTGTGGCTAGGTGAGGAAAAATTGATGCCCCGTAAATGCCCTCTTATTTCAATGGAAACTTAGTTGAAAGCATAACATACTTGTAAGTAGCCCAATGGCCACTTTGGGCTCTTTCTATAAATATATGACTTGTTTGGTGAGTGAAAATAGATTAAATTGGATAACTTATCAAATTCAATGATTTTTTTATATGAAAATAAATATATTTTTATTGTAAGGAGATTAGAGGGAATAAGATCAAATAAACGTACACAATCCAATTCTCTTAAAATAGTAGGATCAGAAAATGGTCAATTAATTTTGTTCCATGTCTAATTCTATGTAATCCTTCTCTACAACGAAAATATGTTCATTTCCACATTCAAAATACATTAAATTTGGAAGGCTATTGAATCCATTCCAATCAAATTCAATTATACTCATCAAATGTGTCTTCTTTGTATATATATGGTATCACCCAAAATGGAAAGTTATGATAACAAAATAAAATTGAAACACATTTATTCCTTTATTATTGTTGGACCATCTAATGAAGTAATTATCTATTACAAATTCTTGACAACAATAATGTGTCAAGATCCACGAAATTTATTCAACATGCTTCTCGCTTATTGTTGATACATACGTACATGCAAATCATATACATTTTAGTATATTATATTGTAGGTAATAATATCCCATTCTCACTATGCAAGCATGCTCTATGGGCAGAATGTGATGACGTAGTTTGGCTTGCCATTGCATGTAAAAGTGCTGCTTTTATCGTCATAGGCATAGCTGTAAGCTTGAGGGCACTGCTTCTCGAAGATCTCAGAGTACTCAGTGGGAGGGCACGTCTCCGGCTTATCGTTGGGCGGCGAGCAACAATATTTTGGGTCACCGAGAGCCGTACATGCGCTCTTGCACGCAATTACACTTCCGTCATCTGCTTTCACCTTAAATTGCTCCGGGCAGACGGCATTTACATCCGCCGGGCAAGTCGAGGTCTTGCACTCGCCGGTCCCTCCTTCCGTGGCCACCGACATGGGCAGGTTGAAGCCGTCAACAAGACTGACATCGTAGAAATCTTGACCTCCGTCTGGCGCGATGGTGATTTCTACTAGAGTTGCTGGGGGGACAGCGCCTTTACCGTTGCATGAGACTTGGCCAGAGCCGCAGTCTGCTGTTTTGCAAACGAACTTTCCGGCATCGTTGGTGCATCTGGTTCGGGCCCAAAAGCGGCCGGACCATGGGGACGGAGCCTCCACTGACTCGGTCTTTCCGGGTTGTAATTCGAAGCCGGTGAGCGATAATTGAGGCTTCAGATCACCAGTTAGGGTTCCTGGCCAGACAGTCCTTGGGCAGTTGTTCTTGAATGTGATTTTAGCTGCATGTCCACCTGCGTGTATGCATCCAACATATAATTAATTAAGTAGTATAATTATTAAAAAAGAGTGCGGTTATTAGCACAGGTACTCTTTAATCAACACACTTTTTAATACATATATAGGTTGTATGGATCGCTGATTTACACGCTTTTTATTTTTTCTCCATGCATTCCTTTAATTATTTTAACTGTAGATTGAGTGAATTAAAATAAAATAAAAGATATAAATAAAAACGGGAGTGCATAAAAAGAAAAGTGTAATATGAGATTTAAAATTATTTTATCAATACTCGAGATTGATGATATAATTTGGGCTGGTTTGGTGAAAAATATTGGATTGTATAATTTTGAATGTAACGGGGACTAGAGAGAGTTAGAGACAAATCCTAGAAGAAAGCTTAACCAATTCGTCAATAGGCCCATATCGAATCTTTTTAGAAAGAAGATGCTGCATGTGAGGCGAAAAGAAAAACACGAATATATAGTACCTGTGAGGAAGAGAATGGCCAAGGTGAGGCCGAGGAAGCACTTGATCATCATGGTTTGTTAATGAATTGCGTTGCTGCTAGCTGCTTATGAAGTATATATGTAATATATTGTAAGTACTGATGGATGATGATATATGTTAAAAATATGGGAAGCAAGGGGTGGTTTATATAGAGGCTTGTAAGGGGCCTAACATTTTGATACATCTTTTGTTACTACTAGATTACGGGTCTAAGAAACTAAGAAATTGTTAATTTTTGGTATTGGACTTCTCTGGTTATCATCCTTGACCGGCAAGAACCCCCTCCAAAAAATTCCAAATTAATTCATCATCTAGAAAACGTACTAAAGCCATCACTACACCTATAATCAACGTATATCTGCAGGTTCATGTATATATTTTCTTTTTCTATTCAGACTTGTTTAATTGTTTTCCTTTATTTATTTTTATTTTTATGTAAAAGTATATATATATATGTATTCGAGAGAGATATTTGATAATTGAATGGTCCCAAATAATTTGAAGTGTACGTACGTAACTAATTATTCCACGTATGTAGAAATAAATCAATAATTAATAACGAGGAAATAAGCACACATTCGCTTTATAATGAATACATGTATATAATTTACTTCTATTAGAAGCAAATTAAAGACAATGCCCTGATTAGTAAAATACTTATATTGCCACTCCTAATTTGTTAGAACCGCCTCTAGCTAGCTAGGTATCTGAGCAAGTTTGGTGGGTGCTCTCATTAGATAGAAAAATAGTCAAATTTTAGAGAGGGAAGGGGTTTAAGAAATGTGGTTCGTTGGTTTTAACAATTTGGTGGTGGCAATAGATCCATTGTAGAATAGGATAATACTTGCATTTTATTATCTTATTAATATCTCTTTATATTACTATTTTAATTTATCGAGTAATCTTTATACATATATAATAATCAAAGTTGTTCAATTTGTTTTCAACATCGTATATTTAAAAAATAAATTAAATTTGAAATTATTTAATCATTCATATGCATGTATAGACAAAATCATGATCATCTTAATTACTATTAATATCTATAATTTGTTTAATACATATATATATATATAACTAAACGACTCCATTGTTATTAATTTTTTATAAAAAAAATTATGAAATGATAATTTAGAAATTAAACAATTTTAATTATAATACATATATAAAAATATAAAGATGATTTGATAAATTAAACGAATTGTATAAATTGACATCACACAAGTGAAATGCTAGCTAGTATGATTTAGGATCTCAACAATACGATGAAAAGTTTGTGGTATTAGTTTAATTTAGAGCTGGCATTTTGATTGGCAGTTAGTACATATTGACTAATCAATGAATAATACCCCGGCAATGTCAAATCCAATAAATATGCATGATTTGGTGGAAATAATATTTCTCCAGATTTGATGAGAAGAGTCTTATGAAGCTGCAACCGCGCGCCACGTGTACATGCGTATTAGCGTGATGGACGGGGGAGGGCTGCCGTGGACAGATAGAGGATATGATCATGAATGAGGAGCGTTGAAGAACTACTACGTACTAACTGTCTAATGATGATAATAACGATTTGTCATTTTTCAAAGTTTTCATTTTCTTCTCCTCCTAGTGACAAAGACTTTATTGTCGGCTTCAATTTTCCCCTTCTCTTCCATTTTTCCTCCTCCTAAAGTCGAAGACTATTCTTGGCTTCAATCTTCCCCCGACTCTTCCTAATTTTTTAATATGAATAATATTGTTTAGATATATTAAATTAATTATATTTAATATAATAATTAATAAATAATATTAAATAAATTTCAAATAATTTAATTTATTTAAATAATATTCATTAATTGTTATATTAAGTGTGTAATTAAATATGATTAATTTAGTACATCTAAATGATATTACTCTTTTAATATATCGTTTTATTACCCATTAGCAATATGATACCACCTAGAATCCTATTTTTTTATATCTCACCATCACATCTAGCACATGGTAGTACAATTTTCCATCATTCATTTTTAATTACGTATCTCAAAAAAAAAAAAAAAAAATGAATAAAACAAAAAAATCTATTTATTGTCTCATAAATCCTAGAAATTTCATTATGTATTAAATTGTCTTCTTCCCCAAAAAAAAAATTATAAACTATAAAAATTTCATTATGCATCAAATAATCTCCTTCGCCAAAAGCATAAACCTTAAGACTTCAATCGATCTTCTCCTCCTTTGAGGACTGAAAACCATGGTCATCAACATCACTTAAACATTCCCAAAAACTACTCTATCTCAAAGAACACAAAATGATTTTTCTTTGTGTCCATAAAATCCACCATTAAACGGAGGAAAGACTGTTGAATTTTTTTAGAGTTTATGATTTTTTGGGAAGGAGACGATTTGATTAAGAATTAAGATCTTATGGTTTATCAAAAAAGCAATGAAATTATGCGAAATTTTTTTAATATTTAATTTTTTATGTTTGATTTAATTTTAATTTTTTTTAGATAGGTAACTAAAAAAGGATGACGTAGGATTGTCATGCCATGCATTACATGTGGTGGGTGACAGGACCCGTCCCAAAAATGTTTTGATAACCGTGTCTAGTTCTGCCTCTGTCTGACAAGTCAGCTGAAGTTTCAAAAACACTCATAACTCTTGTTAGACAAGGGATAACTGTACTGATTCTCACTCATGCCTCTGCCTCTCGATCAACCTCGATCTTCGTGCCACAGCCATCCACGCAGTTCAATTCTAAGCCGTACGCTCCTCTGTAAATTCTAGGGATCCTTCGTCCTATAAAAAATCACCACTAAGGGTCATTAACATCCAAAATAATCTCACATTAAAATCCCCTAATTTTCGGGATAAAATACACGCTTAAAAACCTAACGTAACACTTCGGACATCCAAGATCACACCGAGACAGTGTTCGATCGACTCGAAATCTGCACCAAAATGTTCGAAGTATCGATTACATTAAAAATCGTTTTTCCCGTATCTCGAGAATCTCCTACAGGCGCCCCCATGCGCCGGCCAAGCCCCATGCGCGTGGGACTCACTCGTTGTGCAGGTCACCTTCAACTTCTGGACGGGTCAACCCGCGGGCCTGCGCCCAGGACCTGACCCGGTCTAACAACCTTCAAATCACGTCCAATATTAACGTTTAAACCATCCAGTCGACTCTAATCAATCCTAGGATAGGTTCTATAATCTCAAATCACTATAAACTTACCTCAATTTCAATGCCCAAACCCAAGGTTTTTGGCCAAATCTCAGTTTTTTAAAGACAGGTTTTCCTACAACCAATTCTATCAATTTTCATCAAAATCTTGATCACATAGGTCTAGGAATGTCTAATACGACCTCAATTTAGTGTTTAAATTGTGAAATCCCATAATCCAATTTCAAGGGGTAAGAATTTGGATTTCGGGTTTTCAGGTAAAAAACTCTTCCTTTTTCATCCTTTCCTTCTCTACTTTTTTTTTCTCACCCACAGTTCCTCCTTCCATTGAATTGGTTCCACAATTTTAACTTGGTTTTTCAAATGCCTAGTGTGCAATATACACCAACCCACACATGTACACACAACTAACATGTGCCACTAATCCTTGCCAACAGGTGACAGGTGTTAGAACATTGATGACTCATCAGATAATCCAAAAGGACAAAAATGCCCTTAATAATCTAAATTATAAAAATGTCCTTGGTCGTTTTAGACCCATAATAAATCCTTCCAAACTCCAATTTCGACGTGCCGTCTGTCTACGAACTCAGGACTCCAAAACTTATGCAACCATCCTTACGAAATGTCCAAAAAGTACCCAAAACAAAAGGTCAATTTTTGACCACGTATAACAAGTGAAAAAATGTCAATTCCCTTTCCAAATTCTCAAAATTACTTTTTTGAATTTTCGGGTTGTCACAGTGAGTTACAAAAAGTGGAACTTTAGGTTATATCCATAGGTCGTAGCTTTACTTCTACTAGTATTACCTCTTTACTATTACTTAACAAGTCTTCGATACCTAGTTGAGGGGCCATTATATGGCTTAAATGACTAGTTTGATACCTAGTTGATGGCCCATTATGTGCCTCTTGAGCAAAATATACCAAACAATCTTTTAATTTTTAATTTCAAATACAATTCTTTACCATTTTATCCTTATTTATTAAAGAGTAACTTACATTTTAGAATCATGTGCTTTACATCAAATTTCATGATTATATTTGAACTTTCAAATTTGGTGAATTTTCAATTTTTTTATTTAAGTAACTTGAACTCTTTAAAACGTTTCATCTTGATACAGAAACAATAATATTTCATCATAAATCCTTTTTAAAAGGACACGTGCCTCATGCAGCGTCGACCCAAATGACTTTGAAGCTGAATATAGGAGGGCGTATCTATAATCGTGTCACTTTTTTGGCCCAAATAAAATGATGCAAAATTGCTGCATCGTTTCTAAAGTGATGCAAAATCGCTTTGCTTCTAAATGATGCAAAATACCTAATTTGCATCTAAGCTCGGTTTCATAGTCCTTTTTAGGTGGCTCAATTAATGTGACTTATGACAAAAATAATAAAGAATTGGTCATTATAAAACTTTTTAAAGAATTCATAGTATTAAAATAAAAAAAATTGAAAATTCATATATAACTTTGAAAATTTAGTATAAAACACAAGGTGCTAAAGTATAATTTTCCATGCATTAATTATTTTTTTCTTTTAACATCATTAATTAAGGGTATCTTTGTCTTAATTTTTTTGTGAAGCCTTGTAATAACAAACTAATCCCTTTTTTGCTTTATAATATAGAGATAGTAAAAATAAAATTTGATAATAAAGAGATAATAATAATATAATTTGATTTTAGGCTAAAGTTTTTTTTAATATACATATTAGGTATTGACATCGCATAATACGAAGTCGAACTCGAAATCTCTCACACATGTGTAGAAGAGTAACACTACACTAGCTAGGGCATAACACTAAGTGGCAGATATTATATATCTGTATAAGATATTGGAAAATATATCTATATAAGATATTGGAAATAAATTTATACATATTGGTTACAATAGTAGAATTTGAAACATTTCCATTCTCGAGGGTAGACTTAAATTCGTTGAAATTGGAAACCGCTTTGATTCAAACGGTTATTAGTACTCCAGTATGGATTTAATTGGATAAAAGTGAAATTGTTTGAAAAACAAATTATTTTTTAATTTTCATTTTGAAACCCATTAGAACTGAGCCGAACCTTTAAGGTTTTTATTTATTTATATTACTAATTAGTTAGTATGTTTCGCCCTATAATATGTTATTATAAGTGTTTATCATGTACCTTAGCTTACTGAATCCTAATTTTGTAACTTTCGAACTTAAATTATATTTAAACAATCCTGCCATATTTTAAATTTAAAATGTTGAAACTTTTAATTTGTTAATGTGTATGAATGAAATCTTCATGTGAGTGAAATATTCATGTGAATGAATGAAGGGAAATTGATGGAAATAGAGCACTTGCTAAAAATTTATTCAAAAATCAAGTATTTCACAATTTGTTTACTAGACACTACATATAGATTAAAGTAACCTTCTAGTAATCAAAGTCAAATGACAATGTTTACATCAGAGGTAAAATATCGAATAACCACAAAGGTTCTAAACCCTCCCATCTTGAAAAACATTTAGAATGTTGACATAAAGCAGCAACCTCATGTGCGACCCTATTGTGCTTCATTTGAATGTACCTGAGCTACATACTCCCAAGTAATTTTTGCAAAGTGATAATATCAAACACTATTCCCCCCAATACTAGCATCCACACTCACCTTAGATTTAACACAATACACGAGGGATTGAGAGTCTGTTTTAATCAGAACACATTTATAATCATAGTCTACACAAGTAAGCGTAACAGCTCTTACATCTTGAGTTTCGGCCTAAAGTTTACTTCCACAATCAAAGCCTCTATCACCTCTAGCAGTAATGAAAGAACCTGAAGATGATCTCCGGACCCAACCTTATGCACCATGTCCACCATGTCCCTCTGCCTCAAGGTAGGCACCATCATTAATTGACCTTAATATAACCCGCATGAGGTCTAGACTAGAACACATGGGTCAGAATAAGGAGTTCACCACACGTAGCTACTAGACCAGCACCATTGGACATTTTTGTGACTCAATAAACACATCTAGATGATGCAACATCAATTGGATTGCCATATTGAGAGTAACCAACTCATCTGTGAAACACATCAAGTTACGACCCTTCCAAATTCTTCATAAACAAAAGACCAACACCTGAATTCCATACACCTACTGTCCTCACTCTTTAAAGGTGCAAAAGAAATAGTTCCAATACCAGAGAAAATCCTCGCCATGCATAGACCGTAGGCCCACATGCAGAGGGCCACCAAACCAGAAAACATAAGCATACAGACATTAGAAAAATAAATATACCCGAGTCTCGTCATAAGCACTACAATAGGGGCACACATTATTTATCAAAATCCTTCGTCTAACAAGGTTAGTTTGGACAGTCAAAAAATTCCTGCCACACTTCCATGAGAACATCTGCAGGTTAAGGGGGACAACTGTTTTCCAAATAGACTCCCAGAGTGGCATATCCCACTCTTGAGAGTTAGAGTCCCTTGTGCCTTGTTTCCTCTTAAACTAACCATTTAGCAGCATCTCCTTAGCAAGTAGATAGGCATACTTAACATTGAAAACCCCCGACTTCTTAAAGTGCCAAACATAAGTATCATAATACCCAAGGTAACTAAGCAGGATTTTCAGGATCCTCTTAGCTTCCTTTGGAGTGAAGTACTCATGAATCAAACCAGACTTCCACCCATTGATGAAAATATCGGTGAATGTCGCCGAAATTTCGGTATTTGGGGTCGGCGGCATATAAGAAGGGGGAAAAGAAATTCGACGAAATATCGAACAATTGACATGTTTTGAGTCCACCGATCTTTTCCTAGGATCAAAACGATGAAAATGCACTATTAATTCGTAAAAATCAGACTTAAATCGAGGGATATATCGTCGGGTCATGCCGCCGGGTCGGAAAACCCGAGTTACAGACCCGGTGGGAGGTAGGGGGAGACTGTTGCTAGCCGGTTAATATGTATACTTATATAATTTAACAAAATCCAGCCCAGCAGAGTTGGTTTGGGTTTTTGGATTCATTTGGGGGATCTTAGGTTCGACCCCCCTGGCTGCCATTAATTGTTACTTTTTTGTTTTTTTTCCCTTTTTATTCATTTATTCCAATTTTTCAAAGGTTGTTTTTTTTTTTCTTTCCAATTTTTGTTCAATTTTATAAAATCCATTACTTCCAATTTGTTAAACAAAATTTGACCTTATTTTTTCATTTTTTTTCTAATATTAAATATATTTAAACTTATTTTATCATTTTTTATATTGAATTTTTGTATGTTTATTGTTATGTTTTTAACCCTTTTAACATTCAATTATAGTAACTCACTTCAATTTATATTTATATTTAAGTTTTTATATTATTAGTCATTGGCAGAATCATATTACATCAAACAATTGTCATATATTTATTATATAAAAGTCATTTTATAGTTTTTATTAGTCATATATAACCATTATTTGATACTTAAGATTTTCCCAAAATTTCATTCCAAATTTCCAACTTTTAGACCGAATTTCCATCATTTTTGTTGACCGTAAACGATATCGAT
Organism: Prinsepia uniflora; assembly: GCA_032719365.1. Classification (NCBI taxonomy): domain Eukaryota; kingdom Viridiplantae; phylum Streptophyta; class Magnoliopsida; order Rosales; family Rosaceae; genus Prinsepia; species Prinsepia uniflora. The sequence continues at coordinate 58,029,983 of CM064870.1, read as the reverse complement.
ATCAATATCGATATTTGGAGCGAGATATCCGTAAATTTAACTAGCGATATATCCGTCGATATCGATATTTTCATCCTTGCTTCCACCATTTAATATCCCAATCAATGAGGTCAGGTACAAGGTAGAGGAGTTGTCGTTACCGAAGAAGAGGGACAAACAACAGCAAGCAATTAAGTAGTTAGGGATCTCTAGCAACCTTAATCTTACATCCATCTCCAACCTTCTAACGGATCCCGGCTTGCAAAATATGTAGCCCTTGGAAATCCCTTTCCAACCCCATGAACATCCATGTTTCTCAGTTGCGTGGAGTATTGTCTCACCCGAAAAATACTTAGCTTGCAATACCCTTGATAACAAGGCTTCCGGGTTGGATAACACCCACCAACTATTTTTTTTGCAAGCATAGCAACATTGAAGCGGTGAAGGTCCTTGAAACCTAGACCACTTCACCACCATACTTTTTAGGTTGATCCAACTTATACCAAGCACCCCAGTGTACACCTATCTTCTTCCCAGAACTTCACCATCAAAAATCAGACAAAATACGCATAATGTCTTGACAGACTTTCACAAGTATAAGAAGCAAGTAATAGAATAATTAGGCATTGTCATGGCCACAGATTTGAGCAAGACATCCTTACCTACAGTTGACAAGTGTTGTTCAGCCCACCCATGTACTTTTTCTTTGATCCTTTGCTTAGTTGTTTCGAAGATCTGTCGCTTGGAGGCTCCAAAATTAGCCTTAAGCCCCAAGTACTTACCAAAACCATCATGTCGATATGTCTCAAGAGCTTGGGACACAGTAAGCATTGTCTCCTCAGAGCAATCACGACTAAATAAGACATCACTCTTCTCCAAATTAATAACTTGACCAGACTCACCCGCATATTTACCAAGGATCTCCTATACACATTTTGCTGCTTCGACAGAAGCTTTGCGCATAATCACCGAGTCATCAGCAAAGAGAAGATGAGTAAGGGCCAAACTGTGAGGGTCTACATGGATACCCCTAAGTAATCCTTCCTAGTAGGGAGGATAAACCTTCAGCAAATAGTACAAAAAGGAATGGAGAAGGGAAGGTCACCTTGGCGTATCCCACGTGAAGGTCGTATGAAGCCTGCAGAAGTACCATTCGCCAACACACTGTAGGTCACATATGTAACACACGATATGATCGACGCAGAAATCGGTTAAGCCCAACTTAATCATAACACCTTGCAGAAAGCACCACCCCCACCCGATCATAGGCCTTGGCTATATCCAACATGAGTATCATGTCCTCCCTATCCAACCCTATCTTCTATTTAATAGTATGTAATACTTCATTAGCAATGAATATGTTATCCAAAATTTGGCAACCCTCCACAAACGCAGACTAGATAGGATTGATAATACCACTCAACACCCATGTAAGCCTTTTAGTCAGGATTTTGGAGATAATCTTATACATCATGTTACACAAAGAAATGGGTCTCAACTGGGACATCTGTGTAGGATATTGAACTTTGGTGATTAAGGCTAGGTAGGTGTGATTGAAATTCGATTCCATTTGGCCCATGACAAAGAACCTAGTAACAAAGCCACATATATCAGCACCCACCAGCCTCTAGTGCTTATGAAAGAAAGTTGCAGTAAATCCATCCGAGCAAGCACCTTCTTGGGGTGGATAGACATCAAAGCCTCATGAATCTCCTCCTCGGTCATCTCCCTTGCTACATCCCGATTCTGTGTCTCAGAGACACTAGCGGATAAGCACCCCACCATTTTCTTCTCACCACTTATTGAGCCAGACGTGAACATAGTTCTTAAAAAACTAACCGCAGTGGCCTGAATACCGTCCTCACTTTCAGTTCGAATTCATGAGTCATTAAATATTCCCATCAACCTATTTTCCTTCTACCCTGTAATGTTTTTGCATGAAAGAGATTTGTGCTCTTATCCCCTTCATTTAACCATTGCACTCTAGACTTAAGCTTCTAGTACACCCTTTTTCCTCCTTAAGGGTACCTTTTAGGTCAGATTCCAAAGTCGTCTGAACTCTGGTGGCATCAAAATGGCCCTGTTGATAAAAATGTCTCAATTTCTGGTGTAGCTCATCAATCCTCTTCTAAGCATTAGTACCCTTAGTTTTTTTCCATGCAAGAATACCACAGCAGGCCTCCTTTAGCTTATTTGCAATCAAGCTAGTCTTACTGACCATATCCCTTCTTGCCAAGCCATCTAAACCACATCAGTATAACCTTGTTCATTACCCTATCATGGGTCATATATGAAACGACTCCTAATTCATTGTTTCTTTGGGTCAATATCCAAAACTAGCATAGCGTGGTCAGATCCCTCAACCACAACATGATGAACTTGTGTCTTAGGGTCCCTATTCACCCATTGATTCGAGGCAAGGTCCCTATTCATGTTTTCCTCAATAAAACCTATGTTTATATTATTCCTGCAAGTGAACGAATAACCTTTAAAGCGAAGGTCAAGCATGCTACAATTGGCAACAAACCTCCTAAACAATATCATACTATTCTCACTTCGGAGATTACCACCCCACTTTTTTTCCCTTACCAAGATGTCATTAAAATCTCCCAAGACCAAACAGGCATCGTCAAGTCGCTTAATACGGTCTTGAAGCATCTCCCACTATGACGCCCTTAGCTTATCACCAGTGCTGGTATACATAACAAACAAGTGCCATTCACGTCGAGGGACACCCTCATGTATTAGAATCTCAATTGGACAATCTGCATACTTAACTAGAACCACATTGTCATTCGCACTCCACAAAACAGAGTCCACCACCTTTCCCTCTTGGTTCCACATCAAATAAACACTCAAATCCAAGCTTCATTTGCAGAAACTAGAGCTTTGAACTCATGTTCTTCGTCTCCAAAGTACCACTACTTCAGGCTTGAGGAGCCTACATTGCTCTTCCATGCTTGGAACTTTTAGAGCACCTATGATGCCCTGACAATTCCAGCAAAGAATTTCATGGAAATCACAGCTCTTGGGGAGAGGTGGACACATCACCCCTTCGCTCAAGAGACCCATTAAAGGAGGTCCCCATTACCTTGTCATAATCCTACAAAAACACAACTTACAATGCCTAGTGTAACTTTCACAAACCTCACCATTGAAATCGCCACCTGAGGTCATCCGCTTAATCAAAGGACCAGAAAGTTGAAATTGTGGTATTGCAAGTTTTTTAATAATTCTCCCACTTTTTAGGTATCAATAATTCAATAGCCCTTTTTTTAATCTATAAAATTCATTTCAGCATAAAAAAGTCCCATAAGTGACACTTAGGCACTTAACATGTTTTTTTAATATATTGCTAACTATAGGTACATTTAGAGATGTTATGTTTTGATTGTTTGGTCATAGAATATAATTTTATAAGGCTTTTTACTCAATATGCCCATATGAATATCAAGCTAAGTCTCAAAATGCCCCATGAACACTATTTTGACCCATACTGCCTCAAGAACATAATTTTTGTCTCAATATGCCTCATAGACATCTAATTTAATAGATTTTTATTAAGAGGAAGGGGCAACATTGTCCAAAACTATCCCTAAACAAAGAAAACCCCTTAAAACTAAGAACTATCTCCCACAACAATCTTGATCGAGTTCTATGTCGAATTGGGGCTTTATTCTTCTGATTTCATCACGTGGCATTCGATTTCCCAAGGATTCATTTTATTGTTTTTGCCATTTTTTAAAGGTATTCAAGTTCCATGGCAACACTATCATCGAGAATTCTGTCGAAGTTCGTCAATGGAATGAACACAAGGGTCAAATGTCACGATCCGACTCCCCTCGCATGATATTGTCTGCTTTGGGCCCACGCCCTCAAGGCTTTGTTTCTGTGAACTCACGCGCAACTTCCTAGTAAGTCAACCATCTTGAGATTACTCAAACCCAACCTCGCTTAACTTTGGAGTTTCAACTAAACTCAAAGCTAGTGAGCTTCCAAAAGGCCTCGTTGCTAGGAAGATAAGTGCCCACACATATAAGGCACTTCACACTTCCCTCCCCAAGCAATGTGGGATTGCTCACAATTCTTACATCCAAACTCACGGGTCTTGTTCACTGTTTTTTCTTCCCAAGCTCACGGGTCTTGCTCACCGTTCTTACTTTTCAAACTCACAAGTCTTACAATCCGCCCACCTTGGGGCCTAGCGTCCACGCTGGCACCTTTCCGGTCGGGGTCCAACTCTGATACCATTCTGCCACGACTCGTCTCCCTTATCACGATATTGTCCACTTTGAGCCATGCACTCATGGTTTTGTTTCTGGGAACTCAGGTGTAACTTCTCAGTAGGTCAGACATCTTGAGATTGTTCCAGCCCAATCTCACTTAACTTTGGAGTTCCAAAAGAATTCTATTGAGCTCCCAAAAAACCACGTGCTAGGAAGATACATGCCCCCACATATAAGGCACTTCACATTTTCCTCCCTGAGCGATGTGGGATTGTTCACCTTTCTTACTTCCCAAGCTCACGGTTCTTGCTCATCGGTCTTGCTTCCCAAGCTTACGGTTCTTGCTCATCAGTTTTGCTTCCTAAGCTCACGGGTCTTACAGTCTACCCACCTTGGGGCCCAACGTCCATGTTGGCACACTTCTAGTCGGGTCCAACTCTGATACCATTATGTCACGACCCGAATCCCCTGACACGATATTGTCCGATTTGGGCCCACATCCTCACTGCTTTGTTTTTGAGAACTCTCTTTGTTTCTGAGAACTCACGCGTAACTTCCAGTATATCACCCATGTAACGCCCCGAACTTTTCATTAATTGTAAAATCGGAGAAATTAATGTGCAATGACTATTTTGCTCTAGTCAAGGAAAAGTGTTGACCTTTGACCCAGGACACTATTTGGACTTTGACCGAGGTCCGTTACGTAGATCGAGACCTCACGAGTCCATAGATAGACGACAAGTCAAAATCGGACGTTCGACGGAAAAATTATGGGCCACGAAAGAAAAATTAGCACTATTTATGCATTTCGAGGACGGGTACAGTTGGCTAGATTTAATTGGTCAAAATATCATACCTGGACCAATTGATGAGTGACAGGTCTGTATTGACACCAGATCTCATAGATATGACCTAAGAGAAGGTCAGGATCATCAAAGAAAGGCTGAAGGCAGCATAGGATCGCCAGAAGAGTTATGTCGATCGTCGGATTAGAGCCCTTTAGTTTGCAATGGGAGACTGGGTTTTTCTGAAGTTATCCCCATGGAAAGGCATTGTCCGATTTGACAGACGTGGGAAGTTGAGTCCACGTTACATTGGACCATATGAGATTATGAAAAGGATTGGAGCCGTTGTATATAGATTGGCCTTACCCCTAGAGCTTGCGAGAGTGCACGATGTATTCCATATTTCGATGCTTCGTAAGTACGTGGTGAGAAATCGTAAGTTCTGGAAAAACAACCATTGGAACTGAGGACAGATCTGAGTTTCGAGGAGCAACCAGTACAAATATTGGATTGGAAGCAGAAGGTCTTGCGAAACAAAACCATTCCCTTAGTAAAAGTTTTGTGGAGGAACCATAATGTGGAAGAAGCCACTTGGGAACCCGAAGCCCTGATGCGAGAACAATACCCACATTTATTTGTGTGATGGGTAGATTGTAACGCCCCAAACTTTTTATTTATACTAAAATCGAAAAAATTAATGTGAAATGACCATTTTGCCCCTAGTTAGGAAAAAATGTTGACTTTTAACCTGGGATACTATTTGGACTTTGATCGAGGCCTGTTACGTAAATTGAGACGTCACGAATTCGTAGACAGCTGATAAGTCAAAATCGGGCGTTCGACGGGAAAATTATGGATCACAGAAGAAAAACTAACAATATTCACGCATTTCGAGGACAGGTAAAGTTGACTGGATATAATTGGTCAAAATATCAGACCTGGACCAATTGATGGGTGACAAGTGTCACTCATCTAATTGGTTCAATGTAACGCCCTAAACCATATTTAATTTGTAATTTCTAATATATAATGTAAAATGACCGTTTTGCCCCCTAAGAAAGGGAAAACTGTTGAATTTTGACCCGGGACACTTTTTGGACTTTAACCCTGGACCGTTACGTGGATCGGGATGTCACGAGTCCATAGACACGCGACACCTCGAAATTGGACATCGGATGGGAAAATTGTGGGTCACGTAAATAAATCGACACTATTCATGCAAATCGAGAGGGGTATACAGTAGTCCTTATGTAATTGACTACGCCCAAACTACGTATTAAATTAAACATGTAGTTCAAGTGTTATGCAATTTAAACCCTTTTTGTGTAGATGTAGTATTGATAAATAGAGATCGTTCTTAACCGGGGAAATTAGGGACATTAATAATGTGTTAGTGGGAGATGAATAAAAGAATAATGAATTAGAGAATTAAATAATAAAAGAATTAAATAATCAAAGAATTAATAAATTAAAGAATAGATGAATAAGAGAATAAAGAAATAATAAATTAATGAATTACAAAGAATTAATAAATTAACGAATTAAAGAATAAAATAATTAAAGAATAAAGGAATGAAAGAATGAAAGAATAAAGAATAAACAAGAGAGAGGGGGGGGGGGGGGGGGGGGGGTTTGAAGAGGTTTGCAATTATGTAAATAAGTAAAAGCATAGATGAACTCATTCTATTTCTATTCTAACTTATGCACAAAGTAGACTTCCCGTAAACACAAACTTCAACAACATACTACAATTGCAAATATTTGAATTAATCTCGAAATTATTGATAGGTCCTCAAATAAGCATTATTTTATATTATTTTATACCCTTTATACTTGACTTTTAATATTAAAATATTAAATAAATAGATAAAATAATTTATTTTGTGTTATTTTTGTTTAAATAAATAAAGTTTGTATTTTGGAATATTTTGGCGAAAGAATCGTCTCGATCAGAATTATAACAAATAAATTATGGACGAAATTTGGTGAAAATATTAACTAATTTACATTTTAAATTAATTAGCTGCAGCCCATTTTTGCAGCCCAAAAAGAAAACCTTAGCAGCCCAGCCCATTCCGGTTTGTGCAGGCCAGCCCAGCAGCAGAAATAAAAAGAAAGAAAAAGCCCAGGCACGCCAGGCCCAGCCCGCACAGCCACCAGCCCAACACGCCAGCCCGCGTCAGTCCTTCCTCCAGCCCAGCGGACCCGTCGACAGGCGCTGGCCGATCTGCTGTTCCTCCATTCGGCGCGCGCTTGTCGATCGCCCAAGCACCGTCTCAGCAGCAGCCCGCCGAGCTCCAGTTCCTTCATTCAGCAGCCTCCAGCCAAAATTCCATTCCTCTTTTCAGCAGCTCTCTGCTGAATTTATTTCCAGCAGCTTCCACCCAATTTCCACCCAACTTCCACCCAAATTCCTTCCACTTTCCAACCCAATTTTGCAACTTTACAACTCAAACCACTTCTAAACATCATCACTAATCTTTATTACTCATCATTCCATTATTTAACATTTTTTATTGTATTTGTTTATGTATTTTTGATAGCTTTTTCCACCTATAAATAGGGCTTCAATTCTTGTATTTTGGAGAGTCCCCCATTAGTTTCATTCTTCCATTTCTTTCTTAGTTCTTAGTTCTTAGTTAGTTCTTTTGTTTCTCTCTTTTGAGAGACATTTTTGGGGACCATTTTTACTTCTTGTAGATTTTCTTATTAATTAGTTTTCTTTTAATTCTTATTCGTAATTTATGTTATTTTCATTTCTTCTTTACTATTGTTCTTGGTATTTTCTTTCTAACATTTGTAAGTAAGAATGCAATCTCCATGTGTTTTACTTTTTGAATTTCTTTTACTTCATATGTTTTAGTGCTTAAACTTCAATTTGATGTTAAGTGTTTTATCCGCTGTCGGTGCACTTAGAGTAGAATTGAAGAGATTAAATGTTGATCGCTGTCGGCGCATTTAATTATAAACTTAAGGTAAATCATGTTGTAAATGTTTGAAGCATATTGATGTTTGACGCACATTAATGGTTGATGCATTTATAATATTGAAAGATGTATGTAAGTATTTGAGATGATGAAGGTAGGATTTCGTGATTGGTTTATTATGAGCAAAATGTTAGAATTAATGTGATTGTTAATTCGAAATTACTTACGTAAAAGTGTGGGTTTTGTCCATGAAACTACTCTATGGTTTGTAAGTTCTAATTAGCATGAACATTTACATTTTAATTTTTAGTTAGTGTTGTCTTTAGCTTAAATTACAAATCTTTTCAAAACCCCTTTTTTTATTCTTTATTCTTTTATTCTTTTATTCTTTGATCCCTTTTATTCTTTTATTCTTTTATTCTTTTAATTCTTTTATTCTTTGATTCCTTTTATTTTTTATTCTTTTATTCTTTTAATTCTTTATTCTTTGAATCTTTTATTTCTTTATTCTCTCATTCATCTATTCTTTAATTTATTAATTCTTTTATTATTTAATTATTTAATTCATTATTCTTTTATTCATCTCCCACTAACACATTATTAATGTTCCCTAATTTCCCCGGTTAAGAACGATCCCTATTTACCAATACTACATCTACACAAAAAGGGTTTAAATTGCACAACACTCAAATTACGTGTTTAATTTAATGCGTAGTTTGGGCGTTGTCAATTTTTGGCGCCGTTGCCGGGGAAATTGAAAATCATTTTTAATTTGTTAGTGTATGTATATAAATTGTGCATATTATACTTGTTTATAAATTTTACTTTTGTTAATATTATATTGATCCATCTTATTATTGTTCTTATTATTTTTGTTTATAATGCTCATACTTTACTTATTCTTAATTTCTAATTTATACTTGTTCATAAATGTTCATAATTTTTTTTTTGTATTTGTTCATATTAAAATTGATACTTGTTCATAATTTAATTTCATTTGTTTACTTTTACTTTTACTTGTTCATATTAAAATTGATACTTGTCATAAATGTATATTGTACATATTCACTTTTCCTTACTTTTAATTTTTTTTTTCTTTACACTTTCTAACTTTTTCTTTAATCCATTAACTTTAATTTTATTCCATAAACTTTTTCTTTATTCCTTTAACTTTAAATTTATTCATTAACTTTTTATTCCATTAACTTTTTATTCCATTAACTTTTATTCCATTAACTTTATTCCATTAACCTTTTATTCCACTAACTTTTTATTCCATTAACTTTTTATTCCATTAACTTTTTATTTCATTAACTTTTTATTCCATTAATTTTATTCCATTAACTTTTTATTCCACTAACTTTTTATTCCATTAACTTTATTTCATTAACTTTTTATTCCATTAACTTTTTATTCCATTAACTTTTTTATTACACTTATTTTATTCTTATGTAATTATTTATTTGGTTATGTCTTGATAAAATTTAAATTTAAATTTAAAAAAAAAAATAAAAGTAAATAAAAAATTAAAAAAAAAAATATCTTATCTTAGCTTTATGTTAGTGTTAATTCATACTTGTAAATAAATGTTGTATATATGTTACTTGTTACCTTTTATACTTGTTCATAAATTGTTCATAACTTTTATATTTTATAATATACATACATACTTGTTCATAATAGACTTTCATTTATGTTTGTTTATAATTCTCTTACTTGTCATATTATTCTTGTTCTTACTTGTATATAATGTTCATTCTTTTTAATTGTTCATAAATGCTTATAGTAAATATTCACTTTTCCTTATTTTTATTTTTATTTTATTTTATTATTTTTTTTTTTTAAAAAAAGAGCATAAAATTCGTAAAAAAAAATTAAAATAAAAAATTCTTCATTTATTTAATTTTTAAATTCCGAAAAAAAAAATTAATTAATTAATTATAAAAAAAAAATTGTTCATACGTAAATAAATTATTTTCTTTTTCTTCATTTATTTAATTCCTAACTTGCATTTCATCTTTCATTTAACTTACATTTTCATTTAACTTGCATTTTCACTTAACTTGCATCTTTCATTCTAACTTGCATTTCATATTTCATTTAACTTGCATTTTTAACTTCACTTGCATATTTAGTTTAACTTGCATTGCACTCTTCCTCTAACTTACATCTTTAACTCACATTGCATCCTTAACTTTAATTTGCATATTTAACTTGCATTCTTAATTAACGTACATCTCTGACTAACTAACTTGCATCTCTGTCTAGGCTGGATGGACGTTAAACTTCAAGCGCTTGTTGGGAGGCAACCCAATGTGTTCCCGAGATGTGAAGGAGTCATCAATACAGATTTGCTATCCTTCTACCCTTCACTCTCTTTTATTTTGTTTATTTAATGTTTTCCTATTATTTTCGTAAATCATCTTCCTTACTTTGATTCTATGTTTAATTACTTCGTATTTTCCTACATTGAGGACAATGTAGAATTTAAGTGTGGGGGAATGGTTTACAATTTTGAGTTTTTTTTTAAAAAAAATATTTTAAAATAAAATTCAAAAAAAAAAAGAAAAAAAAGAAAAAAGAAAAAAAATTATTGTTTTCTTGAATCTTTTTGTTTTAACTTAGTATTTTTATGAGTCTTTTTTTTTATTTGTGCAATTGAAATTGTTTTATTAAGTATTTCTTACAGAAAAAAAAAACAAAAAAAATTAAAAAAAATAATAAAAAAATATAAAAAAAATGAGGTGAAAAAAATGAAAAAAAAAATATTTGTTTTCTTGAATCTTTTAACTTAGTGTTTTTATGAGTCTTAAGTTGCCATTTAACTTGTCAATGATATAAATGAACGGAAATGAATATGTTATGGCTATAAAGATGATTACTACAACTTGAATTTTTTTGTTAATATTTTGTGATTAAGTGTTATAACTTGAAGATAATGCATGTAAATTGGCATATAAATGAGCATGATAAGATAAGTATGAATCATATGAACCTTATGTGAGCTTTAGAACTTTATATACATCTTTGATGAGTGATTCATAAGTTCTTTGTTTAAATTGATATACATATGCCTCATAACTGCTTGTCATAGTTTTTTATGAACTCTAGAGTACTAGAACTTATTCAATGTGATTTTCAAAGCTTTTAAGTCAATAAACTCTCTGATTTTGGATATGATTAAGGCATTAGGGTTAACACCACAAATTCAAATATCCATGTTCCCTATTTTGTGCGCACAAGTTGCGACCCCCTTAGTTTTAACCCTTTTGAGCCCACATTAAGCCTTTCTTTCATCACCATGATTATCTAAACACTTGAGCTTAGTATAGACATCCTTTACCCTTGTTCCAAGAACTCGGTTGAAGATATAAAGATTGTGTAAGGAGAAAATAATGATGTTGAAAAGACTTTTATGTGAATTATTTGGATTTACCGACTCAAGCTTTGTTGTATTATTGACACATGTTATTACCTTGGTATAAAAAAAAGAAAAAAAAAATCAAAAAAAAGAAAAAAAAAAGAAAAAAAAAAGTTGAGTCTCGATCAAGGTAATAAGGTTTGGTTATGTAATGTTTGAGTTAAGTCCCTTACATTTGTAAATCCGACACAAAGAATGACTATGAGGCCCAACATGATGAAATTAGGCCTATGTTCGAAAGGATGGATTACTGACATCATTGCACTAAGGTTGGGAAGCTATGATACGTTTTGGGAGTCTATTGAGTCTTGGAACAAATTGAGCACCACTTGTCCTATATTTTCCTTGCCTCGAAGCTTAGCCCCATTACAACCTTCGTAAAGACCTTATGATCCTTAAGATGGTAAATTTTGATTAGTGGACTTAATCACTTGAGTAAGCTTATGGTTTTGGTTCATTTGTGCAAGTATGTTTTGTTTTTATCTTGAGGTGTTTGTTTGAGATTTTGCAAAAGTACTTCATTTCGATTATGTGAGTATCTCTCACATACTTTGAGTGTAAACACAAACCCTCACAAATTGAGTGAATTTATGAGTGCATATCCTTGTGAGTTGATTCATACCTGTCTTATTCATGCAGAGATCCATTTCACCATATTTACTCATTATCTTACTTGTTGAAACATTTTGTTACCATGTATTAACTCTCGAATTCCATATGCTTAAATGTTTTAAGTGAAAATCTTTTATGTCATGATTATAATTATGAAATATTGAGACAAATGGTTAAAGGTTACTTGTTTTGAATTCGTAGTTTAATTTTAGTATTTGCTAGGGACTAGCAAAGTTTAAGTGTGGGGGTATTTGATAGGTCCTCAAATAAGCATTATTTTATATTATTTTATACCCTTTATACTTGACTTTTAATAATAAAATATTAAATAAATAGATAAAATAATTTATTTTGTGTTATTTTTGTTTAAATAAATAAAGTTTGTATTTTGGAATATTTTGGCGAAAGAATCGTCTCGATTAGAATTATAACAAATAAATTATGGACGAAATTTGGTGAAAATATTAACTAATTTACATTTTAAATTAATTAGCTGCAGCCCATTTTTGCAGCCCAAAAAGAAAACCTTAGCAGCCCAGCCCATTCCGGTTTGTGCAGGCCAGCCCAGCAGCAGAAATAAAAAGAAAGAAAAAGCCCAGGCACGCCAGGCCCAGCCCGCACAGCCACCAGCCCAACACGCCAGCCCGCGTCAGTCCTTCCTCCAGCCCAGCGGACCCGTCGACAGGCGCTGGCCGATCTGCTGTTCCTCCATTCGGCGCGCGCTTGTCGATCGTCCAGGCACCGTCTCAGCAGCAGCCCGCCGAGCTCCAGTTCCTTCATTCAGCAGCCTCCAGCCAAAATTCCATTCCTCTTTTCAGCAGCTCTCTGCTGAATTTATTTCCAGCAGCTTCCACCCAATTTCCACCCAACTTCCACCCAAATTCCTTCCACTTTCCAACCCAATTTTGCAACTTTACAACTCAAACCACTTCTAAACATCATCATTAATCTTTATTACTCATCATTCCATTATTTAACATTTTTTATTGTATTTGTTTATGTATTTTTGATAGCTTTTTCCACCTATAAATAGGGCTTCAATTCTTGTATTTTGAAGAGTCCCCCATTAGTTTCATTCTTCCATTTCTTTCTTAGTTCTTAGTTAGTTCTTTTGTTTCTCTCTTTTGAGAGACATTTTTGGGGACCATTTTTACTTCTTGTAGATTTTCTTATTAATTAGTTTTCTTTTAATTCTTATTCGTAATTTATGTTATTTTCATTTCTTCTTTACTATTGTTCTTGGTATTTTCTTTCTAACATTTGTAAGTAAGAATGCAATCTCCATGTGTTTTACTTTTTGAATTTCTTTTACTTCATATGTTTTAGTGCTTAAACTTCAATTTGATGTTAAGTGTTTTATCCGCTGTCGGTGCACTTAGAGTAGAATTGAAGAGATTAAATGTTGATCGCTGTCGGCGCATTTAATTATAAACTTAAGGTAAATCATGTTGTAAATGTTTGAAGCATATTGATGTTTGACGCACATTAATGGTTGATGCATTTATAATATTGAAAGATGTATGTAAGTATTTGAGATGATGAAGGTAGGATTTCGTGATTGGTTTATTATGAGCAAAATGTTAGAATTAATGTGATTGTTAATTCGAAATTACTTACGTAAAAGTGTGGGTTTTGTCCATGAAACTACTCTATGGTTTGTAAGTTCTAATTAGCATGAACATTTACATTTTAATTTTTAGTTAGTGTTGTCTTTAGCTTAAATTACAAATCTTTTCAAAACCCCTTTTTTTATTCTTTATTCTTTTATTCTTTGATCCCTTTTATTCTTTATTCTTTTATTCTTTTATTCTTTTAATTCTTTTATTCTTTGATTCCTTTTATTTTTTATTCTTTTATTCTTTTAATTCTTTATTCTTTGAATCTTTTATTTCTTTATTCTCTCATTCATCTATTCTTTAATTTATTAATTCTTTTATTATTTAATTATTTAATTCATTATTCTTTTATTCATCTCCCACTAACACATTATTAATGTTCCCTAATTTCCCCGGTTAAGAACGATCCCTATTTACCAATACTACATCTACACAAAAAGGGTTTAAATTGCACAACACTCAAATTACGTGTTTAATTTAATGCGTAGTTTGGGCGTAGTCAATTATACCTTCACAAACTCATATTTCTTCATACATTTTTTATATTATAAATGCACCGAACAGCGGATTATTACTTACAATATAATTACCTTAAGTTTGTGATTTAATGCGCCGAACAGCGGTCATACATTAAATCTCTCCAAATCTACTCTAAATGCCCCGAACGGCGGATCAACATTTAGTTTCGAAATGAAGTTTAAGCTCTAGAATGTAAGAAGTAAATGATTTTTAGAAAGTAAAACACATGGAGATTATACTCAATTTTCACAAAAGATAGGAAGGAGAAACCAATACATATATTGCATTATAATTAGAACCAATAACAAATAAAAGAGTTTAAGAGAATGGAGAGCAAATGTTACACTTTTCAGATTGGGTGAGAACAATGGATTGTTTTTCACAAGGTACACCGAACAGCGGCTGGAACCCTATGAAGATGGAAGAAGATTAAACAAGGAAATTCGGACTTGAACTCTCAAAATTTGTATTGGAACTATTTGCCAAAATTTCTCCTAAGAGAGGCTCAATTTTGTGCTTCTTGGAAGTGATTTTAACAAGTGAAATCAACTCCTATTTATAGGGGAAAAACTCAAATTAAACCCTAGAAAATAAATAAAAACTAAACAAAAATTATAATAAAAATATTCAAAAGTGAAATGATGAGTATGGGTGGTTTTTGGGGAAGAGAAATTAAAAAAAAGAAAAGAAAAGCTTGAAAAACAGCAAAGAAGGGAATCTGTCAGAGCTGCTGGAAAAGGGCCAAACTTTCGGTGGGCACGTGCTGGAAAGGTGGTGCATGGCCGGCAGGCGTGCACTGGAGAGCAGCGCTTGTCGATGGTAAGCGCTGGCCGAGCGGGAGAAGCTTGCTTCGGCAAGCGCGCGCCGAACGCCTTCTGGACAGCTGAAGCAGGCTGCTCGCGGGTTGGGCCGTGTGGGCTGGACGTGCTTGGGCCTGCGGGCCGTGCGGGCTGGGTTTGCTGATCTTGGACTGGGCTGGGTTTGTAAATGGATTTTGAGAATTGGGTTGGGCTGCACAGATTTAATTAATTAATTAATTTAAAACTAAATTAATTAATCCACCGAATTTCGTCCATATTTTATTCGTTATAATTCCGATCGAGACGATTCTTTCGCCAAAATGCTCCAAATTACAAACTTTATTTATCTAAACATAAAAATCACAAAATGATTTATTTTATCAATTTATTTAATATTTTAATACTAAAAGTCAAGTATAAAGGGTATAAAATAATATAAAATAATGCTTATTTAACGTCTTATCAGTAATTGGCTCAAAGTATCTGGTAGGACCAATGGATGAGTGAAAAGTGTCACCCATCCCATTGGCCCATCCTCCCATGCAATTGGATCTAATACTTGGTTCATGCATCATTCATCCCCTTTGTTCTCTATGTAACCCGAAATCACCCAAACCCAAACATAAAAACAAACAAATCACAACCCACCATTATACCATCATCTTTTGTTACTTTCAGCGAGTGTATGAGGGACGCGAAAACTGAGGGATGATGGAGACGGAGACGGGCTGAGAACGGCAGAATAGCCACGGCAGTGGTAAGCCCAGAAAACCGTTTTTGAGCCAAAAATGTAAAACCATTTTCTAGGGTTTTTGAACGTTTCTAATGGCTGAAACGTGTCCGTAGGTCCAATACGAACTCTTAGACGTGAGTTTCGAGGACGGAGGTGGTCGGAGACGACAGGAAACGGTGCTGGAAGGTTGAGCGTACTGTTCATCGATTGAAGGTGAATTTCTACTCTGTTTTTCTTGTTTTTGATTAGCTAGGGTTGTTGTTGGATTGATGACGATCAGTTAGGAAGAATGAGGGATGAAAATAGTTTAGAAATGGCAGTTTTAGGAGCCGGTCAGGGTCGCTAGTCTGCGTGACCCAGAACAATAAAATGTGTCTGACCCGTCACGAGGTAGGAGACGATGACATCAGCACATGTCAGATGTCAGGCTAGGTGGCCCAGTCACAAGTCGACACGTGTCACTTGTTAGTACCCAGTCAGCCTGACATGTCAGTGACGCGTGTTCGGGAAGCATTCTTGGGATGAGACTGTTCATGGGTTTTATGTTTGAACTTGTAGAGTCCGTTAGTGACCTTTGGATGTGTTTGGACTGGCTTGTAGACTGTGACTTAGCTTCGGGATAGGTTTATGCGGTTCGATTCGATTGCGCATCAAGGACGGTGTGTGAGTGGGCCTTTGGTTTATAAATGAAATGCATGAATAACTGTTTTAACTATGTACATATATATATATATATATATATGATTTGAATTGGATTACTTTGGTATGATTTATATGGGCTATTTTACGTAGTACAATGTTTTGGGCTTGAGACCCATCTGGATATTATGTGACCAGTATTGGGATCAAACAGGGATTTTGGAAATGGTATACAAGGATTTCATTGGTTTATACTATTGCATTGTATATACCAACCTTATGGATTGTTGTCTTCTCCAGATGACTTGGTACCCTGGAGTAGTCACAGCGCATTTCCTGAGAGGGGCCGTTCTACGTGAGAAACCGTAGAGAGGCTTAGGATCAGGATTGCTATTTGTATGCCTCGGGAAGTGATCCGGGGAATACCCAGACACTGGTAGACCCAAGAGAGTACTCAGGATTGAGACCCCGGGTGACAGGACCCGTCCCAAATCCCCCGGGATTAACGTGGGACGTGCCTGCTCTCGTCTGACATGAAGTGTCAGATCAGGGATAATTTTCGACTCTAGCCCTCACTGGGGCTTCCAGAGTACACCAGAATCCGGAGGAGGAGCGTGATGTCTAGATCTCTGCTACAGCCCGCATCCGCGATCAACTTAAAGGGCATTAAAACATCAAAGGTCGGGAGTGGACAAAACAATTATTTTAATAAAATTCATTTCATAAAAAGATAATTTATGCCCTTCACTAAAAACATGCATTCATTCGAAAACTATTTATCAAAACGTTCACAAAACCTTTAGGGCCTTAGCCCAAAAACTGTAAATTAAACCATTACGGGAACTCAGCCCAAAACCAATACACATGGGACTCAGCCCAAATCAAATACGCATGTGGGACTCTGCCCAAATCACGTCATATGGGCCTCAGCCCAAAACCATTCTCAAAACATAGTACACGGGGTCTCCGCCCCAAATCACTTTCCAAAACCTCATACGCATATGCATATATGCAACCCATCCTCAGCATCGGACATCTCCGATGCCAACTCGGGGCACACAGCACCTAGGGAACACATCCCCGATATATGTCACGATTCATCTCTATATAAGTGTGCACACTACTCGGGGTCTCACTCCGAGTCTACCCTCAGGATATCTCCGTTTGGGAGGCTCTATCTCCAGATCTAGTCTGACCTCAATCTTCGGATCTAGTCTGAGTGACAGGACCCGTCCCAAATCACTCGGGATTAGCGTGGGACGTGCCTGCTCCCGTCTAACACGAAGTGTCAAACTAGGGATATTTTCGTCCTTTGCCCAACCGGGCTATCAGAGTACGCCAGGATCCGAAGGAGGAATGCGATGTCTCGTCTCTGCTACAGCCGCATCCGCGATCAACCTAAAGGGCATTCAAAACACAAAAGCTATGAGTGGACAAAACAATTATTTTATAAAAACATTTCATAAATGACCTTTATGCCCTTCATTAAAAACATATGCATGCATTCGAAAACTATTTCTAGGGTTCATGCTCGGTTCCCATAAACCGTCATGAACCATCAAACCATTTGAGCCTTAGCCCGAAATCAGTCAAACAACACATGGGACCTCCGCCCAAACCAAAACACGTGGGAACTCGTCCCAAAACCAAAACATAAGGGTCTCAGCCCAAAACCAATACGCGTGGGTCTCAGTCCAACGCCATCTCAGTGAAATCTCATACACATATACATATATACATATATAACCCATGACAGGACCCACCCCCAATCCCCCAGGATTAAGGGCTAAGTCCTGCTCCCGTCTAACTTACGCATGACATGTAGGCTAAACCGACGTTCAACCTTCGTGTGACACGTAAATCGGACAAGGGATTCTCGAGCCGACCGTACAAAAGCTTCCGGACTTCCCAGAGTGTGCAGAATCTACTGTGGATTGTACGTGTGATGTCTCCGTCTCTCTCAACTGACAGCCCGCACTGTAACAACCTAGAGGGTATCGAAGACACAAAGACTGTGAGTGGACAAAAATAAAGTATAAGTTTAAAAACAGTTCATAAAACAAGTACATTTATACCCTCCAATTAAAAACCAATGCATGCATATTGAATCCATGTTATAAAACCATTCAACATTCCAGTTAAGCAAACCATGTAAGGAAAAACCGAACACAAGTTCATTTTCTCAAATCCCGGGTCTCAGCCCAAAACCATCGAAAAACCTTTATTGAAAACCATCATCTTCAAAACTCAGTGAAATCCAAACGCATCTGAAACCACATATCCATCCATTGAACCTGCTGGATCTATCCGAGTCTTTAAACTCCCGAGTCTTTAAACTCAATCCAGGCCTCAATATAATCCGAGTCTTTAAACTCCCGAGTCTTTAAACTCAATAGGCCTACGGGGGAAATATCAATATCTGAGTCTTTAAACTCAATCCGGGTCTTTAAACCCAATCCGGGCCCGCCCCCGGTATAATCATATACGGGTCTTTAAACCCAATAACCAGATCCAACAAATCCAATCCGTAAACCAAATTTCCTGGAAATTCACTTACCGTCCTTCCTTGACCTCGCATTCAGTCCTGATCATCCTATAAGACCTCCCTAATCGTGTTTCAAACATTAGAAACCATCAATAGATACTAAAAACAAGTACCTAAATTTGAACCAATTTCTTACCATGTCGGGTTTGCCAGCCACCGTCCACAGCGGCTCTCCACGGTGGCATCACTAGAACCGCCTCAACACCTCCTTCCTTTTTCCTTCATACACGACCGTCAAATATTGAGAGTTGAGGGTTGTCTGGCTTTGAGAACACAAGCCTCCTCTGTTTTCCACACAGGGTGTTTCACAGTGACACCCTTTACTGCAACCACTGTGCAAGGCGGCCATCCTCCAAACCACCACCACATTCTTCGTCTGACCTTTCTCTTCCCCTTCATTTCAGACAACAAGGACAAAGGAAAAGGTTTGGTTTCTCACAATTTCACACACACACACACACACACACACACACACACACACACACACACACACACACACACACACACACACACACACACACACACACACACACACACACACACACACACTCTGTTCTCTGTCCCTGTTTCTCCATTAGTCGATAAACTCAGATTTTAAAAACTTAAACACATGCGATTGAATTGGCTAGAAGCCTCTAGGAAGTGGCCATGTGTCCTTAATTTGGTGGTTCAGCTCACAAATATCCAATCCATCAGCCCCAGATGTCCTCACCTGATTGTTCACAGAAACCAAGATGCTAAAAGACCATTTTACCCCTGCCTTGTAAAATTACCATTTTCCCTTCATTATTTAGACCCGTAACTAAACCGTCCGAACTTCGATGACCGCGTGCCGCTTGTCGTTGTGCTCAGGGGATCGAGACCTTCCTAACGGTCCTCGAATTACGTGAAAAATAGTTGTCGTATAAAAAGTCAACAAATTCCCTCTTTTACCTTAATTACGAAAATGCCCTCGAACTTTCGAACGTCATAACTTTTTCCTCGGATGTCGGAATCGGACGTGCCACCTGTCTATGAACTCGTGACATTTCGAACTACGTCACGATCATTGGTCAAAGTCCATTTGACCGCCAAAATAAAAGTCAACATTTTTTTACCATTCTAGGAGCAAAATCGTCATTTTGCACTGTCCGTCCGAATGCCTCCAACTCATCATCGATTAACTTCACTAATCCATCATTAACAACTAATCTAATCTCGATTTCCGGGACGGGTCGTTACAACCCATCCTAGGCACTTCCGGAAAAGATGCCAACTCGGGGCACACAGCCCCTAGGGAACACATCCCCGATATAGTCACGATGTTTCTATATATATAAGTATGCATACTACTCGGGGTCTCACTCCGAGTCTTCTCCCAGGAATTCTCCATCTGGGTGGCTCATCTTCATACCTAATCCTATCATCTCTCCGGAATCTGGTCCAGGACCACATCATAACGCCCACTCTTAGAACGGGATCCCTATGGGGATACCCACTATGGTCTGTGGATCGTGACTCTCCAGGTTGGCGACTGGAGGAGACCAATCAATCATCTTGCAAGGAGGGTATATACATACTAGTATAAGAAAACCATAAAAATGAGACTTACGCCTGATAACACACATCAACTGGGCCTTCCGCCCGAACGTAAGACTCAATAGGGCCTCTAGCACGATTTCACAATAACTGGGCATCGAGCCCGAACTCGTAAATCAACTGGGCATCGAGTCCGATATCTCAGGCTCAGTCACGATCCTGATCATATCAATGTGTGCAACCATCAATCCAGAACCGCTTTCAATCCTGGTATGTCGCCGTGAACACATCACTGCCGCGACCATCTCGAGACCATGGTGCACACGTCGCCAATCGATCCTCTAAACCGTCAGCACTCCGAAGTCAAGCCTCCATTGGCTGCTCAACAACGGGACGTGCATCGTGACCTCTCCGGAAGGAATGCATCCCAATCTGGAGGCTAGCGTCACGTCGTCCGTCGTCGTGCACACAATACCCGTTGCGACCACGACTCAGACCTACGGGTCATCAATAAGGTCTCATGCCCGAGTCAAAACCAAATCCAAATGGGTCTCATCCCCGGTTTTACCTTTTCAAAACAATTTCATGAAAACCGAAAGCGTAAGCGCGTATAAAACCCAAAACACCTCGAAGTACGTGCCCATACGTAAACACACACCAAAATGCACTCAAGGCATCCCAAAACACATATTAAAACATATATAAAACATTTATGCTTGCATCGATTTCAGAAAGAAAGTCCACTCACAGACCGTCGGCGCTGCCGCCTCGATATGCATGCAATACGGCTCTCCCGGGTCAAACGTCGTCTTCGGGACTTCCAAACCTATCCAAATCACTTTAGAGGGTTACTAACTACTTAATTAACCCCTCACTAAAGCCCGCCTAATTTTTCAAGGATTTTAACTATTTTTAAACGTGCGCTGAAACCTTTGGACAGCCCGAACTATATCGAGACGATGTCCGATCGACTCAAAATCAGTCCCAAAATATTCGTTACATCGAATAGATGATTTGACATGTTGGAACCTCCCTCAGATTCTTCCTCACGCGCCCGCACGCGCCCTGGGATTGCACTGCGCGTGGGCCTCACTCACCACTGCACAATGCATCTTCTTCCTTCAGCCGACCGGTCCGACCGGGCTGGTTCGATTTCTCTGTAACTTGGACGGGCGTGATCGGTCCAGGCTCCTACATGGTCCAATTTTTGAAGTTTTCCTCCCTAATCGATCCTATCCTTCCTATCTCGACCCTAGAAACCTAACCCAATAAACCAAACCTCCTAAAACCTTTTAAACCCGACCGGTCCAATTCTATTCTCACGGTCCAGTTTTCCAAAACCTCCCCAGAGGATCTTCAACCTGTAACCTTCCTCAAAAACATCCTAACACACTCCTACTAATCCATTTAATTCAATGAAATCAATGAAAACGGCCCATAATGATTAGAATCAAAAAATGGAGAAATCGGTTAAAACCGATACCTTGGGTTCGAGGTGTCCTCCGCCGTCCACGACGGCGCTCCCTGGGCCAGCCACCACCTTCCTCAGCTCCTCAGTTCATCCTCTGGCCTCTCACAAATGTTCAAAGGGTCAAAGGTTTAGATTGGATTGAACATGGTTGATCGGTTTGGTTGGGAGAAATGGGGAAAATGGTCGATGAAGGAAAATGGGATATGCATGAGTTGGTTTGGATGGGCAATGGATGGGTGACACTTGTCACTCATCCATTGGGCATGTCTAATAATATCTGGGCCCCACTTGCTGCCAAAAGTTCCCGTCTCGTAAAACGTGAAATAGTACGTTCGAACTTCCGTGAACCGTAACTTTACCGTCGAACGTCTGAATTTGACGTGCCACCTATCTACAGATTTGTATCATCTCGCTTTACGTAACGGTCTTCGGCCCTCGGCCATCTGACCTTCTAGGTTAAAAGTTAACTATTGGCCCCTATTCACCAAAATTACCAAAATGCCTTGAACTTCCGATCGTCACAACTTCATCCACGAATGTCGGAATCGAACGTGCCACATGTCTATGAATTCGTGACATCCCGAACCATGTCACAGTCATCGGCCAAAGTACATTTGACCGTCCGAACAAAAAGTTAACGTTTTGCCCATTCTAGGGGCAAAATCGTCATTTTGCCCTGAATGTCTGCTAATCCTCGTCTAATCCCCGATTAGTCTCGCTAATCCGTCATTAATCCTTAATTAATCCCGTTAATTCAGACGGGTCATTACAATCTTCCCTCCTTCAAGAATTTCGTCCTCGAAATTCAAAC
The DNA here is from genome assembly GCA_032719365.1 of Prinsepia uniflora. NCBI lineage: Eukaryota > Viridiplantae > Streptophyta > Magnoliopsida > Rosales > Rosaceae > Prinsepia > Prinsepia uniflora. The sequence continues at coordinate 58,007,381 of CM064870.1, read as the reverse complement.
TGACCCGATTTCCACAACCAACTATGGAAATACAATCGTGTCTTCGCACACGGCCACTCTCGTGTACAAATATACGTCTGTCACAAATGGGCTGTACGTGTGGCTCATGCGCCCTGCACAATTATCGTCAACCTTGAGTGAACCGGTCGGTCTAGTTCGGTCCTATACAACCGGTCTGCCTGGACCGGCCCGGTCCAAGGCTATATTTCACTCTTTTTTCGTCCAATTCGATCCAATCCAATCCTAAACTTCCTATTTCATCATTTCGTATCTATTCAAATCCTTAAACCTAAGGAAGGACGCCTAAAAACCCTACTGTGCAAAATGAACCCACGACCCCTGTTTTTCCCAGCCAAACCCAGGGCGTCTCAGCCTTTTTCTCCCATCTAAAGTCTCTTCTAGGCACTTACATGAACCCAACAAACACCACAACATCATCAAAGTCCTTCCTAAACGTCCAAAATGAAGAATTGAATTTTGAAAAACAAATGGGTTCGGGTCTTACCGTTCCTCCGCCGTGGACGGCGGTCCTGCTGCCCCTTTGCTCCACAGCACCCTTCTGTCTCTCACTCAACCTCCCAAGTCCACTTAATCAAGGATTTAAAGGATTTTGGGGATTATTTTTGGGTGAGATCGGAGAAAACACAAGAAATGAGGAAATGGGGATATGCATGTATGTAATCATACTGGCAATGGATGAGTGACAAGTGGGCCAGAAACAAAATATCTGGGGCCCACAATAGGACAAAAGTCCACTTGTCTCGTAAAACGTGCCATTCCAAATAGTTTTCAAAATCTTCCGTGAACCGTAACTTCTCCGTCGAACGTCTGAATTCGACGTGCCGCCTGTCTACGGACTCGTATTGACCCGATCTAAGTAACGGTCCTTGGCCCTCGGCCATCGGACCTCTCAGGTCAAAAGTCAACTTTTTGCCCTCGTTTAGGTGAAAAAATTGGAATTTCACCCTGAACGTCCGATAATCCTCGATTAATCTCGGATTAGTGAGTCGGATTAGCCTCACTAATCCGTCATTAAGTCTTAATAAATCCTAAAATCAGGTACGGGTCGTTACAAACTCCCCTCCTTAAAGAATTTCATCCTCGAAATTTAAATCGACCCAATTCCAGAACTTAACTGTGGAATTCCAATCATGTCCCTCTACTTGGCACTCTCGTGTAATCATACACGTCCGTGACAACCACCATACTCGCCGGTACATGCTGTCATCGGAGCTTCCAAGGCTCCAACTCAACTCCCACGATGTCATACTTCGACTCGTAAGTCTCACTCGAGACATCGACACTTGTTGATCTCGCCTATCACTCACTTTGACAGTTCGGTTATACCAAGTCGGCGTCAAATTCGCTTTTCAGCCGGACGACTCTTCTCATTCAACCATCAGGCTAAAACACGTACTCCTATTAAGGGATATCATATCCAAGCTGGCATCCTGTCCAACATCTGATCTGACAACCATCCTAAAGATCCTGCCATCATACTGGCACGAATCATATCTTGCAGGCCATACTCAAACTTATGCTGCAGGTTTAATTGACCTTGATACTCACATCAATCAATCTTCTCGTTTTCTCATGTTCATCATGATTCTCCTTAGAGTCTCATCACTACATACTAATTCGAATCTATCTGATACCGATCAAACCTAGTACCACAATTGGTCACAACCATCGTGGCCAGGCGGCAACTCCCGGCTCCACTGCGCTACTCTGATCTTGACTCGCTCCCGAGTCCCCATATCGTATCTCGTGTCACTCAGCGATCTATGCTGATATCTTGACTCATCTCGAATTTCAATTGTCGTACTACTCATCCGGTCGATACACCATCGACGTCTCACCCATCCTGGGGTATCTGGACCATATCGAATACTTGCCTCAGCAGAGGTAATCATCATACAAGATCTCTGGGGTTCCTCTGGCCCACATAGCCCTGAGTTCTCGGCTCTCAATATCTCTGAACCCTCTCAGTCTACTCTGCTCGAGCACATAGTATTCGATGTCCAGTAAACTCATTATTATGTCAGAACACATCCGACCATAGTGCTCACTATACAATCAACATCGGACCTCGTTCGATCACCATCTCATGTCCATCTAGGACTCTAACCGTTGGACAACACATGTATACTCTCGGGAACTCTCAACCCGACCTACTCAAGACTGCACTCTAGCAACGTCCAATCACATACTACAGTCCGCGCTCCAATCATGGCTCGGACCTCAACCGTCCGTCACCAGGCGAACATCAAACCCTCACAATCTCTATCCTCATAACCAAGACAGATCATACGTTCATATCCAACTTCTGTCTTTTCATCTCACCAACTATGCTAAGGAATCCTTCAACAGCCTGACAATACGATTCTTTTATGTTCCTAGCTTAGCATAATCAGCAAGGCAATTCACTCCAATGACGACTAGACCTCAGTCTACACACCTCAAGGTCGCCGCAATCACTTCAGTCATCCCGATTGTACTTACACTCCTCAATATGACTCACCTTGGGACAAGCGTACCTCAACCCACCGTGGTTCCACTACCTCAGACACTCACTTGTCTCATCCAGTGACACCAGGAATCATCTGGTCTCCATGTCACTCAAATTTGACCCACAACCTAGGTATTCAGTTCTTACACCCTATTTGAACCCTTGGCTGTCATCTTCTTCCTCATCGATACACATGAGGAAGTCGAAGATGATGACATCAAAGTTCATCATGTGTCATCCTCCCGCACCGAGCACTATCTGCTAAAGAGTCACACTCAGTGATCTCGGGATATCCGTCGCCAATGCAGAATCAAGTACTTTTCCCATGCCTCGCACTGAGCCACTCGGGATCCTCTCTGTCATGCTCAGTGCCCACCGAACTCATGTACTCGCCACACTGGGTACATCTACTATCCTATCGGTATACTGGTTTGCACATCCCAACTCGATGAGATTAACTCCAGCACTCATACTCTTGTAATCCATCCAAGGATATCTAGGGCACCTGTCACTCATCTAGGTACATCCTACTCGTCACAGTCACCTCATCGAGGTAGCGTGGCTCACTTGCCAACACATGAAGCTCTTCTTCTTCTGTAATCGCACTCAGTCGTAACCGAGTCGAATCTGAAATTCACTGCTCGTACCGTGCATCACTCACGCACCCCGTATCATCGTCACGACTGACGAATCCCATTGTCACAATCGTCACGGCAACCTGAGCCTATCCCACTTGATAAGACTCGACTACGTCCATCGATAGCAGCGTCTGCCACAACCTCGTGCAAACCAATCTCAGAAACACTCTGCTATCGAGACTCCAAATCCATGCGGTCGATTCACCGCCGGTACCAACTACTCCACACGCAACATCCACCGATCGGTCCATCTCAGGATTCCAAATCTCATCTCATGATGGTACTCGTGAACCGGATCCCCTCATTTTACTTAGTGTCAGGCCAATCCCTCTTGGACTGGGGTTGTCATGAATCTGGCTGCTCACTGCAGCACATACACCCTAACCGATCCACCGCTCTCGACTCTAGAGAGTCATCATACTCCGATACTGGTATCCAACCAACCAGTAACCGTAATCCAAAGACCTCGTCCTATTGTCACTCTACGGCTCCCGGCCGTTGGCCCCACAAGAACTTGGCCATATTCAGTGCCTGACATTACACAACTGCTACATGTCACAATCGCATCCTATGCCAATCGAACCCTAACTCAACGCACCGAGTTTCGTTCAGCACGAGGTGCTTCCTACTCTTACCCTAACTATCAGGTTGATGACAGGCTGTTACGACTGCAGAGACATCACATCCTCGACCTACGCACACTCTGAGAACAAACCACGCTCTGATACCAATTGGTATCAGAGTACCATGGGTATTGTAACGACCCGTCCCGAATATCGGGATTTAATAATATTTAGTTATGATTGACTAATCTGGGATTAGTTGAGTGATTTCGGACGAATTGTGCAAAATGACCGTTTTGCCCCTGGGCGTGGGTAAAACGTTGACTTTTATTTCGGATGGGCAAATGGACTTTGAACGATAACCGTGACGTAGTTCGGGACGTCACGAGTTCATAGACAGGTGGCACGTTCGATTCCGACGTTCGTGGTGAAAGTTATGATGTACGAAAGTGCAAGGGCATTTTCGTAATTTGGACGAAATAAGCGGAAATGTTGACTTTTTGACCAGGATGTCCGATGGCCGAGGGCCAAGCACCGTTACGTAGGTCTCGTCGATACGAATCCAATGACAGGCGGCATGCCGAAATCGGAGATTCGACGACGAAGTTATGGGTCACGGAAGTTTGGTTTCGTTATGCACGCATTACGAGGCGAGGACACGTGGCGTTCTCTGATTGGTCTGAGATTCTGAGAGGGACACGTGGACCACTAAACTTTATTTATGGGATCAGATCTGGATTGGTGAGATTTGATTAAATTATTGGAATTAAAAAAATCTAAAGAATTCCCACTTATTGCACCTTTTGATCTGGGCCATCCATCTCTAACCACAGATTGAATCTGGGCCGTTGATTCTTTTCCCTCTCTCTCTTTAATTGGATCAGACTACACACTCTCACTCTCATTTTCTCTCTAACCCGTGAACACGCACACGGCTCACACTACACACCACCACCATATCTGTATCCTTGGGCCGTGCAGAGGATTGTGTGAGGACTGTTGTGAACTGGGCACGGCGGGAGACGACGGGAGACGGCGGGGTTGGCGACGGAGGGGAAAAATAGGGGAGGTCCGAAACTCAAAAATTGGGGAGGTTGATGTTGACTGTTTGTGATCGTGTTGAAGGGTGATGGATGTTCCTGTGATCAGTCCAGGCGTTTCGGTGGCCACGGTGGTGACCACGGCGGCGAGGTAAGCCTAAACCCGCGAGTCCGTTCTCGGGTCTAAAATGGCAGCATGGATTTTATGACGTTTTAGTCGATCTAGTGACCAGGATGATGATTCAGAGGATGAGACGAGTCTATAGGGACCGTTTTCAAGGAGAATGGTGGTCGGAGCTGAGAGCAGTCCACGGAGGAGTTTTGGCCGTGAGCTTCTCGATCTGGGAGGTACGATCTGGACGTTACTTCTGGTTTTTGATTTCACAGAACTATTGGTTGAACTCAGACGATCTTACAGGTGAAAACCCAGTCCAAAATGATGGAGAAATGACTGAGAACCAGTCGGGTTGGCCCGCGGGTCACGGCGACTCGTTTTACAGACGTTCGGGCTGAACGCCGGTGAACAGTACCCGGCGCGTGGGTTTCACGCGCAGGGAGTTCAACTGGCGCGTGGGGGGCGCGTGTGAGGTAATTTTGGGAAACTTCCAACATTACTTTTGTCCTATACAATGTAACGAACATTTTGGCGTTGGTTTCGTGTCGTTCGGATCCCGTTTCGATATTGTTCGGGATGTCCGAAGGTTTTAAATCCAGTTTAAAAATACTTAAAAATTTGGGAAAATTACGGGACTTGAATAGGATGTTAATGATGAGGTTAGTAATCCTCTAATGTGATTTGGACAGGATTGGGAGTCCCGGTGATAGTGGTGTGGCCCGGGAAGGCCTATGGCACGCGTATCGAGGCGCTCGGTTAAACGGTCTGTGAGTGAACATTGGTTTTATAAATTCGATGCATGCATAACTGTTTCATGATTGTTATAATTATAATTAAATGATTTACTTTGGATATCGGTGAATTTAAATGATTTCACGCATTTTGAGGTGATTTACGTATTTGCACGTAAACCGAGGTTTTCTGGATTTGCACCGATTTTCATAAATGTGGTTGGATATGATTTTATGAAACGGTTACGGACTTGATAAAGTAAAGTCGGGCCAAGGGCCCAATTGAATTATGAAATCGGGCTAGGGGCCCAGTTAACTTATAAATCGGGCCAGGGGCCCAGTTAACTTGTGAATTCGGGTCGGGGGCCCAGTGGACTTATGAATTCAGGCCAGGGGCCAGTTAACTTATGAAATCGGGCCAGGGGCCCAGTTGATTTATTCATGTGATTCGGGTCGGGGACCCTAAAATGGAATCGAATAAATGGTTTTGGATTTAAATCAACTATTTGGACTTATAATGGTTTTGAGGATATTGAAATTATGGTTATGGCACGTTTCACGGTATTTGGGCTTGAGACCCGTCTGATGAAACTTAAAGATTGGTTTGGATTTTATCTATGTATATATTTATGCTTTGCATTTGGATATCAATAAAATGTATTTGGTACTGCACTGTATAGATCCTTCCATATTATATTGTCTCCTCCGGATGAGGTACCCTGGAGAGGTCACGGACGTCTAGTACGTCCAGCGTCTATGACGCTAAGCATCGGGGATGCTATACCCGAACGGGGTTCGGGGATTGAACTCGGAAATTGAGACCCGAGTGGCACGCGTAGCCTTGTGATTGTGACCTTATTAACGTCAGGGACGTCAGACATCAGGAATGTCGGATTGGGGTGTATAGTGCAGTGGCTAAAATTATGTTTATGGTTCATATTATATGATATATGATTTTCAATGATGGTGCATGCATATGCTTTTACTGGGGGGGCATAAATGTCTTATAAATGTTTTAAACAAACTTGCTTATTTTCGTCCACTCACAGCTTTTGTTTTTAATGCCCTTCAGGTTGATTCCGGATGCGACTGCAGTAGAGACTGGGACATCATACACCTCCTCCATCGATCCTTACGCACTCTGGAAGCCCGGTTGGGCAATGGCAACGGGTTATCCCTTGTCTGACACCTCTTGTCAGACGGGAGCATGACACATTCCATGGTAATCCCGAGGGGATTGGGATGGGTCGTGTCAAGTGGTATCAGAGCAGGTTTTGCTCTTTTGTGCGCAAAGGACGAGGGTGTGATGTCTCTTTGGGCTGCAGTTCCGTTGTCAACCTGATAGATAGTTTTGGGTTTGAACCGTGCATTGATGCGATTCAACCCAAGTGGGTTGTGTACGATTAACTGGTAATGTGGGACCGTCGGTTCGGTCACGTGATGATGGATTGTTGTGCTGCTGGGCACAGCCGGGTTCAGGGAACCCCATTTGAATAATGTTATGGAAATGCGAAACTCAGTTGAGTATTGGTCTAATTTTTGGACCCTGGTAGTGTTGGCTAGTGTACGGGGTGTTGGTGCATCAGAGTTAGCCGATGACCTTCGTGGTGGAACCCACGATGGAACCCACGTTGAGTTCACGATTGGATTGGATTGGACGTCTATACGATGTCAGGACCGCGGAGTCGGTCAGGTTGTGGATTTTACTGCAGAAGGCAGTTGGGTTCGGTGGAACCCTAGGGTGTGATTTTGAAACCCTAATTTATAATCGATGGACTGGAAAAGTGAACTTTAAATGAGAACTTGTGCTGCGACGAGTGGCTGAGGTCGTGGATGAATCTAGTGAGTTTTATGGGTTTCGATCTATGGATACGGTTATGAGATAAAATATGGAATCCCGTGTTGGATCGAATATTAGTGTGATGTGTGGATACGGATATTGACAACGATGACTGTTGGTCAACAGTTGTGTCGAGATGACTGTCTATCGAGGGTATTTTGTGTGGCTTTCACACTTGAGGATCAGGGGATGTTCAGGGAACGTCCATTATCCTGATGTGCCAGTGGTCAAATTGGAGGTACCCATAGTCGTGGGGTACGAGTGGTGTTACGGGATCGTCGTTCGGAATGAACGGAGATCCAGGATAACAACTTTGCACACAGTGTGCTAGCATGGATGTTCGTGTGCTAGTGTGGATGTTCGTGTGCTATGTATGGATGTTGGTATGTTGGTACTTTTATGCCAATACTAGTATGGATGCCAGTGTGCTGATACTAATGTTGATGATGGTGCGTTGGTACTGGTACTAGCACTGGTGCTGGTGTCAGTGATTGTGATGACGATGAGCCACCAGTTGGGGGTGTGACTCCGTCATGATGGACAGATGATTGGTATCTGCGACTCAGTGGTGGTTGAGTCATGGACTGGATGGGATCCAGTGGAGGTTGTGTCGTGTTGGGATGAGTCCCAACAGATATATGATGACATGTGAGGAATGGATATTAAGGTATGATTGAAACTTGAGGAATCTAGGGATGATGTTCCCTATGTCATAAGAATTGGTGGATTTGGGGAGTTGTTGTCAACTCCGAGATTGGTATGTTAGTATACTTCTTATATCCCCAGAAAGTACAAGGAAATTACTTGAAATTGGAAAATATGGGGGGAAACCATGTAACGACCCGTCCTGAATTCCGGGATTAGTTTAGTGACTAATCTTGATTAGTGAAGTTGAACGGTGGTTAGTAGGGCGGAATCGGACAAATTGTGCGAAATGACCGTTTTGCCCCTGGTCGTGGGCAAAATGTTGACTTTTTGTTCGGGCGGTCAAATGGACTTTGACCGATGACCGTGACGTAGTTCGGGACGTCACGAGTTCATAGACAGGTGGCACGTTCGATTCCGACATTCGTAGAGAAAGTTATGGTGTTCGGAAGTTGAGGGGTATTTTGGTAATTTGGCATGTTAGGGGCCAAATGTTGACTTTTTGATCGGGAGGTCCGATGGGCGAGGGCCAAGGACCGTTACGTAGGTATCGTCGATACGAATCCAACGACAGGCGGCATGCCGAAATCGGAGATTCGACGACAACGTTATGGTCAAGGAAACGAACTAACGAACCGAGGCTCGGATTAAAATAATAATATAATAGTGAATAGTGACCGTTGACCCTACACACCTGGATGAGTGACAAGTGTCACCCATCCCTTGTTTCCAGCTCCTTGTTTCCCTCCAAACATCATCATTACTACATCATCATCATCTAATCCACCATTTCCCCTAATTTTCTCCTCTTTGTTCCTAAACCGTGCACAAAATGTGGGATTCGGATTAGGGAGAATTGGCTCCCTTCTTCTGCTGTTCTTGTGAGAAAATGGGAGACTAAGATGAGGGAATTAACGGGGAAACACGAGGGGTTGTGAGAGTGTTGAATTTTGGATTTTCGATTTCGGGAAAATGAGAGGGAAAATTCGAATTGAAGGAATTGGGCTGTGATGATCGAATTGGAGGTTACAAACATCTTCCTGAGGTTGTGACGAGTCGATCCACATCAAAAACGAGAAGGATTGGTGCCGTTTTGGCTCTGATCGAGCTTGGTGTCAGAGGAAGAAATCGAGGCTGAGTCGTGGAGTTTGGGGCTATGATTGACTCAATTGTTGTGGGGAAATGACTCCTCATGATCCCACGATGCTTCTGGGATCATCAATTGAAGGAAACCGGCTGAGATCGATGAAACTCCATGGTTGCACAGTGGACGGTGTTCGTACTTGAGTCGTGATCATTTACTGATCAAACGACGAAATTGATGTGGGGGAATTGTTCCTCGTGGTTCACTGATGCTTCTGGTTGAACCAATTTAGGGAAATCGATCGAGATTGAAGGAATCCCATGATTGAACAGTGACCGGAGTGTTCTTCGTGTTCATCGTGGAATCGATGGAATCTGGGTAAGTGTTCGCGTAATTGATGTTACAGACTTATAATTGGACTTAAAACGAAGCTATTGGATTGATCAATTGAAGGAATTAGGATCGAATTGACAGGATTGGAACCGGGTTGTGTCGCGGTGAATTGGACCCGTTTACCAGACAAACGGGTTGGGCTGGTGACACTGTAGCAGGCGCGTGGGTTTCACGCGCAGCCACTCACGGCGGCGCGTGGCGGCGCGTGGGTACAAATCTCGAGGTGAGGTCAACATGACTTCTGCCCTATTTAATGTAACAGACATTTTGGAATTGGTTTCGTGTCGATCGGACACCGTCTCGATATTGTTCGGGATGTCCGAAGGTTTTAAATTAAGTCTAAAACTAAGTAAAAATTCGGGAAAATTACGGGACTTTGATAGGATGTTAATGATGAGGTTAGTAACCCTCTAATGTGGTTTGGACAGGATTGGGAGTCCCGGTGATAGTGGTGTGGCCCGGGAGGGCCGGTGGCACGCGTATCGAGGCACACGGTTAAAACGGTCTGTGAGTGGACTTTGGTTTTATAAATTCTATGCATGCTTAAATGTTTTACATGGATTATGATTGTGATTGTATGATGTTGGTTTGGTTGTTGGTAAATTGTACGGTTTCACATATTTCGAGGCGATTTACGTGCTTGCACGTAAATCGAGGTTTCCGGTTTTACATGGATTTTCCATATTTATGACTTGGATATAATATGATAAAATGGTTTTGAAATTGGAAATAGGAACTCGGGCTTGAGGCCCAATTATGTTGGAAATTTCGGACTTGGAGTCCATTTGAGAATCGGGTCGGGGGCCCAGTTGGTTAATGAAATCGGGCCAGGGGCCCAGTTGGTATAAAATCGGGCTGAGACCCATTGGAGTTATGTTATCGGGCCAGGGGCCCAGTTGATTTACGAATTCGGGCCGTGGGCCCAGTGGGTTTATAAGTCGGGCTGCGGGCCCAGTTGGTTTACAAATCGGGCCGTGGGCCCAGTGGTTTATAAAATCGGGCATGAGGCCCAGTTGGATAATAAATGTGATTTCGGGTCAGGGACCCTATATTTTATAATGGTGATTTTGGGTCAAGGACCCTAAATGGAATTACATGGTTTTATGGAAATTTCGGGCAGGGCCCAATTGTAATGATGTGATAAAGGATTTAATAAAACTGTTTTCCATATACCATCTGGATACAAGGATATATGATGGTCTCCTCCAGATGTCTGGGACACTGGGGAAGTCACGGTGCATTGCATGCGAGGGGTCATTATACGGAGCAGCCGGACCGTATGATGACTCAGGAGCAGGATTGCTATGATTGACGTCAGGGACGTCAGACATCAGGAATGTCAGATATATGGACCCGGAGAGACCCCGGGCAGCACGCGTAGCTTATGAAACCGTGAGATATGACGTCAGGGACGTCTAGCGTCTGGGACGCTAAGCATCTGGGACGCTAAGCATCTGGGATGCTGGTGATGGTAATGGTAAAATATGGATTAATGAATAAAATGGCTTATTGGTTGGATATGTGTTATGTGGTAAAAATGGATTATTGGTTATGAAATGGTATGTCGGGTCAGGGACCCTAAATGGTTTTGGATTTATGGATTGATGTTCATTTATGGTCGTGGGTGGTGGCCCACATGGTTTTAATATGTATGGTGGTGGTATTCCACGGTTTTGGGCTGAGTTCCCACACTTGGTTTTTGGTTAACGGTTTTTGGGCTAAGGCCCTAAGGGCTCGGTTGAGCAAACGTTTTGGTTACTGGTTTTGGTGGCATGCATACGTTTTTATTGGAGGGCATAAATGTCTTATAAATGTATTTGGTAAATTTATTGGTTTTTGTCCACTCACAACTTTTGGTTTTAATGCCCTTCAGGTTGACTACGGATGCGATTGCAGCAGAGACTGGGACATTGCACACCTCCTCCATCGATCCTTGCGCACTCTGGATGCCCCGTTGGGCAGTAGCTCTTGGTTATCCCTTGTCTGACACCCCTTGTTGGACGGGAGCAGGGCACATTCCACGGTAATCCCGGGGGGATTGGGATGGGTCTTGTCAAACCATTTGTAGTATTGATGTGAGATTTTGTGATTGTGAATCACTTGGAACCTGAGGATTGAACCTGTAAGGGTTGAGATGTGAGACAAAGGCAGTATGGTATGCACATCCAGGTAAAGTTGTGGATATTCCGTTCGGAATTGGGGTGTGTGCGTACATGATTATTGACGGACGTGAGGTCCGAGTAATGAATTGATTTTGGACACGTGGTGGTCCAAGTGAGGTAAGGACGTGGACAGTCCAGTGGTTGGACTTGACATCTCATTGGGAGCATGTCTGTTTCCAACATGGTTGGAACTCCCGATTCGGGGAGAGTTGTGATTGGGAGACGAGAGGAATGCTCGTTTCCACATCGGTGATTGGTATTCCGAAGTCTTTGGGGGTTGACTTCTTATTTCCTGCCGTGGCAGATGATGATTGCTGCTACCTGTACGTTGAGCGTGTATTGGTGGGTGGACCCATGTTTGGCTTGGGGTTATTGGACACAAGCAGTTGTGTATGATTTTGGATTTGTTGGTGAAATGCGAGGTCATCTTTCCACCAAGGGAAATTTGGCGAATGATTCAATGAGGGTGTAAGACCCTACGATCAGCTTTCAGATGGGTTGTTAGTTATGTGGGCATATGTGGATCCTAGGCGGATCTGATTGGTGATGTTGTCGACTTTGGGCATGGTGACGATCTAGGATCGTGATGTTACTTGTCAGATGACGTAGCGATGGATCTGGATCGTGATCTTGATGATCCAGATTGGGTGTGAGTTTATCACTCATACCTTGATCTGTGAGTCGTAAACGATGGGACTGAACTTCCTTTCGGGGTGGAGTCCATATGGTTGTTACTCGGTTGAGTAGGTTTCCGAAGTGGTCGGATTTTGTCAACCTTTGACGTGTGAATATTGGGATTGGCTTCCCTATGAAGTCAATCGAGTGTTTTGGAGAGGCAACCGATAGGTTCGGTTTTGTTACGTCTTGGTGGACGTAAACGAGATTTTTGGTTTTGGAATTGAATTTCTGGGTGACGATTCAGGATTTGATTGCGAATCTCGAAAATGGATTACTTGATTTGGGTGCGGAATGATTATTCCAATGCTAGCTTACGGAATAATGATTTCGGATTCGGATTTGGACATGGAATAAAATTATGCTGTCTGGGTTTGGATTCGGGATTTCTTTCGAAATTGCGAATTCGGATTCGGAACTAAAACTGGATGACGGGTGGAGTTCGATTTGTCTCATGTTGGTTTGGGCAAATGCACTCCATTATTAGAACGTGTTTGACTATGACCTGGGTGGTTGTAGGCGGATTGATGGATAGATGTACGTACAGGGCACGTTGTACGAGGATTGATACTGGTTAGGCTGAGTGGTGCCTAATGGCGGTACATGGGATGTACCCGTGGTGTGTGATTAAACGTGTTGGTAATCGGCTTGGTTCCGATATCATTTATTTGGCCGTGTTGTGGACTGGACATTGGATACTGTGCGCTGTGCAGAGCGATTTTCTCGGGTTCAGTGATTGTATGAGCAGGTGCTCTTAGCCACGGTTGGCTAGTTGAACCCTAGTATTGTGATGTGTGATCACTGCTGGGCTGGTATTCAATGTGTTCCAGTTACACCACTTGATTGTGTAAGTTGACGGTATACGTACACTCAGGATGAGTGAACTGGTGGTCTGAGTAACCACGAATAGACTTGTGTGATGTTTTCACACCGTGATGTTTTCAGCGTCTTGGTTCGCAGAGGGAGTCGGCGATTATGGACATTGAGATTAATATATGTCGCAGGATTAGGCTTGCCCTACGAATTGTGATCATGTAGTTGATCCTACGCTACATCGGGAGTGATGTAGTACGTGGTGTTGTCACTGACGGACAGATGGTTGGGGCTTTACTAGGGTGGTAAAGCTTTGCGGTGACAGTTTGACTGGTGGTGTCAGCGTGGACTGACAAATGAGATTTGGTGACTCCCAATGGGAGCAAATGTAAGGATATATTGGCAATGGAAGGGAACTGTTTGGCTGAATGAGTCAGCTAAATGGTTAAGCGATCTTATCGCGGATCAGGTGATTATGTCCACTCGAGGTGGTCGAGTGTGGTTGTTGTGACGTGTGACTGTGATGGGATGTCTGGGTACAGACGAGACTGGTGTTGTTCCAGTAAGTGGGTGTACAGGTGTACACAGATGTGAGGTCGAAATGTTTTCCACAAGGTGGTTGTGGAATAAGGTTGTTGGTAATTTCGAGGACGAAATTCTTAAAGGAGGGAAGGTTGTAACGACTCGTCCCGAATATCGGGATTTAATAATATTTAGTTATGATTGACTAATCTGGGATTAGTTGAGTGATTTCGGACGAATTGTGCAAAATGACCGTTTTGCCCCTGGGCGTGGGTAAAACGTTGACTTTTATTTCGAATAGGCAAATGGACTTTAAACGATGACCGTGACGTAGTTCGGGACGTCACGAGTTCATAGACAGGTGGCACGTTCGATTCTGACGTTCGTGGTGAAAGTTATGATGTACGGAAGTGCAAGGGAATTTTCGTAATTTGGACGAAATAAGGGGAAATGTTGACTTTTTGACCAGGATGTCCGATGGCCGAGGGCCAAAAACCGTTACGTAGGTCTCGTCGATACGAATCCAATGACAGGCGGCATGCCGAAATCGGAGATTCGACGACGAAGTTATGGGTCACGGAAGTTTGGTTTCGTTATGCACGCATTACGAGGCGAGGACACGTGGCGTTCTCTGATTGGTCTGAGATTCTGAGTGGGACACGTGGACCACTAAACTTAATTTATGGGATCAGATCTGGATTGGTGAGATTTGATTAAATTATTGGAATTAAAAAAATCTAAAGAATTCCCACTTATTGCACCTTTTGATCTGGGCCATCCATCTCTAACCACAAATTGAATCTGGGTCGTTGATTCTTTTCCCTCTCTCTCTTTAATTGGATCAGACTACACACTCTCACTCTCATTTTCTCTCTAACCCGTGAACACGCACACGGCTCACACTACACACCACCACCATATCTGTATCCTTGGGCCGTGCAGAGGATTGTGTGAGGACTGTTGTGAACTGGGCACGGCGGGAGACGACGGGAGACGGCGGGGTTGGCGACGGAGGGGAAAAACAGGGGAGGTCCGAAACTCAAAAATTGGGGAGGTCGATGTTGACTGTTTGTGATCGTGTTGAAGGGTGATGGATGTTCCTGTGATCAGTCCAGGCGTTTCGGTGGCCACGGTGGTGACCACGGCGGCGAGGTAAGCCTAAACCCGCGAGTCCGTTCTCGGGTCTAAAATGGCAGCTTGGATTTTACGACATTTTAGTCGATGTAGTGACCAGGATGATGATTCAGAGGATGAGACGAGTCTATAGGGACCGTTTTCAAGGAGAATGGTGGTCGGAGCTGAGAGCAGTCGACGGAGGAGTTTTGGCCGTGAGCTTCTCGATCGGGGAGGTACGATCTGGACGTTACTTCTGGTTTTTGATTCCACAAAACTATTGGTTGAACTTAGACGATCTTGCAGGTTAAAACCCCGTCCAAAATGATGGAGAAATGACTGAGAACCAGTCGGGTTGGCCCGCGGGTCACGGCGACCCGTTTTACAGACGTTCGGGCTGAACGACGGTGAACAGTACCTGGCGCGTGGGTTTCACGCGCAGGGAGTTCAACCGGCGCGTGGGGGGCGCGTGTGAGGTAATTTTGGGAAACTTCCAACATGACTTTTGTCCTATACAATGTAACGAACATTTTGGCGTTGGTTTCGTGTCGTTCGGATCCCGTTTCGATATTGTTCGGGATGTCCGAAGGTTTTAAATCCAGTTTAAAAATACTTAAAAATTTGGGAAAATTACGGGAGTTGAATAGGATGTTAATGATGAGGTTAGTAATCCTCTAATGTGATTTGGACAGGATTGGGAGTCCCGGTGATAGTGGTGTGGCCCGGGAAGGCCTATGGCACGCGTATCGAGGCGCTCGGTTAAACGGTCTGTGAGTGGACATTGGTTTTATAAATTCGATGCATGCATAACTGTTTCATGATTGTTATAATTATGATTAAATGATTTACTTTGGATATCGGTGAATTTAAATGATTTCACGCATTTTGAGGTGATTTACGTATTTGCACGTAAACCGAGGTTTTCTGGATTTGCACCGATTTTCATAAATGTGGTTGGATATGATTTTATGAAACGGTTACGGACTTGATAAAGTAAAGTCGGGCCAGGGGCCCAATTGAATTATGAAATCAGGCCAGGGGCCCAGTTAACTTATAAATCGGGCCAGGGGCCCAGTTAACTTGTGAATTCGGGCCGGGGGCCCAGTGGACTTATGAATTCAGGCCAGGGGCCAGTTAACTTATGAAATCGGGCCAGGGGCCCAGTTGATTTATTCATGTGATTCGGGTCGGGGACTCTAAAATGGAATCAAATAAATGGTTTTGGATTTAAATCAACTATTTGGACTTATAATGGTTTTGAGGATATTGAAATTATGGTTATGGCACGTTTCACGGTATTTGGGCTTGAGACCCGTCTGATGAAACTTAAAGATTGGTTTGGATTTTATCTATGTATATATTTATGCTTTGCATTTGGATATCAATAAAATGTATTTGGTACTGCACTGTATAGATCCTTCCATATTATATTGTCTCCTCCGAATGAGGTACCCTGGAGAGGTCACGAACGTCTAGTACGTCCAGCGTCTATGACGCTAAGCATCGGGGATGCTGTACCCGAACGGGGTTCGGGGATTGAACTCGGAAATTGAGACCCGAGTGGCACGCGTAGCCTTGTGATTGTGACCTTATTGACGTCAGGGACGTCAGACATCAGGGATGTCGGATTGGGGTGTATAGTGCAGTGGCTAAAATTATGTTTATGGTTCATATTATATGATATATGATTTTCAATGATGGTGCATGCATATGCTTTTACTGGGGGGGGGGGCATAAATGTCTTATAAATGTTTTAAACAGACTTGCTTATTTTCGTACACTCACAGCTTTTGCTTTTAATGCCCTTCAGGTTGATTCCGGATGCGACTGCAGTAGAGACTGGGACATCATACACCTCCTCCATCGATCCTTACGCACTCTGGAAGCCCGGTTGGGCAATGGCAACGGGTTATCCCTTGTCTGACACCTCTTGTCAGACGGGAGCATGACACATTCCATGGTAATCCCGGGGGGATTGGGATGGGTCGTGTCAGGTATCATATGAGCCAACCTGCTCTGATACCAACTTGACAGGACCCATCCCAAATCCCCCAGGATTAACGAGGGACGTGCCTGCTCCCGTCTGACACGAAGTGTCAGACTAGGGATAATTGCCGACTCTAGCCCTCACCGGGGCTTCTAGAGTACGCCAGGATCCGGAGGAGGAGTGTGATGTCTCGATCTCTGCTACAACCCGCAACTGCGATCAACTTGAAGGGCATTAATATATGAAAGGTCGTGAGTGGACAAAACAATTATTTTAATGAAATTCATTTCATAAAAAGATAATTTATGCCCTTCACTAAAAACATACATGCATTCGAAAACCATTTATCAAAACGTTCACAAAACTTTTAGGGCATTGACCCAAAAATTGTAAATGAAACCATTACGGGAACTCAACCCAAAACAAATACACATGAGAGTCAGCTCAAATCAATGACGCATGTGGGACTTTGCCCAAATCACGTCATATGGGTCTCAACCCAAAACCATTCTCAAAACATAGTACACGGGGTCTCCGCTCCAAATCACTTTCTAAAACATCATACGCATATGCATATATGCAACCCATCCTCGGCATCGGACATTTCTGATGTCAACTCGGGGCACACAGCCCCTAGGGAACACATCCCCAATATATGTCACGATTCATCTCTATATAAGTGTGCACACTACTCGGAGTCTTACTCCAATTCTATCCCCAGGAATTCTCCGTCTGGGAGGCTCTATCTCCGGATCTAGTCTGAGCATCTCTCCGGAATCTGGTCCGGGACCACATTATAACTCCCACTCCTGGAACGGGCATCCCTAGGGGGATACTCATTTTGGTCAGTGGATCGTGACTTTCCAGGTCGACGTCTGGAGGAGACCAATCAAATCATGTCGGAGGGTTTATACATTTCCAAATACTTTCTTTCTCAACACACATTTCAACTGGGTCTCATACCCGATTCATCTCAACAGGATTCCTCAAATCCGATTCAAATCCATTTTCACAGGCCTCGGCCTAAATCCTCAGTTCAATAGGGTCCCATGCCAGAATTCTCATTTTATAAACCAAACTAGGACTTAAGCCCGATTTCACAATCAATTGGGATTCTAGCCCGATATCACAACTAACGGGGCCTCAAGCCCGAAACCATAAATCAACGGGGCCTCACACCCGATTTCACAACAAACAGGGCCTCAAGCCCGATACTACAGTCAACGGGGCCTCAAGCCCGATACTACAACCAACTGGGCCTCCAGCCCAGATTCGTAAACCAACGGGGCCCTCGGCCTGATCGTATAACTCAAATGGGCCTCCAGCCCGATTCTCATCAATTTAAATGGACTCTAAGTCCGAGGGTTCATAAATCAAATGGGTCTCATGCCCGATTTCATGTTTCTAAATCCAAAACCCATTCATTAAGCCCTTATCGAAAACACAGTACGCAAAGGTACGACATAAAGCCGAAAACCTCGAAAAATGTGCAATTATGTCGATCCTAAGCTACCACAAACAAATGAACTCATGGCATCACAAAACATGTATTTAAAACATTTCT
Source organism: Prinsepia uniflora (assembly GCA_032719365.1). NCBI lineage: Eukaryota > Viridiplantae > Streptophyta > Magnoliopsida > Rosales > Rosaceae > Prinsepia > Prinsepia uniflora. Next base: position 57,988,987 of record CM064870.1, on the reverse strand, counting down.
AAACATTTATGCATGCATCAGTTTAGAAAGAAAGGTCCACTCACAGACTGTCCGAAGCCGCGCCTCGATATGCGTGCCATACGCCCTTCCTAGGCCAATTGTCGTCTCCGGGGTTCCCGAACCAGTCCAAATTAATTTATAGGGTTAATAACTACTTAAATAATCCCTCACTAAAGCCCCGGTATTTTTAACTATTTTTAAACGCGATTCGAAACCTTCGGACGTCCCGAACTATATCGAAACTGTGTCCGATTGACACGAAACCAGTCCCAAAATGTTCGTTACATCAAATAGATGATTTCACATGTTGGAACCACCCCCAGAAAATGATTCATGTGCCTCCACGTGCAGCACAAAAGGGCTGCGCGTGTGGCTCACGCGTTCTGCACAGTTATCTTCAACCTTGAGCGAACCGGTCGGTCCGGTTCGATCCTGTACAACTGGTCTGCTTGGACCGGCGTGACCGGTCCAAGGCTATATTTCTCTCATTTTTCATCCAATTCGATCCAATCAGATCCTAAACTTCCTATTTCATGATTTCATATCTATTCAAATCCTTAAACCTAAGGAAGGACGCCTAAAAACCCTACTGTGCAAAATGAACCCACGACCCCTATTTTTCCCGGCCAACCCCAGGGCGTCTCAGCCTTTTTCTCTCGTCTAAAGTCTCTTCTAGGCACTTACATGAACCCGAAAAACATCACAACATCATCAAAGTCCTTCCTAAACGTCCAAAATGAGGAATTGAATTTTGAAAAACAAATGGGTTCGGGTCTTACCGTTCCTCCGCCGTGGACGGCGGTCCTGCTGCCCCTTTGCTCCACAGCACCCTTCTATCTCTGACTCAACCTCCCAAGTCCACTCAAGCAAGGATTGAAAGGGTTTTGAGGATTTGTTTTGGGTGAGAATGGGGAAAACACAAGAAATGAGGAAATGGGGATATGCATGTATGTAATCATACTGGGCAATGGATGAGTGACAAGTGTCACTCATCCATTGGGCTAGAAACAAAATATCTAGGGCCCACAATAGGAAAAAAGTCCACTTGTCTCGTAAAATATCCTGTTCCAAATAGTTCTCGAAATCTTCCGTGAATCGTAACTTCTCCGTCGAACGTCTGAATTCGACGTGCCGCCTGTCTACGGAGTCGTATTGACCCGATCTACATAACTGTCCTCGGCCCTCGGACCTCTCGGGTCAAAAGTTAACTTTTTGCCCTCGTTTAGGAGCAAAAATCAAAATTTCGCCCTTAACGTCTGATAATCCTCGATTAATCTCAGATTAGCCTCACTAATTTGTTATTAAGTCTTAATAAATCCTACAATCAGGGACGAGTCATTACACCGGGTGGCACACGTAACCTTAGGACCGTGACATTATTGGACATATGGAATGTCGGGCTTGGGTTATACGGTACATTATTATGATTGTTTTTATACATTCTACTATATGAGATTATATGATTTTACGATTAAGTTATTATTGCCTATGTTTTGACTCGAATGCATGCATGTTTGAAAAATGGAGGGTCTAAATATTATTGTCAATTACAAATGAATTTTATAACTTATTTATTTTTGATCCACTCACCCTTTAAATGTTTTCTTGACCCTCTAGGCCGTGACACTGAGGTGGGGACCGACCGAGAGGCCGAGGCATAGATAGTTGACGTTGCATTCTTGTATAACCTTGTTGGGTAGGTTGAGCACCATTTTGAAAACTGAATTATGTGCTCACTTATGTGTAAAATATTTATCCCTGGTCTGACAATGTAGAACTTGAACTGGTTTGAATTATTAAAATGTTAATCTCGTTAAGGTTAATTTTGGTACTTTAGGGTAATTGTCAGACGGGAGGAGGACACATCCCACGGTGGTCCCCGGGGGATCGGGGTGGGTCTTGTCACCCAAGCCCCCAAATTTTGGGTTCATTGTATCATCTTCATTCATCCTCTTTGATTCATTCCACCTAAAAGCCAAAACCCACACAAACCCAACACAACCATCAATCCATCATTTTCTGTGTTTGCTTAAGAGAGTGAGAGTGAAAGGGAGGCTGAGAGACGACAGAGACAAGACTGAGCACGGCGGAGGAACCACGGCCCATGTAAAAAACCTGAAACCCGATTTTGGCCAAAAATTCGAATTCATTTTCTAGGGTTTGTTAGGCTATTTTGATGATCAAAGAATGTTCCTAGGGATTAGACGAACTCATAGGGACATTTTTCGTGGATTGTGGTGGCTAGAACTGCCTAAAAAGCAAGGTCGAAGCTTGCTCAAATTGCATCAAGCTTGGAAGGTACTTTCTAGACCTCTCTAGCTCATTTTTAGTCCATGGATCCCTTCCTGGGATCATTAGGATCATTTAGGAACACAAATGGTGAAAAATGGTTGAGAGATGAGTGAGATAGGGCGCGAGTCGGGTCGCAGGTCAACCCTGCTCAAGGTTGACGATGATGACGTGGCAGTCCATGTCATCATCTATCAGAAGCTGTCAGTCCACGTGGCCAATCAGGTGGTGCCATGTTGTAAGCTGTCAGACACAATCAGCAGCTGACGTATCACCACGTGGACCAATCAGGTGGTGCCACATGGCAGGATGTCAGAGGTGTTAGGGGAAACGTGGACCAATCAAAGAGTGACACGTGTCCTGTGTCAGATCTGACAGTTGTCACACCTGATAAGTGTTAGACCTGTCAGGCTGACATCCGCATGACGTCATGATGATGACAGTCGTTGACCATTAACCATTGATCGATGACGTCAGCATTGATCGTTGACCGGAAGTTTAACCAGCGCGTGGGCATGAATTTCGAGGTTAAATCAATCTTGTTCGAAAGGTTTCAACGTTATGAATCCAATTGTGGTGGTTTCAGGTCGATTGAAGATCGTTTGGTTGGTCATTTAGAGGTTTTAGCCTCGGGAAGCGTGTTGGGGACGTGTTTCCGGTATCTGACTTTGTGAGGGTTTAGCATATGAACTTGTATAGCATATTAGTGACCCTTAGACATGATTTGGACAGGCCCAGAGACTTTGGACTAGCTCGGTGATAGATATAACGTTGAGGTTTAGCACACAGCGTGGACCGAGTGTGAGTAGACTGTTTGTTTTAGAACTGAAATGCATGCATAGCTGTTTTGAATACTTTATTAAATGATTTAAGTTGAAATTTTTTGATATTTTTATTGAATGATGATGTGGATTGTAATCATCAGTTTTTTGAATGGCGAGGTTTTGGGCTTGACTGCTTGAGACCCGATGGAATGATGATTTACCTTAGATTTAGAGTCAACGGGAAATTGGAAGGAAATAATGCATTTAAACTGGATTTGAATAACAATAAATCGGGATTTATAAACAAGTGTGGGACACGATTTTTGGGTGGTTTTTGTGGAACAGATTGGTGAGCCTTATGTCTCGGGCATATGCCAAATTGAACAGTGTTTCATCTGATTTGAGACATAAATGATTTTAATATGATTTTCACTGGATTTGGTTACGGTTCCACATATACCATGCTGGGTGACTTGGTTAGTCTCCTCCAGACGTCGAGGATCCTGGAGTAGTCACGGTGCACTACTTGAGATGAGTGACTCTGATGAGAGGCTCAGGATCAGAGGTGCGAGTTTATAATATCGTCCCGGACGGGGTAGATTCGGAGCAGGCACCCCATTTTGAGATCACCTCGACCGACGTTGAGTTGGGTCCTAGGGAAGTACTCGGAGATGAGACCACGAGTTGCACGCGTAGCATTAGAAATCGTGACTGATTTTGATATAGACATTGCGGATGTCGAGTTATCACAAATGCCTGATGATTGGTTATACTGTGTGTGTTTTACTGAAGTGTGTGTCCAGATGTGTATGTATATATGTAAGTGTATAATTTGACCTGTTTTGATACGATTTATTTTAAATGCATGCATGTTTACAAACGAAGGGTTAAATTGTATATGTTTTCAAAATGAGTTTCTAACTTATTGATTTTTTGGTCCACTCACATTTTTACTGTTTTATTGACCCTCTAGGCCGTGATACAGAGACAGGGGCGGATACTGAGGCTGAGGCATAGATAGTACTACTGCGTACCTGACACCCTACGAGGCAGGTTTTAGTACTTATTTTTTTACTGACATATATATATATATATATATGCTCGATCATTTGTAATAGATCATGAACGTCGCATCATCCGATCATCTACATCGCGATCTAGATCCATATCGCGATCCAGACCCATCATAGCACAATGATCCTAGTCCATCACAACATCCCCTCGAATCTGAAGTTCCAACCATGTTGGAAACATGTATGCTTCCAACGAGATGTCAAGTCCAACCACTGGACTTCCCAAATCCTCAACTCACTTAGACAACTACGTGTCTGCAATCAATCCATTACCCAGATCTCCTGTCCGTTCATCACTGTTTAGGCACTTCCAAAAGAATGTAATTCGTTACTATCTCGTTCTCATATCACAACCTCTACAGGCTCAACCCTCGAGTTTCCATGTTACTCACAATCTCACAATCTCACATCAACACTAGCAATGATTCTCTTCGGCTTCTTCCAATCGCAAAAATTTCTATGTACTTCTTAGGGATATTAGAAATGTACAACCACACAAGTTTCGGATTAACGACAACTCTCCGAATCCCTTGATTTCCATGACGTCCTCTGCGTCATCAAAGACTTCTCATGTCTCAATCGTACCTTTTCATCCATTCAACACTTAGTCATTGCATAAATGTTGGGACTTATCCCAACACATCACAATCCCCGCTGGATCCCATCCAGTCCATCACTCAACCACTACCGAATCTCAGATACCGAATATGTGCCCATCACAACGGAGTCACAACCCAACTCGTGGCTCATCGTCATAACAATCACCGGCACCAGCACTGGCACTAGCACCAGAACCAGCACCAGCACACACTAGTATCAGCACTAGCACCAGTAGCAGTAGCAGCACACTACGTGTGAATCGAACAACCCTGGATCTTTGCTCATACTGAGCAGCGACCCCGTACCTCTGTTCCAGTTGGAGAAACTCTGTCTCCCTCGTACCCAAGAACTCTGGGTACCACAATTATGATAATCCATAGCAAGTTAATGAACGTTCTCTGTACGTCCCCCGATTCTCAACTACCACAACTACATCAATCGCCCTCGATAGCCAGCAATATCCACACGGCTATTGACTCCACAAGTCACAATCTGGGGTTCGACTCGACAGACCACCCCGACTTCGGAAAGTCGTCCAATCCTCAACAACTACGGACTCACGATTCCAAATCATCAATCACAACTAAGGTTTAGACGTCCAATCCACGGTCCTGACATTGTATAGACGTCAAATATAATCCTACCATCAACTCAACGTGGGTTCCACCACTAAGGTCATCAGCTAACTCATGTACTAGCATTCCCCACATTAGTAATCACCACTAGGGTTCACATTCTCAGACCATCACTCCACTGAGGTTCACATTTCCATATCACTACTCAAATGGGGTTCCTAGAACCCAACTGCTCCCAGCAGCACCACAATATACATCACATGACCGAACCAACGGTCCCACATTACCAGTCGTCACATACAACCCCACATGGGTCGAATCACACTAACGCACGACGTATCGGGCCAATCATACTCTATCCATTATTCGTTCATAATAACCATCAATGATTCATTTCCACTAACTATCAGGTTGATAACGAACTGCAGCCCACAAAGACATCACACCCTCGACCTGCGCAAACCACAAGAGTAAACCTGCTCTAATACCACTTGACACGACCCATCCCAATCCCCTCAGGATTATCGCAGGATGTGTCATGCTCCCATCCAACACGAGGTTTCAGACAAGGGATAACTCGAAATCCTGAGCCCGAAGGGCTCCCAGAGTGCGCTAGGATCCGGAGGAGGAATGCGATGTCTCGGTCTCTGCTGTAGCCCGCATCCATGATCAACCTAAAGGGCATTAAAAACAACCAAAGCTGTGAGTGGACGAAAATCAATAGTTTCATAAAACACATTTCATATAAAGACATTTATGCCCTTCACTAAAAAGTATGCATGCATTCGAAAACCAGTTATCTCAATCAAATCAAATATACTGAAAACCGTTTATGAAACCAATGTCATTTCCTTTTCTCAAATTACTGGGCCTTTAGCCCAAAACTATAAATCAAAATCGAACGTGCGAACTCAGCCCAAAACCGTACAACACCAAAATCTGTAAATTCAGAACCAAGTGGGCCACTGCCCAAATCCATAACACAAATCCATAATTCCAAAACCATTTAGGGTCCCCGATCCAAAATACCATTTCATAAATCCAATAATCCATATTCACCACATAACCATCCTCGACATCCCAGATTTCTAGCGTCCCAGACGCTTGACGTCCCAGACGTCATATCTCACGGTAATAAGCAACGCGTGCTGCCCGGGGTCTCTCTGGGTCCATATCTCTGACATCCCAGATGTATGACGTCCTAGACGTCTAATCATAGCAATCCCAGATGCATGACCCCTCGCAGGCAATGCACCGTGACTTCCACAGTGTCCCAGACACTTGGAGGAGACCATCACATATCCTCGTATCAAGATGGTCTATGGAAAACAGTTTTACAAGTAATTTCAAAACATCTCAATGGGCCCTACCCGTAATTTCCATAAAACCATTGAAATCCACAAATTTGATTTCTCAAATCCAAAACCATTTATCCAAATCCCTTTATGGGTCCCTGACCCGAAATCACGTTTATGAAACATAGGGTCTCAGACTCGAAATCACATTTCTAAAACATAATTAGGCCTCATGCCCGATTTCATAAACCAACTGGGCTTCCGACCCGATCACAACACTCAAATGGGTCTCAACCTGATTTTGTAAACCAACTGGGCCCCTAGCCCGATCACATAATCCAAATGGGTCTCAGCCCGATTTCATCTTTCCAAAACCAAAACCAGTTCATTAAACCATCAATGAAACCACAAGCACGTAAAATCACAGTAAAATCATAAACCTCAATATACGTGCAAACACGGAAAACATCTCGAAATACGTGCAAGTACGTAAAACCAATCATCACAATCATCAACATAGAAATCACATATATAAAGCATATAAAATAGCCATGCATGTATCACAGTTTAGAAAACAATGTCCACTCACAGACTGTCCTACGCTACTGCCTCGATACGCGTGCCATAAGCCTCCCCGGGCTAATCTGACCTCTCTGGGTCATCCTAACCTGTCCAATTCATATCCAAAGGTTACTATTAACCTATACAAGTCCATATTAAGAACCCTAAACTTTTTTGGAAAAGTCAACGTGTCATGTACACGTTTCCCGAGGTGAAAACCTCGATTTGACCAACTTAACGACCTCTGATCGACCAGAAACCACCGCCATTGGATCCGGATCGTCGAAACCTTTAAAATGATCCTGGTCCCACCTAAAAATACGCTCTCACGTGCGAGTCAAATTTTTGGTCAAACGTTGACAAAAAAGTCAACATTGACGTCATCATGAATAGTAAGTCAACGAGTCAACTCATCGGTCAACGAGTTAACTCGTCGGTCAACGAGTCAACTCGTCGGCGACCGAGTCAACTCAACGGCGACTCGCTGGAATTTCTCGCCGGAAAACTCTATTGATGCCCCAAACTTCAAATTTCGATATCTCACTCGTTTCTCAACCAAATTTGACGTTCTACCTATGTAAATCCATCTACTCGAGCCAAGGATTCCAAATATCAACCCAAAAATTTCAGAAATTACCTGGTCTGAAAGTTATGGTCTTTCAAAGTTTCGGCCAGAATTCTGATCATCATTCTGGCCACCTCCGACGTCCAAATCCGTCCCAAATTGCACCTACAAGCTCAAGGGAGCTCAAGGAACATAACCCTAGGGTTAGAATCGATCAACAACCATTAAAATGAAGTCCACCATTTTTGAACTAAAATTAGGATTTTCGGGTTTACCTTCGAAACTCCGGCCACCGTGCACGACAGTCCTTGTCGTGGCCACCATTTGGTTCGTCTCAAAGTCCTCTCCAACTTCCATTCACGGGTCACAAGAAAAGGATGAAGATTGAAGGCTATTTGTGCAGTTGTTTTTGTGTGTCTGTTTTGGTAGAAAAATGAAGGTGATGCACGGGTGGAACGAGAGATGTAATTGATGAAGATGATAATTGATGATGCTAATGAACGGCAAGGATGAGAGGAAGAGATAGAGATGGACGACAAGGATGAGAGATGAAAGTTTAATTAATTAATTAAGGGTTCCAAATCATGGGATAAGTGACACTTGTCACTCATCCAAGGGTCCATAATCATTGATTAGATTTCATTATTTTATTATTATTTCACTCGAATTCCCAGAACGTAAATTTAACCAATTTCACTCTAGTGACCATAACTTTTCCGTCCGAAGTCCGATTTCGGCGTGCCACCTGTCTATGGATTCGTATCGACTCGATCTACGTAACGGTCCTCGACCCTCAGCCATCAGACCTCCTGAGTCAAAATTCAACATTTTACCCACGTCTATGGGCAAAACGGTCATTTTGCACATTTCGTCCGATTTCCCTCAACTAATCCCCGATTAGTCATTCTAAACCATAATTAATTAATATTTAATCCCGATATTCGGGACGGGTCGTTACAATCACACTCTGATCTTCTCACTTACCTGGACATAGAGCACAAACAACAAACAACCTTCCCTTGTTTTATCGATCACCGCCTTATTTAATCGATCAAACGTGAGAACAAAGTGGAACCAACCAGAAGGTATCCACGTGTCCCCATCTAAGTAGCTCAGGTGAAAAATATCCCACACTGTAGGGACATGTGTCCCCATCCAATTGCTCACACATTTCAAAAGTATCCAAAAGACCATTTTGCCCTTAATGCCCAAATTACCAAAATACCCCCGAACATCATAACTTCTTCCTCGAATGTCAGAATTGGACGTGCCACCTATCTACAGACTAGTGACGTCCCAAAATACGTCACAATCATCGATCCAAATCCATTTGACGTCCCGATTCAAAAGTCAACATTTTGCCTATTCTAGGGGCAAAATCGTTATTTCGCACCGTCCGTCCGAAATCATCCAACTAATCACCGATTAACTTCACTGATCCGTTATTAGCCACTAATCTAATCCCGGTTTTCAGGACGGATCGTTACAAGCAGGGCATATTCCCCTATGATTCCTGGGGGATCGGGGCGAGTCCTGTCAACCCATCTTAGGATTGCTCCAGCTCAACCTCGCTTAACTTTGGAGTTCCAAAGGAATCCAAAACTACTGAACTCCCAAAAGGCCTCATTGCGAGGAAGACATCATCCACACATATCAGGAACTTCAACTTTCCATCCCCGAGCGATGTGGGATTGCTCAACATTTTTTCTTTCCAAGCTCACGGGTCTTACAATCCACCTACCTTGGGGGCCAGCATCCTCGCTAGCACACTTCTAGTTAGGTCTAGCTCTGATACCATTCTGTCACAACCTGACTGACATGACCCGCCCCGTTTTCCCCCTGGGGACCACTGGGGAAGCCTGCTCCCATCTGATAAGTAAACCAAAAATACCACAAATACCCTTCCAAGGGTTTTATAACACAAATACCCCTACTGGGGGTTCTAGATACACACCGGTGTGTTTCATAATACAACATGTCAGACAAGGGAAATGAGTATTATATTCGTACTAATACAAAATAAAGATAAAACCTACCCCTCAGGGTGGTGTAAACGCAACGGTGATATATATGCCTCGGCCCCAGAGTCAATGCCCTCCTCGGTTTCCTCTCCTGAAGGGTCAAGAAAACATTCAAAGTGTGAGTGTACCAAAAATAAAACAGTTATAAATTCATTTAGAACATATATACAATGTGACCCTTCGTGTCTGTAAACATACATACATTCAGTAGAAAACATAGAAATACGATCTATTAGTAAAAACATATAACAATTCTATACATATACATATATCTAGACAAAAATACATCTGGGCACGTATAGCATCTATTCCAAAGTAACTATGTATCCACGATCCCTTCCGCGGCATCGAAAGCAAGTTCGACGCCAACTCGGGGAACACAGCCCCTATGGAACAAATCCCCAAAAATGGTCACGATTCATATCTAAAAGGCATGCACACCACTCGGGGTCTCACTCCGAGTCTACTCCTAGGAATTCTCTGTATGGGAGGCTCTATCTCTGAACCTAGTCCGAGCTCTCCCCCGGATCTAGTTCAAGTATCCCTCCGGAATCTGGTCCGGGACCACAACATAAGCTCCCACTCCTGGAACGAGATCCCTATGGGGATACCCATTCTGGTCAGTGGATCGTGACCCTTCAAGTCGACGTCTGGAGGAGACCAATCCGCAGGCTGGAAGGGTATATACATAAGCGTATGAAAACCTTTGCAAAACCCATCTTTTCAAATCATGTCAAACCTTTACCCAGAATTCGTTATAAACCAAATCTTTAGGTCAAAAGTCTCAAATCATCAATACTTTCATTAGTTCACAATTCATTTTGAAATACCGTTGACTCTCTCTCAAATCCCAATATCATAAAAAATTTAGCATAAAACAATTTAGAAAAACAAGTAAAACAGTTATGCATGTATTCAGTTAGGAAATCAACGGTTCACTCACAGCTAGTCCTTACTGCGCTAACGAACCATTTACACTTGTCCTGAAGCTAACAACAACGTCCGAACCTGTCCAAACATACTTAAGGGTCACTAATTGACCCTACTAGGTCTAGCATCCAAACCTAGAATGAAACCGACCCGGGAACGCGCTTCGAACATGCTTCCGGAGGCTAATTTCCTCAATTTGACCAACCTAACGATCTCTGATCGACACGAAACAACCGTCATTGGATTTGTATCGTCGAATCTTGAAAATGGTACCGTCCCCACAAAAATTACTGTTCACACGAGCCCCCACGCACCTGGTCAATGCGCGGTTAACGGTTCTACAGTACATGATGACGTCAGCATGACGTCATCCTCTGACATGTGTCATACGACACGTGTCAGTCCATGATTGGTCCCTGCTCTGACATCTCTTACAAGATGATGTCATCATGCTGTCAGAATGATGATGTCATCATTGGTGGACTCCTACCGAAGACCTAGACTACGGTTCGGTTGGCCTGCACCAAAGTCCTGCGGCGCTGCTCGGTTGGACCCTACCGAAGAACCAGCGACTGAGCCACCGTGACCCACGGACATGGCCCGCCCAGAGAACCTTCCTCCGGTCACCATTTTCATCGCGGTTTGGCCCTAACAACTCTTCTAAACCTACTCTAAAAGTCTAAAATCATCAAAACTGGAAGAAGGGTCGAAATCATTACCTTTAATTCGAAGAAAAACCAACCCAGTTTCCCAGTTTCCTCTCCATCGCGTTAGGCGGCGTTGGCTTTGAACCAGCCCGTCGTGAGGTCCAGTCAGGCGTCTCTGGCGTCTCTGTGGTCTCCCTTGAGCTTGAGACTGAAGGTAAGTGGGGTGGGTTGCACGATCAATGTCCCTGTGTGTATTGGCCCGTCACGGTTTGTTTGGGTGGTTGGGACGGTTGCTGGTGGCTGCAGGCGGACGGAACGAGTGACGACAAGGATGATGTTGATGAAGATGATGTTCAGTGAGGATGGAGGATCGATCTGTGCTGAGAGAAAATGATAGGGGAATGAGGAATGGTTTAGTTGTGTGCATAGGGTTTTCAGCAAAGAGAAAACAAAGAGATTCATGCACCCAATTATTTGGGCTTTTGGGCCAGTTAGATGAGTGACATTTGTCACTCATCTGATTGGTTCAAGAGTCCAAGTTTGACCAGTCAATTCAGTTTACTTGTCCTGTTTCTCGAAAAACGTAATAGTATCCCGTAAAGTCTGTGACCCATAACTTTCGCTCCAGGTCTCCAAATTTGGCATGCCGCCTGCCTACGAATTCAGGGTGGCCCGATATACGAATGGTCAAAGGTTCAAGGTTATACGACGTTCTGGGTTAAAAGTCAACATTTTGCCTTGACTAGGGGCAAAATGGTCATTTTACATATAATTTCCATTTAATTAAATAATAATAAAATCTGAGTCGTTACACTGACTCCCCTAGCATGATATTGTCAGCTTTGGGCCACACCCTCACAGGTTTGTTTCTGGGAACTCACGTGCAACTTCCTAGTGGATCACCTATCTTTGAATCACTCCAACCCAACCTCACTTAACTTTGGAGTTCCAAAGGAATCCAAACTCAGTAAGCTACCAAAAGGCCTCGTAGGAAGACATTGTCCACACATATAATGCATTCACCTTTCTCTCTCCGAGTGATGTGAGATTGCTTACCGTTCTTACTTTTCAAACTCACGGGTCTTACATCAAGCCCACGAACGAGCATCGGTGACATCAACCTATTTCTCCCACTGCAATCCTTAATTGGAGTATGTTGATTAAAATCTAAAGGAACCGGCTTTAACGCCATGGGAGACAAACCCCATAAGACCCATTATGGCCTATTCCCTTAGACCCCCTTATAGAAGACTTTGAATTGGATGTTGGCTCCCTCTTCTTGCCCTTTTCCTTAAAATCCATTATTGGTTCCGGGGTGCCCATCATACGATGTCAACCAAGGAGCGATTTTTCACATTTGACGACAGGCATCGACGACCCGAGCTCAAATTTGTTGACGTTGATGAATTGACCCAACTGCATTTTTTCGTTGAGAACAAAATCGTTATGTTCAGAGGGGAGGCTAATATAGACTGAGTGAGATGAATCAGTGAGCGCTAAATATTGGACCTAGCTGCAACGAAGATTGAGGGCTTTGGATCATTATTCAGAATGAATTAAATGAAGGTTTAATTGTGTTTGATGAGATTAAAGCCAAAGTTTTGGGATTTTCCAAATTGATTTAATTGAGGTTTGGCTGACTTTGACGAGATTGAAACTTCAATGTTTTGGGATAATTCTTATTAATGAAGGTGGTTGTGTGAATGTGTATTGATGATTACGTAATGGAGTAGGTGAATGTGTATTGATGATTACGTAATGGAGAAGGTGAAGGTATGTCAGTGATTTTCCACGTCAGGGGCAAAACGGTCATTTTGTACGTTTCGTCCGATTTCACTCAACTAATCCCCGATTAGTCATTCTAATTCATAATTAATTAATATTCAATCCCGATATTCGGGACGGGTCATTACAACCTTCCCTCCTTAAAGAATTTCGTCCCCGAAATTCCAACTATCCGTATTCCACAACTACCTCGTGCAAAACAAATAGGCGTCACAACATGTGTACATCTGTACACCCACTAGCCAACGCAGAACTCGTCTGCACTCAGACGTCACATCACAGATGCACGTCGTACTACCTACACTCGACCACCTCGAGTGAAATTGATCACCAGAAATTGGCAATGTCACCATTAAGCTGACTCCTTCAGCTTGGCGGCCCCAAGTACTCACTAATGTGCTCTGACCTTCGCTCTCATCGAGAGTCACCAAAACTCACCTGTCAGTCCATGCTGACACTACAAGCCAAACTGTCACTACCAAGCTTTACCACTCTAGTAAAGCGCCAATCAGTAACAAATTAGTGACAACACATCATACTACCACGTCCGTCAATGTAGCACAAGATCAACAACATGATATCCCCTCGCAGGGAAAACTCAATCCTGCGACAAATACCAACAGCAGTAACCACAACTGTCACCCTCTCAGCGATCCCAAATGCTGGTAAGGTCACGACATGCTAACATCTCGCCGCAAAGCAACTTGCGGTCACACTAACCACCAACTCACTCAATTAGATGGTGTAAATGTAACACATTGAACACCAGCCTAGCAGTGATCACACAACTCAACACTAGAGTTATACTAGCCAACCATGGCTAAGAGCACCTGCTCAAACAATCACTGAAATCATCAGAATTACTCTGCCCAGTGCATTGTGTTCAATGTCCAGTTCACGTTCACAACCCATCCAATGGTATCAGGATTAAGCCGACTACTAACACGTTCACCAACGTACCACTGATATAACCCGTATACCGTCACCCGGCACCACAAGTCTGCAAAGTATCGTACCTCAAACCATGTACAAGGTACATACATCTATCCATTGACCAGACTACAACCACCTAGGTCATAGCCAAACACGTTCCAATAATGGAGTCCATTTGCCCAAACCAGCAAGAGACAAATCGAAACTCCACCAATCAGCTAGTTCCAATACCAAATCCGAATCCACAATTTCGTAAGAAATCCCGAATCCAAACCCAGACATCACATTTTTTAATCTGTCCAAATCCGAATCCGAAATCATTATTCCAGAAGCTAGCATTTGGAATAATCATTCCGCACCCAAATCCAGTATTCCACTTACAAGTTCTAAAATCGAATCCTGAATCGTCACCCAGAAATTCGATTCCAAAACCCGAAATCTCGTGCACGTCCACTCGGACACACTAAAACCGATCCTATCGGTTACCAGTTCAAACGAGTAACACATTACATCCGATTGACTTCATAAGGAAGCCAATCCCATCAGTCACAACTCTAAGGCTGACCAAATTCGACCCCGTCGGAAACCTACTCGCTCGAGTATCATAGCATAAGGGGCTCCACTTCGAAAAGAAGTTCAGTCCCGCCATTTACGACTCACATACCGGAGTAAGAGTGACAAACTCTCTACCCAACTGGATCATCAAGATCACGACCCAGATCCATCACTACGTCAGTCGACCATGAACATCACGATCCTAAATCGTCACAATTCCCAATGTCCACGACATCACAAACCCGATCCACCTAGGATCCACACAGTTAACTACTAGGAACCATATGGTCTTACACCCTCATCTAATTTGCGTACTGTCACAACGTTTGATAACCAACGCCCACAATTAGAAAGTTCAGTCAACGACGAGACACGCCGCGACTGTGGGTTCTCACTGATTACCTCGTATCTACCATTGCCATCCCACCTAGGGAAAACCAAGGATGATCCAAAACAATGACACCAATACTCATCCTACGTGGATGCAAACAAAACTCACTGTACTCCCCACGCCATGTGACCCAACATCGTCTGCCACCAAGCAGAAAATAAGAAGTCACCCCTGATGACTTCAGAATACCTAATCCCAATGCGGAAAACCCGCAATTCTCCTATCACCTTAAACACAACCTCTCACGATTCCGTAGGTCCAATCATGTTGAAACCAACGCACTCGGACACCAACCACGTGTCCCATTTAGACTGGTTACAGACACATACCCATCTTGACGAAGTCACAACCCGACTCGTGACTCATTGTCGGCACAACACCGGCACCAACACCAGCACACAGACAACAGTATCAGTATGAGCACACCATGTGCAAAACTGACAACCCTGGATCTCCGCTCATAACAAGTGACGACCCCGTACCTCTGCTCGAATAGGAGAAACTCTGCCTCCTTCGTACCTAACAACTCTGGGTACAATCACCCTGAAAACTCATGTGAGAAAAGGAAACGTCCCCTGAACGTCCCTCAATTCTCAACAACCACTCTCGGTAGTAGTGTCTGCCACAGACTTGTGCAGACCTAACCACCAGACACCGGTATCGAGACTCCACATCTAATGGAATCATGTATCCGTACACTACTCTGTATCCCCACTCTGGGATTCCATCGACATGTACCAACCCCGACTGTGGATTGCAGTTCCACCACTAAAGCTGACATGACTAGACCTGACACAATCGTCACTCGGTCTCGACTTCGAAAAGTCATTAAGAGTCAAACCACTCGCCAGCACACATTTCCGCAAAAGGAATTTACTGAGAATATTCTCATCCTGGGTCCAACCTACCCAATTGTGCTACCTTCCAAACCTCTGGATCCAATAAATCCTGGGACCCACAAGAATACTGATTCGACAATTAGTAAGCCGTAGTTACATGAATTAATATCTGGCCCACAAACCAAGGTCAATTACATTCCAAGATTAATCACAAGGTCTCAAATACCCTAATATACCCATCTCACTACCAGGTCGCGCACGAGGCTCACGTTCCGGAGGTATGGCATGGCAACAGCATCAGCAACCTAGTGCTCTGATACCAATTTGACAGGACCTGTCCCCGAAGGACAAAGTTAACTGTGCCCGGTCCTGCTCCCGTCTGACAAGTCAACTGAAAGTCCGAAACTACCCTTCAGCACCTGCCAGACAAGGGATATTTACGCCTGTGCCCGCTCATACCTCCACCTCTCAAATAGCCTCGATCATCGCGCCACGACCGGAAGGGTCAATAAAACAGAAAAGGTGTGAGTGGACAAAAATGACCTCTTATAAAAACATTTATCAAAATACATTCTTACCCTCCAATTTTCACAAACTTGCATGCATATCGTAAAACATGAGTAATAGTATGAAATCATTCAAGTATGAACAGTGGACCGATAAAATCAAAACATATTTTCCCATGGTCCATAAAACTCATGTTCACAAAATCAGTTCATGTTATAAAACATCAAATCCTGGCTCTCAGGCCAAAACATGTGAAAGCATAATCACCTGGCCACAAAGACCAAGAACCCGTACTCAATACCAGTACGTTATCACAAACAACATCAATCAGCACTAATCACCAGTGCATAATAAATATATCAATCCAATCAATCCGCACTACTCACAAGTGTTGCACTACGCGTAGGCCAATATCCAGTCACTCTCTCGGGAACAGATACCTCTGGGCTCAACCCCCTCGGGCTCAGTCACCTCTGGGCGAACACATCCCCAGGTTCAGACACCTCCGAGTGGTACATCCAGGCTCAGTCTCATCCGAGAAGCTGACTACCATTGGATCAACTCCGGATCCTACAATCACATCCCCCAAGCTCCGGTCGTCTGGGTAATCCCCCCCAAGCTCCGACCATTAGGGAATATCATAATCACAATGAAAACCATCTCGGGAATTACATCCCAAAACATTTCAATCAAATCTTGTCTTCATACAAAGTCAAGATCATTCCCGACTGGGTCTCAAAGCCCAAAATACCTTTTACACATAAACCGTTAAAATCACATTAAATCAATAGAATAATCCGGAAATCATCATTGACTCACCAACCAAGTCAAAATATCATTTTAGAAATCATTTAAACTCCGGGCCTAGCCCAAAACATCATTTGCACGTTCCTCGTAAAACGTGCCCGAAAGACTGATTAAAATAATCATAAAATCACAATAAATCATTAATTTCACAAGTGACTCCAAATCCGAGTCAAAATCACTATTCACTTGGGCTCTCATGCCCAAAATAACATTATCACGCAAATCCATGTGTTGCAACCTCCGTTGCCATTTTCACGTAAATCCACGAAATCCTTGACTCATTCCCGAGTCACAACATCATTTTCAATCCATGACTCATAATCCGAGTCCACACATTATTTTCAATCAATTTCAATCCCGGACTCATAAACAAAGTCCAAACATAATTTTCAACAAATTTCGTAATTTCTCGAAAATCGCTCAAAAATAATAATATAATAATCATAAAACCGAGAAATTACCGGATTGAAACATAAATCATGCCTAAGCATATAAAATCATATAATAAGGCATTTAAATCATATATGCATGCATCACGGTTAGAAAACAAAGTCCACTCACACACACCGTCCAAAAACGGTCCGTTTCCGAGCTGCACGTTTTTCCGTAAATTCTGGAAATCACAACTCCTGTCCAAAATCATTATAAAGGGTTACTAACATCTTAAAATACATCATATAATTTTCCCCAATTTTTCCGGAATTTAAATACGTATTTAACTCGTAAAACAAAACTTCGGATACGCGGAACATTATCGAAACAATATCTGATTTCCTCGAAACCAACATTAAAATGTTCGTTACACTGAGATGATCAAAAGTCATGTTGACACCTCACCTTGAGGACTAGGCCGGACGCGCCCTCACGCGCCGCCGTGAGTGGCTGCGCGTGAAACCCACGTGCTAGCTACAGTGTCGTCGTTCATGCCCGTTTGTCTGGTAAACGGGTCGTTTAACCCACGAACAGACCCGGTTGGTTCTCTGTCAATTCGACACCAAATTCAGCAATTCAAACGTCCATTAGCATCGAATTAGTTTCAATTAGGGATCTGTGGACTTAATTACAATCGAACTTACCTCAAACCTCACGATCACAGTTGATCATTCGAAGGACATCCGGCCACTGTTCATCATTCGAACTCCTTCTTTTTCAATCGATTTCCTTAAATTGATTCAACCAGAAGCTTCAATGAACTCAGGTAAACATTTTCCTCAACTCAATTGAATCAATTCATGGCTCAAACTCCACGACTCAAACTCGATTCTTCGAAGAACAGCCGTACACTGTGCAATGATGGAACTTCATCAATCTCCAACGTTTTCCTTCAATTGATCCTTCCAAAAGCATCGTGGGATCCTCAGAAACATAATCCCCAGCTCAATTTTATCAATCGAAGCCTCAAATTCCTCGACTCAAGGTCGAAAATTCGAAGATTTCATCCCTTATGTTCTTGCTTAAATCGACACCAATTCCCTTCGTTCTTGTTGCAGATCGACTCGTATTGATCCCAGAAAGCTAAATGAGGCTTCAATTCCACTCCTCACGGCTCAATTCTTCCATTTCGAATTTCCCCCCAAATTGTCTAAAATCCAAAATTCAATTCCTCAGCTCTCAAACAATCCCTCGTTTTATCCCAGCTCACTCAGTCCACAAATCTCACAATTCTCACTCAAACCCGGCTGTGGAAGAGAGCTCAAGTCTCTCAATTTAGTTTCCCCAAATTGTACACAGTTAAGACAAAGAAGATGATTAATGGTGGGTTAAGTGTAATTAACAAATATAGAACATAATGATGATGTTGGGAGGGAAACATGGATCAGGTTTTAGGGCTTAAATTAGGGGATGGGTGACACTTGTCACTCATCCAGGTATGCACAGTCACCGGGTACTGTTCATATTAAAATATTATTTTAATTCCGGTTTGTTCGGTTAATCAAACCTGATTCCGTGACCATAACTTCGTCGTCGAATCTCCGATTTCGGCATGCCACCTGTCATTGGATTCGTATCGATGAGACCTACGTAACGGTCCTTGGCCCTCGTCCATCGGACCTCCCAGTCAAAAAGTCAACATTTGGCCCCTAATATGCCAAATTACCAAAATACCCTTCAACTTCCGAACGCCATAACTTTTTCCTCGAATGTCGGAATCTAACGTGCCACCTGTCTATGAACTCGTGACGTCCCGAACTACGTCACAGTCATCGGTCAAAGTCCGTTTGACCGCCCGAACTAAAAGTCAACATTTTGCCCACGCTAGGGGCAAAACGATCATTTTGCACGTTTCGTCCGATTTCACTCAACTAATCCCCGATTAGTCATTCTAATTCATAATTAATTAATATTCAATCCCGATATTCGGGACGGGTCATTACAGAAAGCGCCTGCACTTAATGGATTAAGCCGATGTTCCTATTTTTTTGCTCATCCATCATACAAAAGGTACGCGGTCTTCGACAAGAAGATTCCACCTCTAGAAAGTGCCTGCACCTAATGGCTTATGTCAGAACCCGACCCTCCTCAGTCAGGACCTAACTCTAGTACGATATTGTCCGCTTTGGGCCTCCTCGCCCTCACGGTTTTGTTTTTGGGAGCTCACGGTGCAACTTTCCAGGAGGTCACGCATCATGGAATTGCACCAACCTCAACTTGCTTAACTTTGGAGTTCCAACCGAACCCAAATGCACTGAACTCCCAAAAGGCCTCATGCTAGATAGGTGTGTGCCTACACCTTTAAGGCACACCACTATTCCCCTCGTAGACCATTCCCCCCTCACAAGAATGTGGGATCATTCACCGTTCCCTCTAGGACACGGGTCTTACAATCCACCCCCCTTAGGGCCTAGCGTCCTCCCTGGCACACTTCCCGGTCGGGGTCTGGGTCACCCGTGTCCTGGAGGGAATGGTGAATGATCCCACATTCCTGCGAGGGGGGAATAGTCTAGGAGGGGAATGATGGAGTGCCTTAAAGGTGTAGGCACACACCTATCTAGCTGGAGGTTTTTTGGGAACTCATTGGCTTTGGGTTCGGTTGGAACTCCAAAGTTAAGCAAGTTGAGGTTGGTGCAATTCCATGATGGCTGACCCCTTGGGAAGTTGCACCGTGAGCTCCCGAAAACAAAACTATGAGGCGAGGAGGCCCAAAATGGAAAATATCGTGTTAGAGTTAGGTCCTGACCAATGAGGGTTGGGTTTTGACCCAGGAGGGTCAGGTCCTGACCGTGGAGGGTCGGGTCCTGACAGAATGGTATCAGAGCACGGTTTGCTTCTTGTGGTACGCGCAGGTCGAGGATGTGATGTCTCTACGTGGTGAGCCCGTTATCAACCTGGTCATTGGGTAATAGTACGAGTGTTAGAGGCAATGAATTGTGGATAGTTTCAGTTCGGCATTTGATGCTTATGTATGCCATAGTTCTGTTGTGGTTTGGCAGTGTGGGGCCCTACTGAGAGATGAACGTAACGGTGCTTTAGAGTTTTAACCGTGGGATAGTTATGTCGGGATCGTCTATCACGATATTGCAGGATTGGATATGGCGATAGTGTAGAATGGAGACCATTTATTCGTCATGCTTGGCTGGTTTTGCTGCTCTCAGCAGCCGAAGTCATGAGAATCGGTTAGGTCAAGTGGGAATGTGTCACACCCAGCAGCTGGGTTCCTCGAACCCTAATTGTGATTGATGGTTTAGAGAATATAAGTACAATGGAGTTAGTAGATGACCTTAGGGGGTAACCCTAGTGTGCGATCTATAGTTCGGAAATGTGAGTCGGCGAGTGGTTTGACTTTGGCGACTTTTCGGAGTCGAGACCGTTGGTCGGTCATGTCATGTCAGCTTGTTATCAGAGCCAGACCTCGATCAGGAAGTGTGCCAGTGAGGACACTGGGCCCTAAGGGGGTGGATTGTAAGACCCGTGTCCTGAAGGGAACAGTGAATGATCCCACATTTCTGCGAGGGGGGAATGGTCTAGGAAGGGAATGGTCTAGGAGGGAAATGATGGTGTGCCTGAAAGGTGTAGGCACACACCTATCTAGCACGAGGTCTTTTGGGAGTTCAGTGGCTTTGGGTTCGGTTGGAACTCCAAAGTTAAACGAGTTGAAGTTTGTGCAATTTCATAATGGGTGATCCCCTAGGAAGTTGCACCGTAAGCTCTCAAAAACAAAACCGTAAGGGCGAGGAGACCCAAAATAGATAATATTATACTAGAGTCGGATCCTGACCGAGCAGGGTCGGGTCTTGACAGCTTAAGCCGATGTTCCTATTTTCTCGCTGACCCATCATACAAAAGGTACGCCGAATATAAAGCAAAGGCTCTAAGCTCCTAGTGTTTTTTTTTTTAATATTTCAGTCGAAGACAAAGATTTCAGTTGGTAATGGTTTACCGGGGGTGGGAAGGAGGGGATCCCAAACACATCTGCACATCCATTTAATTCAATAGAAAATTAACCCAAAACACATCTTCACATCCATTTAATTTAATTTAATCTCATCAGAATTGAGGTTGCTCCAGGGATAATCAGTCGCCATAGTATCATGATCAGCAACTAGACCCACAATATTTCTTTCCTGCGTACAAATTCCCCTCCTTGGTACGGAATCTTGAATCAAAATTGAAGCGAAAGACATGAATATTCATAAGAACGGAGCTTGAGGTTGAGGTAAAGAGAGATTCTGAACAAAAATGTGGAGGATTTGCTTTGGGTTGGTTGGTATTTATAGTTTGGGGATTTTCCGAATGGGAATGGGATGTACCGATCGAGGTGCATGGAGAAGGGAGAGAGGAGTTTCAACAAAATTCTCGGTGCCAATGTTGCCAAGGAACTTGAATATCTTTAAAATGACTAGGAAGTGTGCTTTTGGATTGGTGAATATTGTGGGGAGTAAATTGATGAATATTGTTATTTGAGGCTCCAGGGCTTGCCGCTTGCATTAGGCATGGTCTGAGCCTGAGCGGAGCAAAAGAGCGTTTTGAATGTGGAGATGATGATGGAGGACACACTGTACCTGCAGTTGCATAAGTTAACAGCCCTGAAATCAGAGGGAGCCCTTGAACAATTGCTCTGCACTCTCTGGACAACCAGGAAAATAGGTCTCCACTCCGCCGACCAAAAGTCTCATCTCTAATCTCTCCTCAATCTGCCTTCCACCTCCCAACTCGATCTTGTACGTATCACTCTCTCTCTCTCTCTCTCTCTCTCTCTCTCTCTCTCTCTCTCTCTCTCTCTCTCTCTCTCTCTCTCTCTCTCTCTCTCTCTCTCTCTCTCTATCTCTCTCTCTCTCTCTCTCTCTCTCAATTTCTATAGTACCAAGTTGTTTTTCTTGACAAATTACAGGTTTTGGCATGCCTTCGTTCTGTTATAAGAAAATGGGTACACGAGAACTTCACTCTTGATGACATTCTGCAGCTCTTTCCACAAGATTTGCCGCTCGATTTGCAGAACACTTTGGTGTTGTTGCTGCAAAAGTATCAGCTTCAGTGGAAGGACAAGTAGCAAGAGAACAGGTCACACATATTCACTCTGAAAATTCCTGTGAATTTTAAAATTGAAATCATAATGTTTCTGGATTCTCTTAACTTTTCATTCATATAGTTAACCCTCTTGTTTCTCCAGCCTTCATCGCCAAGAACCCGTGTTCCCTATCAGGCGAAGACAAGTGTACCACCATCTTTCACGGCTGTGGGTATCTCAGCTGGCTTACGAAATGATTTTGGCGCGTCAACAGCACCGATGGTTTCTGCCACCAGCGCGTCTCCTCACAACCTCGGGGCGGTGGGTACACTATCAACACTCTTTTTTCATATTACTTCATGGGTCTTTTATTGCAAGTCTCATTCCTTCTAATGTAGCATTTTTGTGATGTTACTTTTGGATTTGGGAAGCTTTTATTTCCTTATGGTTAGTTAATAGATTGAAAGGAAAAACTATTTTTTTTCCTTCCAAGGAAGAATATGTAGTTATTTTATTTGTCAGCTTTAGATTGACATATACTTACAAAATCTTCCCCTTACGCAACGGTAGTAAAACTTGGGTGCAGCCTTTTTTTTCCCCCCCTCCAAGATGTTTGGTTTAGGAATTCCCTTATCGTGCAACTAATAAATGCTTTCGACATGTAGGGAATTCTACCTCGCCTAAAGTCAATGACTTGGATTATGGAGAACTGTAAGTCAGGACCACCTAATAGAGTGGCTGTCATCAATCTTAAGGTAGGAGGATTTGGGAAGGATTCTTCTAATGCATTTTCTAACAAGGCAACTGCATTACATATGAAGTGCAATACATATGTTAAAATGTATGTATACATATCTGTGAAATAGCTTTCCAGCTTTACATCTCTTTAAATTCACTAAAAGTGAAAAAAAAAAAAAAAAAAGGAAGAAGAAGAAGAAACCCCGAAAGAAAAGAACTCCATTTTAGCATATATAGCATTCATTTTAAAGCTCATTATTTCTCCAAGTAATTGAACCTATTTAAATCTCAGTTGCAAAAACAAAGCTCTAAACAAATTTTGGAAACACCCTAGTTCTGCAGAATTTTTTTGTGGTACTTTCATAGCTTTCCATGTTCGATACTGTAGACATTTTCCTTTCCTTGATGCGAACTGATTGCTTACCATTTAACTATAGCACTATTCCAACTTCATGTCACCTCTAAATACCATTTACCAGCGCTGGTAAACCCAAAACTGATACATCTCACTTGTTTGGCGTTTTAAACCTTAACCTCTCCAAGTTCCACAAATTCTATCCCCAGAACTGCCAGTGTCGACTCTTTCCTGAATCTTCTTCATGGTGAAGCTGGAAATTGTTTCAAAACCAACTAAAGCTTGTTATCTAAACAAACTTGAACAAAATAACTTCAGGACAAGTTTTGTTCTAAAAAACTTGCCTGTTGCAATTTTCTACATTTTTCACGTATTGTTGTTAATTTCAACGAGTGAAAGGTTTTATACAAGTCCATTTTCTTATGGTAGTCGACCCATTTGATTTGTTTCCCCAGCTGTTTAAGAGGAATGGAATGAGGTAAAACAAACCTCCCTTAGCACTGGTCTGATTTTTAATTATTTCTGTTGCCAAATATCCGATGGCTGTACTTTCACAATGAATTCATGAAGGTATTCATCTTTAAATTTCTTATCC
Source organism: Prinsepia uniflora (assembly GCA_032719365.1). NCBI lineage: Eukaryota > Viridiplantae > Streptophyta > Magnoliopsida > Rosales > Rosaceae > Prinsepia > Prinsepia uniflora. The sequence goes on along the minus strand of CM064870.1, from coordinate 57,964,716 downwards.
CTTTCATTTTTGTTCACATTCAAGGGCTTGTTCTATTTAAATATTTATTTATTTATTTTATGCAGTTGCAAGATACCAAAACTCCTTCAGATGAAACCGAGGTGAAGTTTCAACTGACTAAGGACACTCTTGAAGCTATGCTGAGATCATTTTCATACATCAAGGAACAACTTCTAAGCATGGTAGGTATTCTCTGTCCTATAGTCTTGAGTATTTTGCCTTTTCTGTATTCCGCTTAGTTTATTTCTTTCTTTTATATGTACTGTAGAGTTATGTGGATAATTTAAGACATCACAAGGTAGGTGTTGCCTAGTAATGTGGTGAGCTTTAGATTTGAGAAATTTTAAAAAATGAATATGTTTATAGATTTAGAAGTACTTGATTCTAGGGGAATGAGAAAGATGGAGAATAATCTGGAAGAGAGAGAGATGATAACAGGATAAGAAAAAAGAACCTCAAGAATCTGATTTTCTCTAAACCAAAAATAAAAAATTTGTAACAGATTTAACAGGTGTATTATCTAGTAAAACAATGTTTGCAGCAAATACTCGAGTTAATGTAGATGTGAGGATTTAAAGTGCAATGCTTGTATAGCATAGCATTGATGACAGAATGTCATATCTGAGATTCTGTTGCGGAAATTGTGTTTCAGGTGGGCACTAATGCTAGTGCTGGGCCATCACAGAAGAAGCAAATGCAATCAGATGATTTGGTTTGATATCTTTTAATGTATAGCTAACTTGTCTAACAATACTCGTCGTTTTTAGTCTCTTGTTCCCCAAATATTTGAAAATTGAAGCACATAAGATTCTTTTAATCATTGTGGCTAGTGAATGCAGAACTGCATTCTAGGTGAGTTGATGAATGAGTGTTTGGAATCATCTATCAGACTCAATTCTGGAGGGACTGAATTATATCACGACAACCTTTTCTCACCATTTCTCTTGAAACTGAAACAGCACAAGATGGCATACTGTTTTCTCTTGCATCACTGAGATTGAGTAGTATTTTTCTAATTGAATTGAGTCCTATTATGTTTGTTAGGAGGTATTCTATGTGTTTTCTTTGAAACATTTGATTACTAGGTATGTTATTTCCGTATATGCATAATTGTTGGATTCACCTCAATAAATCACTGAGATTTAAATATTGTAAGGATTTGTCACTTAATGCTATGACCTAATGTATTCCATTAAGAAGTGTTGGGTTCGTCTCTCACAAAAGATAAGATTGATGTCTAATACTCTCATCTCCCAATATCATTGCATAAAAATAAAATAAAAATATCATTGCATAAAAATAAGATGTCTAATGTGTATTATGTAACTGTCATCTCCCAATATCATAGCATAAATTAAAAATAGAGTACTGTAAGGATTCTCTCATACTTACATGAACCAACGAAATACGTTAGAAGTGATGCTCTTGAATTCAAAAATCAAACATATTATAATCAAGATAAACGATTTTTGGGTTTTCTCCAAACCTAAGTGAAGAAGGTAAATAATGTACAGCAACCGAGTGTAAAAAGTAAAAAGTAAAATATAAGATATGTAAAATAACAAGATGAGCAAAACGAAATCGCACCCGCAAACAGCAATAGGTGCAATGCATGGAAAACTCATATCCACGTTCATCTTGAATTCTTACAAATCCTTATAATTTATAATACTTACGATCAAAACCAATCCCTCAAACTATGATAAACAAGAAATTTCACACCTCAAGAAATCAAACCAAAAACGCATTCTTGAAGAAATCAAAAACCAATAAAAAAAAATTCAGCCAAAGAGACTATTATCACTCACCAAATATATGATTATAACCCAACCACACCAGAAATAACAAATGAAGAAAATTCCAACACTCAAGTCAGAAACCGCCACACACCTTTTTCAGTCTTCGTGTCTTATATTATCAATCGGAACATCTGCTGCATCAGGTCCTAACTCTGCCAACCCATCTTGCAATTTTGAGGATTTTGTCAGCGCATCATCAACATTACTTCCAGAGACTAGACTGACACCAGTAGGAATAATTATTATTTCTTCTTCATGAGGTTTCAACGCACCGGATGCAATCTCCTTGGTAGAAGCCATAGCACTAATTCCTGCTTCTGTCAATCCCTCCTTTGTATTTGCTGTTGGCTTTGGCAGCTCATCGTCAACATTGCTTCCCGAGACTAGATTGAAACCAGTAGGAATAATTATAATTTCTTCTTCATGAGGTTGCATAGCACTGGATGCATTCTCCTCTGTAGAAGCCATCGCATTAATTCCTGCTTCTGCCAATCCCTCTGAATTTGCTGTTGGTTTTCGCAGCTCATCAACACTGCTTTCTGAGACTTGCTTCAGAGTTTCAATATTTTCTTGAACACTTGATAGGATATTGCTGGATGCAATCTCCTCCATAGTATCTGTTGCATTAGTTCCTACTTCTTCCCATCCATCATTTGATTTTGATGTTGGTTTTGGAAGCTCATCAACAGGTTTCTCTGACACTGGCTTCAAATCAGTATGACTAGTGATTTCTTCGACACCCGATACTATATTGCATGATTCAATCTCCTCTGCAGAACTCATTCCATTAGTGTCTACATCCTCTGACCCGCTATCTGCATTTGAACTTGGTTTTGGCAGCTCATCAACGGGACCTTCTAAGACTTGCTCCAAAGCGGTCTGTATGATGATACTTTCTTCGACACTTGACTCTATATTGCTTGATGCAACATCCTTAGTTGCTGCTTCTTCTGAGCCATCCTTCTTTGAATATGATGATTCTGGCAGCTCATCAACAGGACCTTCTGAGACTTGCTCCAAAGCAGACTGTGTGATGATATTTTCTTCAACACTTGACTGTATATTGCTTGATGCAATCTCCTTAGTTCCTCCTTCTTCCAGCCTATCCTTTGAATATGGTGATCCTGGCAGCTCATCAACAGGACTTTCTGAGACTTTCTCCAAAGCAGTCTGAGTGATGATATTTTCTTCAACACTCGACTGTATATTGCTTGATGCAATCTCCTTAGTTGCTACTTCTTCCAACCCATCCTTCCAGTATGACGATCCTGGCGGCTCATCAACAGGACCGTCTGAGGCTTGCTCTAAAGCAGTCTGCATGGTGATATTTTCTTCAATACTTGACTCTATATTGCTTGATGCAGTTTCCTTAGTTGTTACTTCTTCCGACCCATCCTTTGAATATGATGATTCTGGAAGCTCATCAAAAGGACCTTCTGAGGCTTGCTCCAAAGCAGTCTGCATGGTGATATTTTCTTCAAAACTTGATTCTATATTGCTTGCTGCAATCTCCTTAGTTCCTGCTTCTTCCAACCCATCTTTTGAATACAGTAATTCTGGAACCTCACAAACATCACTAACTTCCGAGACTTGCTTCAAGACAGTATGAATATATTCCAAAGGTAGTTCAGTTGATCCATCCTCTGGGGCCAACATCTTTGGCAGCTCATTAGCATTACCCTCTGAATCTTGCTTTAAAGCAGTAACAATATATTCTAAAGATCTCTCCTCAATAATTGGGAACTCTGAGCTGGTCTGGACAGTATTTTCGGCATCCATCTCTAGCTGATGGTCAAACACACTGGGAAGCACGACTTCTGGAACATCTAGTCCCTGATGAATTTTCTTAAAATCCATGTCAATGTCTTCAATTGATCTTGCTTCGATAACTGGTAGCTCCTGGTTTGATTCAAACTGGATTAAATCCCTAAATTCGGTGCTTGGAACATTTGCTTCCTCTGGTATCAGTTCATCCGTATGGAGCGGCTCGCCAACAACTATGACTCTGAAGTCCCCAACTGCATCTAACTCTGACAGCAACCCTGCATCAATCTCCTTTATGTCATCGATATCTTCATTAATAATATGTGCTTCCACATGATCATCAAAATATGGTTCAACCATGGATTTATCTGACCAAGAAAGGACTTTCTCCTGCTCTAATGGTGTCTCATTCTCGGAAAGAACAGATTGCTGGTAATCTGATGAAGCTGTCTTCACATCCAAATTCACAGGGAGATGAATATCCTCCACTGAACGAGAACACGATAAGTTGAGTTGGGTGCTTGCTCCCACGCTTCTCTCAATTTCATCTGATGCATGTACTTTTGAGGTGGCACCAATTTTCTCTGCAAAACCTGAAATACCCCTCTCTGGGCTCTCATCGCAAACTTCAGAATCCTGGTCTACAAACGGAACCTGCATTTCAGCTGATTGCATAGGGGTAACCATTTCAGATGTCTCTGCTTGCATATCAGAAAAAACAGAGTTGAAGGAAAGGATCTTTTCAGTTGGTAGCGGAGTTGAATCATAGACTGGCTCCTTATGCGCAATGTCCTCCACCTTCCCACTCATAAACCGGATTTGTGACTCCTCAAGTGAAGGTTGCGGTGAAATTACAAAGTCATTCATGATATCCTCACCTCTAGCTTTCAAACTTGTTGATTGACCTTTCATCACATCTGAAATCTTTTCATCCAGTTCTGACAATGATGACAAGCTTGACGTACTGATGCTGTCCTCTTCAACTGGTTCTGGTTTCAAATGAATTTTATTACTAACATCTTCCGCAAGAGTAACTACACCCCCTGTAACAGGCAAGCTTGACTCACCCAATTTTATTTCAAGTTCATCATGTTGTACATCTTCTTTCCCACCCTCTTCGATTTCCAGAGAATCTACATCTTCAGAGGATTGACTTCCCTGCTCAACAAGATCTGGAGCATGGTAGTTGGATATCACTTGTGCATCTTTAGGAAAGTCTTGCTCACTGAATTTCCTTTCATCGAGATCTTCCGCGGAACTCACTGATTCAGTATCAGGAACAGAACTCAGCTTTGACTCACTAATTCCACTTAGTTGCCTTTGAAATGAGGACCTGCTTGTTCCTTCATAAGCCAACCGTTCTGGTACGAAAATAGGTTTCCACTTAAAATCTTGCCTCTCTTGATTACCATGCCCTAAGCTCGATGGCCCCAAACTGAAGCTCTCATGCCTACGAAGGAATGCATCCTTTGAGTGCAATGCCATAAACTCTTGCTCAAAATGTTCTCCTTTGAAATCAGGTTTTTCTTCATTTGACTCATAAGGAAGATCAAAGGGGTTTCGCCTTGGCAACAAAACTGATGGAGCAGATCCAGGAATGGGTGGTAACCCCAAGTTGTCAAAGGAATCATATGGAAGATCAAATGGGTTATGTCTTGCTGTTGAGATTGGTGGAACATTAAAGGGAAGATCAGCACCATCAAAATCTATCAGATTCTTCTCAGCTGTTATTTTGAAGGTTTTCCTTGCTCTTCTCCTTGCAATAAGATTCTCCAACCGTCGGTTCCTTTCAAGTTCCAAATTCCCCAAATCCATGAGATTCTTTTGGTCATCCTCTGTCCACTTGATTGCAGATTTGCTTTCATCCTCCTTCCCTACGCGTGCTTCTTCCTCATCACCATCATTATAATCAACACCATCATCTTCGACACTTTCAGCGTGGTTTTCAGTTTCCTTATCAGACTCAACACTGCCACCATTACTCCTTTCAGACAGGTCTGAAGCAGCATCAGACTCGTCTTGGGACATATGAGCTGGCTCTGGAGCTTCTGAGTCTAAAAGCGGGTGTAGCTCATCAAGAATTGGAAGGATGTCAGCCATTGAAGCATCTGGTGAGGAACTCTCCGCTCTGTCCGACTCAGAATCTGATGTCTCATAATTCACATCTTGGCCATTCTCATCATCCCCGCCGCCAGCTAAAGAAGAATCCAACTGATCACCCTTACCCTTGTATGCATGGACTGATTGCTGGGGAGATGAATCATCCTCCTCCTGTCGAACCAAGGTATACTGCTGCTCAATAGCTTCCACACCCCATTCAATGCCTTCAATCCCCAACTTATGATCATGTATGTTTCTCAGGTTTTCCAACTCAGGACTGTCTAATTCTCTTTCTACATCCTCAATCTCTCTCTTCTCATTCTGATTTTCCTGCAAATGATCATCGATAAGTGGAGCATACAGAACCAAATCATCATGATCCTTGATCTCACTTCTTACTCTATAGTCCTGGTCGGTGTAACCCGCTTCTTGAATGGATGTGTCAACAATATCCCTTGTCTTTCCTGAGAATGACTGTGTGGAAAAGCTCCCATCTCTATCAACAACAACAGTGTCACCTGCTGAACCCCGAATTGTAAGAGAAGCAACATCATGTGTAAGCTTCTCTTCCTTTTCGATCTCAGGAATGTTGGATTGGCCAAAACTCAAAAGGGTCCCAAGAAGGAGAGCAGTGCAGACTAAAACAGGGGACGCAGAAAGCAGAAGAGAAAATACAAAAGGAAAGGATCTATACAGGAATACGAGTAAAAGCAGTATGCCCACAAGAAATGGATGATTGCGAACTGATGTGTAACATCTTCTGTTTGATATTATCACAAATTTCTTGATTTCAAAGCCAATTTCTAACACCAGTCCCATGCTGTCTATGTTCTTTGCTTTCAAGTTTCGAATTCCAATGGACTATGGACACATGTAGATACAAATTTCAATTGCAATCTGTATAAAGAGAATAATAAGCAGTCAACAAACACATCATCGTATCATTATATGGGCATTGAACAAATGAAAAGCAAAGCAAAACGCTTGTAAAATTGGTAGGAAATAATAATCAGAGCAAAAAGCTACCTCAAAGCTCAAAGAAATCATAGCAAATGAAAATTTAAAGCATTACAGATGATGATCAAATAGTAATAGTAATACATGAAAAGGAAGAAATTGAAAGAAATCTGAGTTTTTTGCAAGCGAAAGAAGAAATGATGAGTACCTGGTGAAGAAAGGACTGAGCAGAGCAGATCAAAAACCCTAAAAAAGAAAAATGGAAAGTAAAGGCAAATGGGGTAACCTCAGGATCAGCTTTGCCGTCTCTCTTTTTCTTTTCTTCAGCTTTTTGGGAAGCCGAAACAGCTAAGGCAAGCTGTTGTATGGATATATGTATACATGTATATATTGTAGTTAGGGATCGTCAACTGTGTATATCTGTGATTTTGGTGGTCTGATTTTGAGTGTTGACAGACGAGGAAATGGGCCGGCACAGAAAGAAGAGCTCAGTCAATCACGACGCCAACTTTTTTTTTGTTTCACTTTTTTATTGTGGGAAATTATTCTCCTCCTTTTCATATTTCTGTCTTAAGAAGTAAGGTTTGTATGCTCCCTAGATGCTCAAATAGATTTTTTTGAGAATGTTGATAAATTCTTATCTTATATGGATACAAATGGATTTTATATCCATTCAGACTCATCCTCAATTTTTGAGGGTTTACCCAAATCCTACCCATGGGGTAATGGGTACCCATGATATTTTATATTTATTTTCTCCTTTCAATTTTTTTTTTCTTTGTGTTTCATTTTGTTTTAACTTCTAATTTTTTTTATACTTTTCAATTTATTTTGCTTTTCTTTTTTCTTTTTACTTTTCATTTTTCTTTTACTTTTTAATTTATTTTTTTTACTTTCATTTGTCTTCAACTTTTTATTTTTAACTTCTAATATTTTTTTCTTTTAATTTCGTTTGCTTTTTTTTTTCATTTTCTTCAAATCCTCTCAATTTCTATTAGAGTTTTTGTTACGATCCGTCTTAAAATTTAAAGTGAGAATTAGTAAATGACCAATTTACCCTTCTATCCGTAATTATCAAAATTTGTCAAGTTGACCAAAACTAGTGAATGAGTTATTTGAGAATTTGACTCCGAAAACTTTCCAATTAAATGAAGAATGAGTAATAAATGTCGAAATGGAATTCAAAACTTTTAAAAAAAAAACTCATTAAAAATTTTATTATAAACAATTTTTAAGAATTTATAAAACTCCCTTTAAATTATTTCATGGTTGTGAAATCTTAAAAAATTTATAGTTTACTTTGATTTTTGTTAAATCATTTAAAATGAATTATTTAAGTTCTTAAAAAAAAAATTGATGTTAATATAAATTCGTAACATTTTTGTGTATAATTTTTTTGATGAAAGATGAAATAACTGATATTTAATTGAAATAAAGTAATTTTAAATAATAATACCTAATAAATAAAATAATAGTAAGAATATAAAGAAAAAAAATTAGTAAAGGGAAGAAAGTGTTAAAAATTCATAGATAATTTGAAGAATGGATAAAGAATATACTTTAAATTTAATGGGTATTAAATACCCTCAATACTCATGGGTAAACCCTTACCCTACCCATTAAATGATGGGTAAATTTTTACCCATCTAATTTCTACTCATTTCATACTCATGGATAATTATGACCATCTCTACTCCCAATCCCACTATATTGGCAAAAAAGTCATATACATCTTTCTTTGTCGATTATTTCACATTTGTGTGGTATCATTATTACCATTTATCTCTAAATAATATTACAATTTAATCATTTATTTTGAACAGTATTTAATATAGAGTATAGTTTTTTTAATTACAAAGAAAGAGAAAAGTTTTGGAAATTATTCATATAATATGTCACCGGGATTCGAAATTGAGACCAAGTTATCTACAAGTCAATATTAAAACCAACTGAATTAGACACATTTGACAGTACAATTTAATAGTTGGTTCTTTTATATGAAATTAATCTGTTATTTTTTTTATTATAAAACTAATCAGTTGATTCTTAAATGTTTTTATCGGGAATGGCTATAGTACCCCACCACACTAAATATATCATGTTTTTTCAATTGAATATAATAAAAAGTAAAATAAATAAAAAAATATATCTTTATTTTATAACTGTTAAATTTTAATTTAATGAAATCTAATGGTACATATTTTGCGACGCACTTAATGCAATAGGATGTTGTACAATTTCCAATTTTTATAAAGAAAAAATAATTATCAACCTCTTGAAATATTTATTTGACAAAAAATATTAGGAATTATTTAAAGAATGTTAATGGTAATGTGTGCCTTGTTTTGGTGATCATTACATCCTCGTGCAACGGACATTAAATAATTGCTGCCCATGTGGTTGATAGTGGATTCTATCTTTACCTTATATAGCAAGCACTCTCAAGTCTGAAGTTCAACTCTCAAGTAGAATCTTTACCTTATAAACGGATATGTGAATAGCTCAGTTTTGAAGCATATTCAAAGAGGCACTACCATGGATCTATAAATGGTCTGATTTTGGAGTAGTCGCAGTGAAAATCACACCTAAGAAAGCTCTCATAAATCATGGGCCGTACCTCTAACGCATTTAGGGGTCAAAGTACAAATATGAGAAACTAAAGATGGGATTACAATTTGAAACACATTAAGGGGTCAAAGTACAAATATAAAAAACGAAAGATTGGATTACAATTTGAAACGAAGGGTATTTTTAAATTGGGATATGATTTTCACACTTCATACTTTTCTCCTCTTTTGCGTTTTTCAGTTTGTTATATTATGGATTTAATGTTAATTCCCAAAAAGACAGAGAAGTGCATTTTACCTATATTAATAATGTAAAATCTAGTATTATTCATGCAGGCTCACTCGTTTGCATTTCTTTTCCTACTTTTACGTTGCCATTATTTTCTGGCTGGGCTTGTATCTTGTCATCAACAAGCTCCAAGTTTGAAGTAGCTACCTCATCGCACGACCAGCCCCCGCCTTCATCGGAGACCTCAGAACAATGATCGGAGGAGACGAGGGACGGTGTACAAGTTGGCGAACAGCCCGAGTCAATAAAACTCGACGTCATTTTCTTATTGTCATCTTCTCTCATTCTTTGCGCATAAGCTTCATAGTCGAAACCTTCTGAACTTCTCCCGCCAAATGCACATTCCAACTTGTCCATGTCAAAAAGGTCCTCCATTATCTTCTGGCTCTGTGGGTTGTCCGAGTACACAAACTTCGTCTTCTTGTATGTTTTCGGCTCAAGAAATGGCTTTACCATCTGCTTAATTCCATCACACAAATTAGTTTATGTTTCACCAGAATTATTTTCAAATGGATAGATATAATATGGGTATATGGCTCCTTTGTTAAGTAAGATTGGATTGGACTCAATGTCTTATGAACGTAAAGAGGCAATTTTCCTATTAGGCTCGTTTGAGGAGAGAAATTGAGTTAGACAACTCATCAAATTCAATGTATTTTGAATGTAAAGAAAATGTGTTTCCATTGTAAGAAGGTTAGAGAGCGTAGACATAGAAGAAAACTTATCCAATCAAACTCCATCAAAATAGTAGGATTAAAAAAAGTACGTTTGCTAATTCTATTTAATCATCTTACAATGAAACTGTAATCATTTTTAAATTCGAAATACGGTGAAACATATGTATTTTACATTTAACATATATTAAATTTGATGAGTTATCCAATTCAATCCAACCTAATCTTGCCCACAGTGGCCAATAAGGTATAATAAGTTGACAACATACCGTCCAAAAGGACTCGAATATTTTTGGTGGATTATAGAGGATGCCCTGCCCCAATCTCTCAGGGTAATGATTCTGCAGGATCTTAGCTGTTTCCCTAGTCACCTTCAATGAAATGGTGGATGAGTTCCACCTTTGAAAATCGATTAGCCACACCATTTGTTCCTGATCTGAACTTAAATTCAGTATGGCATTCTCCATGCAATATACCAGATACATGATCTGCCCATTTACTGAATTCGAATTCTGAGACACAATAATTAACGAACAATTTCACAATCAACCACAAATTAAGGTGAAAATTCTTGCTGTTGCATGTGTTACTTAAATTTAACTACCGACCTGAAAACCAGGCCTCATGATAAGAACGATCCTTCCCAACTTGTCAACATAATTGGCTCTGTAAATTTTTCCTGTCACCGCTTCTTGGGCAACGTTTTCCTGTATATATGTTTTTTTTTTTCAAATGGGCAAATGGCAGAGGCATAAATGCAATCATTTGCAAATTTCAAACAGAAAATAGCTAGCTTAGTGCTTACCCATCGGATCTTCTCTGGCCTGTACTCAAGCCTCCATTTGATGGTTTCTTTGAGCATCTTGCCTGCCTTTTTCGTGTTCCAGTTTCGGGCTCTTAGGTACCTTGATATTGATGCCTCTGAACATATGGCTGGTAGCTTATCAGCAATAGGACCCAACATCTTTCTCACTTCATAAATATGAAGCCCATAAGACCCGATTATTTCCTATATATCATCAAACAAATGCAACTTAATTTACCATCTTATCTAAATTAGTAAATTCCAAGGAAATTAAGCTCAAACATTAAAAATCCAACGCGAAATGGTGATCAGAGAAGCCATCCTAAGATTATATTTTTCATTTACATTGTTCCTTTCGCGCTACGTATTATGGGATCTGGGATCAGATCATCAGGGCCAATTTTCTTTGACATCCAATCATTGATATAAACAAACAAATAAATAAAAAAATATAGAGAAATAACCATATTTAAATAGAATTAAATTGTGACTGTTGTACCTTGGGCAGCTGCTCCTCGTGTGAGAAAGCTTTATCGATTGTAGTTTCCCGCATTTTGAAGGACATTGTTTTCGAATTTCAAAGAAGCTAAAGCGGGATGAATGATATTTCCAGAGACAAGGTAGGGATTGCAAAATTGAAAAACAAATGACAAAATTTTCAATATTCAGAAAAGATCCCAAATTTCCTCCCAATGTCTCATCTCATGTCATCAGTGTAAAAATTGAAGGGTGAGTGAAGAAGAAATGAAAGATAGAATAATACAGATATCATGGAGATACAGAGAGCAGAGGCTCTCAATCAGAGGTGATTGCAATCATCCAAATCAATATCACCTTAATTTGTTTTTAGTATAAATATTTATTTATAGAGTATTTGGATTCGATAAAAAAGGAAAACTGATAGAAAGAAAACCAACTTCATGGAAATAGAATCCATACAATTATCAAGTTTATTGGATCATTTTCCCATCCCTTCCGTTCCTTTTTTTATTACAGAGAAGCGGAAATTTTTTAGAAATTATACATACAAAATATTATCAAAATTCGAATTTAAAATTAATTATTTACCAATTAATTCATATGATTCATTTAATTTATATATTATAAAATAAAATTTTTTGAATTATATCCCTATCTATATTAAAATATAAATACATTGATTAAATATATAATCTGATCATAAGACAATATTATCTAACAATTTTTTTTCTAATTAATATTAAGCATAATTTATAGTTCCATTGCACTGCTGACTGCCTAATCATTTTGGTTTGAAATATAAAAAAATTGAGCGTGAGCCGCGTAGCCGCGTAGGTGTAAAGTGTGAAGCGGAAGGTGGAAACGTGTAGGATTTAGAGAGAGGCGGGCATGTTTGGGAAAATGTGGTGGTGGAGCCAGAGCAGCTTCAGGAACCCTCCCGACTTGAATTTTTCCTCGGACAAAAACTCAAATTTCTTCCTTCCATTTTTTATTTCACATAATTCACACTCACTCAATATATTATTAGCATTACGATGCTTTCACCAATTTTATGAATCATCTGTTTATTAAGAGTGCTTTCGTGGCAATAATATTTATTATTGCCAAATTTGTAAGGACAATTAAAACAACTGCTAATTTTTATTAAATTTTATATTAAAATACTTTGAAAAAAATTAAAACTAATTTTGATTACCCTTCCCATTCCCGAACCACTCGACCACCGCTATTGGACCTCCCAAACTATTAGAAATGTTTACGGGCGGGTCAGATCCGACAACTTCAGAGTCCCTTGGGGATGTGATAGCTCTTAGGTTCCGTGAACGAGATAGTCGAACTCCTCTCGTGAGGATGGAAGGCTTCTTGGATTGTAAGTCCCTGCTTCCGTTTGAGTGGGCCCTTCTTCACCTCATATTAAAGTAGGAAATAAGATAAAGAGAAGGAAAAAAATATCAAGCTTGGGAGGCCGGTGTGGCTCCAGCCACTTGATCTCCGATGCCTAAGTAAATATGTATTTAGAGAGAAGATAGAGAATATGCGTGTAGCGAGAGAAAACATTTTGGCATAATTTGTATGCTTACCTGAAGTTAGGAGAATAAAAATAAAACTCATACACAGCTCCAAACTACATGAATATGCTACCAAAGAAAAGAAAAAATAAACACTAAATAGATAAGCCAATGAAATCTCATTACCCAAAACGAATTACAAAGCAGCATTAGGCTTACCCCCTATGTGAAGCCATGAATAGGCATCGCTGTCCACCTGCAAATAAATTCCAGATACCCATTAAAAATTGAAATTGAAATAAAAAAAATTAAAAATTGGAAACAGGACATGGATTAGGACTTACGCACAAGCGGCATTGATGGAGGTGGGTCGCGAGGTTGATGGACATCGAGATATCGATGCTGGACTTGGCGACGAAGATGTTGAAAACAGCGTTGATGGAGGTTTTCGAAAGCGCCAATGCACTTCGTTGGCCGACGGTGAGGATGATGGTAGATGTAGTGAAACTGGAGACTGAAGGTTTTGGTAGCAACGGCTGAGTTAGCTTCCTTTACATCATATGAAACCTTCCATAATCACCTCGGTGGGCGGTCCAGTAGAGGGAGAAAGGCGGTCCAGTAGAGGGTGAAAGGGAGACGAGGATCACGTGGGTAAGTTGAGGAAGATCGGATAATTTTATTAGTTTTTTTTTTAAAAAAAAAAGAAATTTAATAAAATATAATAAATCTTTTAATTACTTATATTAATTTTGTAATATTACTATTATATCAGTATTTTTAGCAATTTCGATAATAGAGACTATAAATTTTGTGATAATTTTTTGACAAATTTAATTTAAAATGAATTAAAAATTACATTTTTTTTAATTATTACTTAAAAGTTATTAATAACTAGCTACTTTTTATCACTACTAAAATCAGACTCTCTGTATTTTTGTGACGACCCGTCCCGAATTAACGGGATTAATTAAAAGTTAATGACGGATTAGCGAGGCTAATCAGAGATTAGACGAGGATTAGCGAACGTTCGGGCGAAATGACGATTTTGTCCCTAGAATGGGCGAATCGTTGACTATTCGTTCAGGCGTTCAAATGGACTATGGCCAATGACTATGACGTAGTTCGTGACGTCACGAGTTCATAGACAGGTGGCACGTTCAATTCCGACGTTCGAGGAGGAAGTTATGACGTTCGGAAGCCCAAGGGCATTTTGGTAATTTGGGTGAATATGAGGTCAAAAGTTGACTTTTTGACCGGGAGGTCCGATGGCCGAGGGCCGAAGACCGTTACGTAGATCACAACGATACGAATTCGTAAACTGGCGGCACGTCGAATTCGGACGTTCGACGGTGAATTTACGGTTCACGGAAGTTTTTGGGTACTATTCATAACGACACATTTTACGAGACAAAAAGGGCAGTTTTGTCTCTAGTGGGCCCAGCTTTTGAGACATCCAATGGATGAGTGACAAGTGTCACTCATCCACTGGCCAACCTCATCCATTCATGCACCAAAACCATACCCGTGCATCCCATTTTCCATGTTTTCCAAACCCAACCCGATTAACCCTTTCATCCAATCCAAACCTTCAACCCTAAAACCATTTGTGAGAGGACGGAGGATGAACTGAGGACTGGCTGGACGTGGTGGCTGGCCAAGAAGGGCCGCCGTGCACGGCGGAGGAGGAAAATCAATCGGGTAATCGGTTTTACCCTTTTTAATTCCATTTTTCGATTTCGATTGTTAGGGGCTTGTGTGGATGTTTGGGCTGAGTTAATGAGGTTCCTAGGGAGTTTTTAGGACGGTTTGGTGAAGGTTTGGACGTCGGGGAAGCCTGGGGAAGAGATTGGAAAATTGAACCGTAGAGGAAAAATTGGGCCGGTCGGGTTTCGTGGGTTTTAGGAGCCCTAATTAATTAGGTTAGGTTCCTAGGACATTAAGAAGAATTTAGGGATTGAAATGGAGGAAAACGGACCGAAAAATAGGGAGAAAATGGGCTGGACCGGTCACGCCGGTCCAGTTGCAGGAACGGACCAAACCTGCCGGTTCAGACCCGTCGTCGAGAGGTTTAAGACGGGTACTGTAGCAGGCGCGTGAAGCCCACGCGCAGCCACTTCAGGCGGCGCGTGTGGGCGCGTGGGGAGGAATTTGGGGAAGTTTCCAACATGTCAAATCATCTATTCGATGTAACGAACATTTTGGGACTGGTTTCGTGTCAATCGGACATCGTTTCGATATAGTTCGGGACGTCCGAAGGTTTAGGTTAGCGTTTAAAAATAGTTAAAAATTCCGGAAAATTACGTGACTTTAGTGAGGGGTTATATAAGTAGTTAGTAACCCTATAAATTAATTTGGACAGGTTGGGGAATCCCAGAGGCGACGATTGGCCAGGGAGATGCTTATGGCACGCGTATCGAGGCTCGGCTTCGGACGGTCTGTGAGTGGACCCTTCTTTCGAATTCGATGCATGCATAAATGTTTTATAATTTTTTTAATATATATTTTGTGATGCCATGAGTGCATTTGTTTGTGGTAGCCTAGGATTTACGTATTTGCACGTATTTCGAGATTTTCGGTTTTATACGATGCTTATACGTTCTAGGTTTTCAACGAGCGTTTCATAAATGGATTTTAGAATTGGAAATATGAACTCGGGCACGAGACCCATTTGATTTATAAACTCTCGGACTTGGAGTCCATTTGATTTGACGAGGAATAGGACCTAGGGTCCATTTGAGCGATACGATCGGACCGAGGGTCCAGTTGGTTTACGATTCAGGTTTGAGGCTCAGTTAGTTGTACTATCGGGCTTGATGCCCCGTTGATTGATGATATCAGGCCTGAGACCCATTTAGTTGAGATTTCGGGCTTAAGGCCCCGTTAGTTGTGAAATCGGACTTGAGGTCCTGTTGCTTTATGGTTCCGGGCGTAGGGCCCAATTGGTTGTGATATCGGGCTTGAGTCCCAGTTCAGTTTATGAAATGAGAATTCGGGCATGAGACCCAGTTGAACTGAGGATTTAGGCTGAGGCCTGTGAAATGGAATTGAATCGGATTCGAGGAATCCTATTGAGATGAATCGAGTATGAGACCCAGTTAAGAAATGAATTTTGAGAAAGAAAGAAAGAGTATTTGAAAATGAATGAACCCTCCATATGATTATATGGTCTCCTCCAGCGTCGACCTGGAGAGTCACGAGCCACGGACCAGAGTGGGTATCCCCAGAGGGATCCGGTTCCAGGAGTGGAGGTTACTTATGATGTGGTCCCGGACCAGATTCCGGAGAGATGTGTGGACTAGATCCAGAGAGAGAGCTCGGACTAGATCCAGTGATTGAGCCTCCCAGATGGAGATTCCTGGGAGAAGACTCGGAGTGAGACCCCGAGTAGTGTGCACACTAGTATAGAGATTGACATCGTGACTATATCAGGGATGTGTTCCCTAGGGGCTGTGTGCCCCGAGTTGGCATCTTCTCGGAAGTGCCGCGGATGGGTTATACGTATGACGATACGTATGAGATTTTATGGAAAAGTGATTTGAGGGCGGAGACCCTATGTTTTATGATTAGAAAGTGATTTGGGGCTGCGACCCCGTATATGAGATTTGAGGGCGGATACCCTGTGTTTTATGTCTCAGAATGTGATTTGGGGCGGAGACCCCCGTATTTGAATTTGTGAAAGTGATTTGGGCCGGAGACCCCGTTTGTGATATTTTGAGAATGGTTTTGGGCTGAGACCCGTACTTGATGTGATTTGGGCTGAGTCCCTAGTGATTTGACCTACGGGTTTGAGTTATGATTTCGGGTCGAGGACCCAAATGAATTTATGGGTCATGACGGTTTATATGTTTGATAAATTATTTTATGAATGTTTGATAAACGGTTTTGAATGCATGCATGTGCTTTTATGAAGGGCATAAATGTCTTTGTATGAAATTTTTTTTAATGAAATTATTATTTTTGTCCACTCACGGTTTTCGTGTTTTAATGCCCTTCAGGTTGATAGCGGATGCGGGCTGTAGCAGAGACGAGACATCACTCCCCTCCTCCTACGATCCTGACGCACTCTATAGCCCCGGCGAGGGCTAAAGATGGAATTTTCCCTGGTCTGACACTTTGTGTCAGACGGGATCATGCGAGTTCCACGTTAATCCTGGGGGATTTGGGACCGGTCTTGACAAGTTGGTATCAGAGCATGTTTTGCTCGTGGAGTACGCGCAGGTCGAGGATGTGATGTCTCTGAAGTCGTAACAGCTCGTCATCAACCTGGTAGTTAGGGCATTAGTACGAGGTTTCAGTAGGATTCTGTGCGGTTGGCATAGAATGCCACGTGTTTCGAGGAAATGGATCCTGAGTAGGATCAGTGTTCGTGTGCATCCGACGACTTAGAGTCGTAGCATGACTGGTGAGTAGGATCCATTGGATCAGTAGAGACCGTATGACGACTTGAGAGTCGTGACCGCTCGACGGTAGTGTCGTGTCGGATAGAGGATGGACGGACTAATACTAGTGGTGGTCAAAGTTCAGGGTCGCCCAGTGTACGATGACCCTGTACGACTACAGCCACGATGGTTGGAAATAGGAATGTGTAACTCTGGTTGGCATGTATTGCCATGTTTCAGTGTGTCGAATCCCGGTGGGATGTCGACAGTGGATGCCCTAGTGTGACTGTCGTGAGACGCGATAGGATACGATTGCGGCATTTAGTCGTTGTGCAGTGTTAGGCACGAAGTATGGCCAAGTTGTTATGGAGGCCAGCGGCTGAGAGCCATAGAGTTACGAGAGGACGAGATCTTTAGAGTGTAGTTATTGGCTGGCTTGGCACCAGTATTGGAGTACGACGACTCTTCGGAGTCGTGAGCGAGGGATCGCTCAGGATGGTTGAGCTGCAGTGGGCAGCCGGGTTGTGGTAACCCTAGTTGGCGATTGATTGGACAAGTTACCAGGAGTGTGGTACTTGTGATCGGATCTTGAGGTGGACCGATCAGTGGATGTTGTGCGTTGAGAGGTTAGTACCGACGGTGAGATTACCGCATGGATTGGGAGTCTCGGTAGCAGAGTACTTCTGAGATTGGTCTGCATGCATATGCTTTTATGAAGGGCATAAATGTAACACCCCGAAAAATTCGAGGATTATAATAATGTAATTTAATGTATGAATTGACGTTCTTACCCTTGTGATTGGTATGGCCAAATTGTTGACTTTTTGATTTGAGGGTCAAATGGACTTTGACCAATGACCGTGACGTAGTTTGGGACGTCACGAGTCCATAGACAGGTGGCACGTCCAATTCGGACGATCAGGGTAAAAGTTATGACTATCGGAAGTTCAAGGGCATTACCGTAATTTGGACTTTTGGGGCGAAAATGTTGAATTTTCGTTTGGCAACTAATTTTCACATGACTCAAGGACCGTTAGGTAGGTCTCGATGTCCTGAGTCCGTAGACAGGCGGCACGCCGAAATCGGACTTTCTATGGCTGAGTTACGGGTCTAGAAAGTGAGGGGCAGTTTGGTAATTATTTGAACCAGGGGCATTTTGGTCTTTTTGCCCTGGTTACTGTAGCAACCGCGGGGGAACCGTGGACGGCATCACCATGTGCGGTGTTTCAGTGTGCAATTGTTTATTCAATTGTGTGCTGAAAAGAAAGGGTTGTCTATTGCTTTAGAACGTGGGTTGAACCATCCACCCTACACTGTCGAATTGATTAATGGGATTCGAAGCTTTTTCGGGGAACAAAATTCAGTGGACAGTGAGGCTTCCACGAGCCTCTGGGACAGCTTGAGATGTTTTAAAACTGATTAAGTAATGGGTAAGCTTCATTCTGCTGTTGAAGGAACTGGAAATTGGAGAGGAAAACCAGAGAAACCATTTCGGGGAAAATTGGAGGGAAAATCGGGTTTCAATTTCTGGTGATTGTTGGACCAAACCAAGGCCTGGATTAGTCTTCTGGGAGTATTTGGAACTCAACCATATCGAAATCGAAGGCCATCAGCCACGGGTGAGCTGGGACTGTGACCGCCGTGTTCAGAGAAATTTCAGAGGTTTGGACGACTACTTCCAGGTGAGTGTTGGTTCAATTGATTGTGTTTTCCAGTTCGTTTTGATACTATGATGCTTCTTGTAAGGTTAATTTGATTATGGTTTGGAAACCAGTGAGTTCTTGTGATTGACCCGTTTGGATGATCACGGGTGGAATGGCCATTTAAGGATTTGATTTGGCTAATTAGTGTCTCAGAACTTAAATTGGAAGAATAATAAACATGTTAGGATCAAATTGGATTGAAATCGAGTAGGAATTGATGGGTAATCAACCGGGTCAAGCCGCGGGTGGCAGGCCCGTATTACAGATAAATGGGTGAGGGTGGTGACACTGTAGCTACAGTGTCAGGCACGTGACTTTCACGCGTAGCCACTTTGGGCAGCACGTGAGGGCGCGTTGAGCCTCATCTCTGATCACGATTAACATGACTTTTGTTCCTCTCATCATTCTGAACATTTTTGATGAATTAACCATGTTGATCTGAGATAGTTTGGGAGGGTCAGTTTAGGGCCGGTTGTCTCGGGAAACGTGTTGGACGGCTTCCCCGAGCCGGTTTCTGTTTCGAACTTTTTGGATAAATGTTTAAGACTTGTAGTGACCCTTACAGGTGATTTGGACTGACAGGAATTGTACGATAATCCCGGTACAAGTTCGTACGCACAGGTTCACCGCGGGATCGTACTGTGAGTGGGCCCGATTTCATTAAACACTTGCATGCTTAAATGTTTTCTGATTTACTTATATGTTCACATGCTAGAATCAAGAAATGGTTTTAATGATATTGAAATTACGACTATGGCACGTTTCACGGTAATTGGGTTTGAAACCCGTCTGATAAAACTTAAAGATCGGTTTGGATTTTATCTATGTATATATATGTTTTGCATGTGGATATCAATAAAATGTATTTGGTACTGCACTGTATAGATCCATTTTTATAATACTTTCTCCTCCGGATGTGGTACCCCGGAGTGGTCATGGCGCATTGCCTACGAGGGTTCATTCTACGGAGGAACCGGACCGTAAAATGACTCAGGAGCAGGATTGCTTATTTGACGTCAGGGACGTCGAGCGTCTAGGACGCTAGGCATTTGAGATGTCGTACCCGAACAGGGTTCGGGGGTTGGACTCGGAATTGAGACCCGAGTGGCACGCGTAGCCTTGGGACTGTGACCTTATTGGACGTCAGGGACGTCAGACATCGGGGATGTCAGGATTGGAGTGTATAGTGCAGTGGCTAAAATTATGTTATGGTTTTATTTCATGCCTTATGGTTCATATTATATGATTTATGGTTTAAAATTCTTATGCATGCATGTTTGGAAAATGAAGGGGTAAATTATATGTTTTACTTATTAAACGGTTTTATAAAGTTGAGTTTCGGCCCACTCACCCTTATTGTTATGGTAACCCCTCCAGGTCGTGCTACTAGGGTTGAGGAGGAACCCGAGGCTGAGGCATAGATCTACTTCTGCGTACCTAAATCCCTGTTGGGTGATTTTACCCGCAGGTTTATGTTAGAGTCGTGCTCACAACTTGTGATTTGGATTTCATCCCTTGTTTGACATCTGTTTATTTCGAACTTGATGTAAAACTTTAATTTGGTTTTTATGCATTTGAACGTTTAAGGTTAAAATTGGAACATTATTTTGGGTGTCAGAAGGGAGCAGGGCACATCCCCATGTGGTCCCAGAGAGGATCGGGGCGGGTCCTGTCAGCTTGGTATCAGAGCACTAGGTTGTGGTCAGCATGCTAGACTAGCGATTTGTACTAGTTACTTTTCGAGTTTAAGGATTATGTTAACTGATCTATGCCTCTTGACAGCTGGTTATGCCTCCAAGGAGGATTCCTCATACACGAACTGACGAGGATCTGGAAAGGGAAATGGAATGCGCAAGCATTGAGCGGGCTCAACGTCTGGGAGCCACACCTTTCAACGGGGGATCGAACCCCGAAGATGCTCATGATTGGATCACCAAATGGGAAATGATCTTCACGGTGATGCACTGCCCTTCGGGCAAACGGGTAACTTTGGCGGCCTTCTTACTGGAAGGAGGAGCCTACCAGTGGTGGCATGGCCTTGAAATGTCTGGATGGTCTGTCCATACCACTACTTGGGAAGCTTTTCGTTCCCGATTTCTGAACCAGTACTACCCGCGATCATTTCGCGCGGCACGAGAGGCTGAGTTCCTGCGGCTGGAGTAGGGGGATATGTCCGTTGTGGACTACGAGCAGACTTTCGGAAAACTATCCCGGTTCGCTGCATCATTCGTGAGCACGGAGGAGGACAAATGCCAAAGGTTTGAGCTTGGGCTCCGAGGGGAGATCCGGGCAAGTGTGACTGCTGCTGCTCATGCTTCTCTGAGAGATATGGTCGACGCTGCGGTGCGTGTCGAGGCCAGTCTGGCGGCACACCAGACACGACAGCCTTCGGGCGAAGGGCGACGTCAGGATCGCCCACACCGTGGGCCATCAGGCCAGAAGAACAACAAGGGAGGGGGCTACAGGGGAGCACCCTCATCCTTCAAGGGTCGTGGCTGGTCAGGTCTACACGGAGGCTCTCAGGGCAGAGGATCAGGATACAACTCTGGGCAGCGTTCATCCTGGAGCGGAGCTTCTGGTGGGCATTCGGACAGGCCGAGGCCAGTAACCTGTTTTGCTTGCGGAGAGGAGGGCCACTATGCCCGTGATTGCCCGCTGTTGTCCAAGAGCAACGACGCTGGGGGCTCTAGTGTGGTGCAGAGCACGGCTTCCCACACTAATGGAGGTCGAGGTCAGGGAGGTGACCGTGGAGCTGGGCATGGCGCGCGCGGGCGCGGACGGAATGGAGGGCCTAGGGCTCAAGTGTTTGCAATGACCCAGCAGCAGGCGAGGACTGCCCCAGGCGTGGTTACAGGTACACTACATATCTTAAACCTTCTTGTACGTGTATTGATGGATGCGGGGGCTACACATTCTTTTATTTCGAAGAGTTGTGCTGGTATGCTTGATTGTGTGGTATCAGCCTTAGATTGCGAAATGGGTGTTGGCACCCCGATGGGCATCGTGTACCTTGTGAATCAGGTGATTCGGAGGTGCCCGGTGGAAATTGAGGATGTGGATTTGCCAACAGACTTGATTCTTCTGGATATCCACGACTTCGATGTAATTTTGGAAATGGATTGGCTATCGGAGCATGGGTCGCTCATCGATTGTTGTAGTAGGCAAGTGATTCTGCGGAGCCCGGGGTTACCGGAGGTTATCTTTCAGGGGGAGCGTGACGGTTCGCCTCCTGAAGTGATTTCTTCACTTACTACTACCAAACTTCTACGGAAGGGATGCCAGGGTTATCTGGCGCATGTCGTGTCGGAACAGGTTGATACTCCGGGTATCAACGAGATACCGGTGGTACGTGAGTTTCCGGATGTGTTCCCGGAAGACTTACCTGGGTTACCACCATCGTGGGAGATCGAGTTTACAATTGAACTACTCCCCGGTACCCGACCTATATCCCAGGCACCATACCGAATGGCTCCGGCCGAGTTGCGGGAACTCAAAACTCAATTGCACGAGTTGGTGGATTTGGGATACGTCCGACCGAGTACTTCACCATGGGGAGCACCGGTGTTGTTCGTAAAGAAGAAGGAGGGGAGTCTCCGTTTGTGCATTGACTATCGGCAACTCAACAAGGTGACACTGAGGAACCAGTATCCTCTACCCAGAATCGATGACCTTTTTGACCAGTTGTGGGGAGCACAATGCTTTTCGAATATTGATTTGCGGTCTGGGTATCACCAATTGAGGATTTCCGAGGAGGATAATCTGAAAACTGCTTTTCGAACCCGTTACGGACACTACGAGTTCCCCGTTATGCCTTTTGGTTTGACGAATGCTCCAGCAGCATTCATGGATCTGATGAACCGGGTCTTCCGACCGTATTTGGATAAATTCACGATTGTGTTCATCGATGATATCTTGGTGTACTCGAGGAGTGCCCGAGCACATGAGGAACATCTACGGTTAGTGTTGGAGAAACTGAGACAGGAACAGTTGTACGCCAAGCTGAACAAGTGTCAGTTTTGGCTGAGCAGTATTGGTTTTCTGGGACATGTGATATCAACGGATGGGATTAGCGTGGATCCCCAGAAAACGGAAGCGGTGACCAACTGGGCTAGACCGACAACAGTAACGGAGGTGCCGAGTTTTGTCGGGTTAGCAGGTTACTATCGGAGATTCGTGGAGGGTTTCTCCAAAATTGCTGCACCATTGACTCGATTGACTCGGAAAGGAGTGAAATTCATTTGGGACGAGCAGTGTGATCGGAGTTTTCAAGAATTGAAGGATCGATTGACCACTGCACCTATCCTTGCATTGCCGGATGACAGTGGAGAATTCGTGGTCTTTAGTGACGCATCACTACAAGGTCTGGGCTGCGTGTTGATGCAGACTGGAAAGGTTATCGCCTACGCATCCCGGCAGCTAAAGACTCATGAGTTGAACTACCCTACCCATGATTTGGAGTTGGCAGCGGTGGTTCATGCCCTAAAAATTTGGAGACATTACCTATTCGGCGCAACGTGCCGGATATACACCGACCACCAGAGCCTAAAGTACCTATTCACTCAGAAGGAGCTTAACATGAGACAACGGAGATGGTTAGATCTGCTGAAGGATTATGACTGTACAATTGAGTACCATCTGGGTAAGGCTAATGTGGTGGCAGATGCACTCAGTAGGAAGTCAGCGGGATCTGTTGCACACCTAGGGATGGTGTATATTCCTTTGCTGGTGGAACTCCGGAAGGCGGGAGTTATGTTGGATATAGATGAGCATGGAGCTTTGTTGGCCAGCTTCCATGTACGACCTGTGCTGATTGATCGGATCATCGAAGCACAACTTCAGGATCCGATACTCTGTATTTACAGGATTGAGGTCGATGCGGATGGGAGACAGGATTTTACCATCCGGGATGATGGAGCACTTGTGAAGTTGGGCCGTTTGTGTGTACCTGCAGTGGCAGGGTTACGGGCCGAAATTCTTGAGGAGGCCCATAGTTCGGCTTATGCTATGCATCCGGGAGGTACAAAGATGTACCGTACCCTTCGGAACCATTATTGGTGGCCAGGAATGAAGAAGGACATTGCGGAGTTTATGAGTAAATGCTTAACCTGTCAGGAGGTTAAGGCGGAACGACAGAGACCTTATGGGGCTATGCAGCCACTTTCGATTCCCGAGTGGAAGTGGGATCACATCACCATGGACTTCGTCTTTAAGTTACCAAGGACTCAGAGTGGAGTGGACGGAGTATGGGTGATCGTGGATCGGTTAACCAAGTCAGCCCATTTTCTGCCAGTTCATGAGACTTATAAATCTAACCGACTGGCTCAATTGTTCGTGAAGGAAATCATATGATTGCATGGTACGCCGGAATCGATCGTGTCCGATCGTGATCCGCGTTTCACTTCCAGGTTCTGGCGGAGTTTGCAAGCTACTT
Organism: Prinsepia uniflora; assembly: GCA_032719365.1. Taxonomy (NCBI): domain Eukaryota; kingdom Viridiplantae; phylum Streptophyta; class Magnoliopsida; order Rosales; family Rosaceae; genus Prinsepia; species Prinsepia uniflora. The sequence goes on along the minus strand of CM064870.1, from coordinate 57,940,260 downwards.
TGGGAACAACCCTACGTTTCAGTACTGCGTTCCATCCACAGACTGATGGGCAGTCTGAACGGACCATTCAGACCCTGGAGGACATGATGAGGTCTTGTGTACTACAATTTCAGGATTCATGGGATACTCATTTGCCATTGATGGAATTCGCTTACAACAACAGCTATCAGACAAGCATCGGGATGGCACCTTATGAGGCACTGTATGGTTGACAGTGCAGGACACCAATCTGTTGGATGGAGATAGGGGAACGAGCGGCGGTAGGGCCAGAATTGATGGACTTGACCCTGGAAACTGTTCGGGTTATCAAGGAGAGCTTAAAGGCGGCACAGGATCGCCAAAAGAGTTATGCCGATCGACGGATTCGAGACTTGGAATTTGAAGTGGGAGATTTTGTCTTCCTGAAGTTATCTCCGTGGAAAGGGATTATCCGTTTTGGTCGACGGGGGAAACTGAGTCCGCGTTTTATCGGACCTTATGAGATCGTGGAGAGGATTGGCAGGGTTGAATACAGATTGGCACTACCTCCAGAACTTTCTAGAGTTCACGATGTTTTTCACGTATCGATGCTGCGGAAGTATGTACATGATGCTTCCCATGTACTGGGGGAATAACCTATCGAACTCCGAGGGGATTTGAGCTTTGAGGGACAACCAGTGCAGATTTTGGATCGGAAGGACAAGGTACTACGTCGGAAGACGATTCCTCTCGTGAAGATTCTCTGGAAAAACCAGAATGTGGAAGAAGCCACATGGGAGCCCGAGGCTCAGATGCGAGAACAATTTCCTTATTTGTTTCTTTGAAATTTCGGGACGAAATTTCTTAAGGGGGGAAGGTTGTAACACCCCGGAAATTCGAGGATTATAATAATGTAATTTAATGTATGAATTGACGTTCTTACCCTTGTGATTGGTATGGCCAAATTGTTGACTTTTTGATTTGAGGGTCAAATGGACTTTGACCAATGACCGTGACATAGTTTGGGACTTCACGAGTCCATAGACAGGTGGCACGTCCAATTCGAACGATCAGGGTAAAAGTTATGACTATCGGAAGTTCAGGGGAATTACCGTAATTTGGAATTTTGGGGCGAAAATGTTGAATTTTTGTTTGGAAACTAATTTTCACATGACTCAAGGACCGTTAGGTAGGTCTCGATGTCCTGAGTCCGTAGACAGGCGGCAGCCGAAATCGGACTTCGTATAGCTGAGTTACGGGTCTAGAAAGTGAGGGGCAGTTTGGTAATTATTTGAACCAGGGGCATTTTGGTCTTTTTGCCCTGGTTACTGTAGCAACCGCGGGGGAACCGTGGACGGCACCACCATGTGCGGTGGTTCAGTGTGCAATTGTTTATGCAATTGTATGCTGGAAAGAAAGGGATGTCTATTGCTTTAGAACGTGGGCTGAACCATCCACCCTACACTGTCGAATTGATTAATGGGATTCAAAGCTTTTTCGGGGAACAAAATTTAGTGGACAGTGAGGCTTCCACGAGCCTCTGGGACAGCTTGAGATGTTTTAAAACTGATTAAGTAATGGGTAAGCTTCATTCTGTTGTTGAAGGAACTGGAAATTGGAGAGGAAAACAGAGAAACCATTTCGGGGAAAATTGGAGGGAAAATTGGGTTTCAATTTCTGGTGATTGTTGGACCAAACCAAGGCCTGGATTAGTCTTCTGGGAGTATTTGGAACTCAACCATATCGAAATCGAAGGCCATCAGCCACGGGTGAGCTGGGACTGTGACTGCCGTGTTCAAAGAAATTTCAGAGGTTTGGACGACTACTTCCAGGTGAGTGTTGGTTCAATTGATTGTGTTTTCCAGTTCGTTTTGATACTATGATGCTTCCTGTAAGGTTAATTTGATTATGGTTTGGAAACCAGTGAGTTCTTGTGATTGACCCGTTTGGATGATCACGGGTGGAATGGCCATTTAAGGATTTGATTTGGCTAATTAGTGTCTCAGAACTTAAATTGGAAGAATAATAAACATGTTAGGATCAAATTGGATTGAAATCGAGTAGGAATTGATGGGTAATCAACTGGGTCAAGCCGCGGGTGGCAGGCCCGTATTACAGATAAACGGGTGAGGGTGGTGACACTGTAGCTACAGTGTCAGGCGCGTGACTTTCACGCGCAGCCACTTTGGGCAGCGCGTGAGGGCGCGTTGAGCCTCATCTCTGATCACGATCAACATGACTTTTGTTCCTCTCATCATTCTGAACATTTTTTATGAATTAACCATGTTGATCTGAGATAGTTTGGGAGGGTTAGTTTAGGGCCGGTTGTCTCGGGAAACGTGTTGGACGGCTTCCCCGAGCCGGTTTCTGTTTCGGACTTTTTGGATAAATGTTTAAGACTTGTAGTGACCCTTATAGGTGATTTGGACTGACAGGAATTGTACGATAATCCCGGTACAAGTTCGTACGCGCAGGTTCACCGCGGGATCGTACTGTGAGTGGGCCCGATTTCATTAAACACTTGCATGCTTAAATGTTTTCCGATTTACTTATATGTTCACATGCTAGAATCAAGAAATGGTTTTAATGATATTGAAATTACGACTATGGCACGTTTCACGGTAATTGGACCCGTCTGATGAAACTTAAAAGATCGGTTTGGATTTTATTTATGTATATATATGTTTTGCATGTGGATATCAATAAAATGTATTTTGTACTGCACTGTATAGATCCATTTTTATAATACTGTCTCCTCCGGATGTGGTACCCCGGAGTGGTCATGGCACATTGCCTGCGAGGGGTCATTCTACGGAGGAACTGGACCGTAAAATGACTCAGGAGCAGGATTGCTTATTTGACGTCAGGGACGTCGAGCGTCTAGGACGCTAGGCATTTGAGATGCCGTACCCGGACAGGGTTCGGGGGTTGGACTCGGAATTGAGACCCGAGTGGCACGCGTAGCCTTGGGACTGTGACCTTATTGGACGTCAGGGACGTCAGACATCGGGGATGTCAGGATTGGAGTGTATAGTGCAGTGGCTAAAATTATGTTATGGTTTTATTTCATGCCTTATGGTTCATATTATATGATTTATGGTTTAAATTTCTGATGCATGCGTGTTTGGAAAACGGAGGGGTAAATTATATGTTTTACTTATTAAACGGTTTTATAAACTTGAGTTTCGGCCCACTCACCCTTATTGTTTTGGTAACCCCTCCAGGTTGTGCTACTGGGGTTGAGGAGGAACCCGAGGCTGAGGCATAGATCTACTTCTGCGTACCTGAAACCCTGTTGGGTGATTTTACCCGCAGGTTTATGTTAGAGTCGTGCTCACAACTTGTGATTTGGATTTCATCCCTTGTCTAACATCTGTTTATTTCGAACTTGATGTAAAATTTTAATTTGGTTTTTATGCATTTGAACGTTTAAGGTTAAAATTGGAACATTATTTTGGGTGTCAGACGGGAGCAGGGCACGTCCCCATGTGGTCCCAGAGAGGATCGGGGCGGGTCCTGTCAATAAATGTCTTTGTATGAAAATATTTTTAATGAAATTATTATTTTTGTCCACTCACAGTTTTCGTGTTTTAATGCCCTTCAGGTTGATAGCAGATGCGGTGTAACGACCCGTCCCGAATATCGGGATTTAATAATATCTAATTGTGATTTACTAATCTGGGATTAGTTGGGCGATTTCGGACGAACTGTGCAAAATGACCGTTTTGCCCCTAGGCGTGGGCAAAACATTGACTTTTAATTCGGATGGTCAAATGGACTTTGACCGATGACCGTGACGTAGTTCGGGACGTCACGAGTTCATAGACAGGTGGCACGTTTGATTCCGACGTTCGTGGTGAAAGTTATGACGTACGGAAGTTCAGGGGCGTTTTTGTAATTTGAACGTAATAGGGGGAAATGTTGACTTTTTGATCGGGAGGTCCGATGGCCGAGGACCGAGGACCGTTAGGAAGGTCTCGATGCCCTGAGTTCGTAGACAGGCGGAACGCATCAATCGGAGTCCGTATGACCGAGTTACGGGTCAGGATGCGTGAGGGGCATTTTGGTAATTTTCTGCACAAGGGCAGAATTGTAATTTCCACAGGGGTACTGTTTGATCGAAACAGCCGTGAAAATTGGAGGTTTTGTGTGATCTGTTCCAAGGGATTGTTTAACATTAATGAATGATTTTGGACAGCTTTGAGGTAGTGGAGGCATGTGTTCTGGGTTGGCAACTGACTTGAAGAACATGGACACCATTTATTAATGGTTTCGGGTCAGTGCAGGAACCTTTACACAGTGGACCTGCGTGGTGCTTTGAGGCACTTTTAACGACTCAATTGGATTAAAAACATTGTGAGTGAGTTGTGAGGATCATTCTGAGCTTGTGTGGTTGTCGAATTGGGGAGGAAACCGTGAGAACCATTTTTGGGTTCTTGGAGGGAAAATTCAGAATTTAATTTCTGAGCCTTGTTGGACCAAACCATGGACGGGTTTAGCTTTCTGGGAGTGTCTGGAGCTCAGCCGTATCAATTTCGAAGGGAACCAGCCACGGCTAAGCTGGGACGGTGGTCACTGTTTTCAGAGGAAATACAGTGCTGTGGACGACGACTTCCAGGTGAGCTCTTCTTCAATTGGTTGTGGTTTTGGGTTCGTTTGAGTCCTAGTATACTTCCTGTGAAGTTAATTTGGAAATGGACTTGAGTTGGGTGAATTACTAAGGACGACCCGTTTTGCTGTTCGAGCTTGGATTGGTTGATTTAATCCATGTCGATGTTGATTTTTGACACAGAACTGAAATTGATTGGATATTGATTGTTTTAGGATCAAGAACGGATGGAATCAAGGTCGAATTGATGGTTATCTGGCCGGGTCAGATCGCGGGTAATCAGACCCGTTTACCAGACAAACGGGTGAAGATGGTGACTGTAGCAGTCACTGTAGCAGGCGTGTGGCTTTCACGCGCAGCCACTCACGGCGGCGCGTGACGGCGCGTGGGCACGAATCTCGAGGTGAGGTCAACATGACTTTTATCCTAAACAATGTAACGAACATTTTGGGATTGGTTTCGTGTCGATCGGACACCGTCTCGATATTGTTCGGGATGTCCGAAGGTTTTAAATCCAGTTTAAAAATACTTAAAAATTCGGGAAAATTACGGAACTTGAATAGGATGTTAATGTAGAGGTTAGTGACCCTCTAATGTGATTTGAACAGGATTGGGAGTCCCGGTGATAGTGATGTGGCCCGGGAAGGCCTATGGCACGCGTATCGAGGCGCTCGGTTAAACGGTCTGTGAGTGGACATTGGTTTCATAAATTCGATGCATGCATAACTGTTTTATGATTGTTATAATTATGATTAAATGATTTACTTTGGATATCGGTGAATTTAAAATGATTTCACGTATTTCGAGGTGAATTACGTATTTGCACGTAAACCGGGGTTTTCTGGATTTGCACCGATTTCCATAAATGTGGTTGGATATGATTTTATGAAACGGTTACGAACTTGAATAATGTAAAATCGGGCCAGGGGCCCAGTTGAACTATGAAATCAGGCCGGGGGCCCAGTTAACATGTGGATCGGGCCAGGGGCCCAGTTAACTTGTGAAATCGGGCCAGGGGCCCAGTTGATTTCTACATACGATTGCGGGTCGGGGACCCTAAAATGGAATTGAATAAATGTTTTCTGGTTTACATTTTATATATGTTCACATGCTGGAATCAATAAATGGTTTTGATGATATTTCGGTTATGGCACGTTTCACGATACTTGGGCATGAGACCCGTTTGATGAAACGTAACGATCGGTTCGGATTTTATCTATGTATACCTATATGTTTTGCATGTGGATATCAATAAAATGTATTTAGTACTGCATTGTATAAATCCTTCCATATTATATTGTCTCCTCCGGATGAGGTACCCCGGAGAGGTTACGGACGTCTAGTACGTCCAGCGTCTATGACGCTAAGCATCGGGGATGCTGTACCCGAACGGGGTTCGGGGATTGAACTCGGAAATTGAGACCCGAGTGGCACGCGTAGCCTTGTGATTGTGACCTTATTGACGTCAGGGACGTCAGACATCAGGGATGTCGGATTGGAGTGTATAGTGCAGTGGCTAAAATTATGGTTATGGTTTGTATTATATGCCTTATGGTTCATATTACTGGATTGATGAAATAACTCTTGGATTGACTTTTGGAAATTAAAACTATGCTTTGGTTTCCGGGCTAAGGCCCTAATGGTTATTTCTAAATAAATGTGGGATCATTGGTTTTTGGCGCATGCATATGATTTTACTGAGGGGCATAAATGTCTTATAAATGTTTTTAACAGACTTGTTTATTTTCGTCCACTCACAGCTTTTGTTTTCAATGCCCTTCAGGTTGATTCCGGATACGACTGCAGCAGAGACTTGAGCATCGCACACCTCCTCCATCGATCCTTACGCACTCTAGAAGCCCGTTTGGGCAATGGCAATCGGTTATCCCTTGTCTGACGCCTCTTGTCAGACGGGAGCACGTCACATTCCATGGTAATCCCGGGGGGATTGGGATGGGTCGTGTCATGCGGGCTGTAGTAGAGACGAGACATCACTCCCATCCTCCTACGATCTTGACGCACTCTAATAGTCCCGGCGAGGGCTAAAGATGGAATTTTCCCTGGTCTGACACTTCGTGTCAGACGGGATCAGGCGGGTTCCATGTTAATCCCGGGGGATTTGGGACCGGTCCTGACAATTTTCACCAATTTTGAATATTAAATTTATTTTTTTAAAACTTTAATATATGACAACATAACTTCCCTACAATAGTTAGTTTTTAACGTAATTTTTTAACGGTTCAAATAAATATTTATATTTTTGGTGCAAAATCGATTCAATCCATAATTTGTGAAATTCTATATATCTAGTTTTTTATTAGCTTAAATAGATATGTCAATTTTAATGGTGAAATTTGATAAAACGAATTGGAAGCCAAATGCAATAACTAAAATTTCAAATGTTAATCTATCTCAAGATAAAAGGAGAATAGCAACTCTAAACTTCAAATCCTTATTTAATAGCCGATATATGTGGGGACATATATTTTTCGCCTCCATGAAAATAAGGAGTATCATTTTACTCAATGTTATCACCATCGTTTATAGTAAAACTTCTAATTTTTTTTCCTACTAATTGTTAAATGTATTAAAATTGTCATACCCAAACTCTGTTTGTGGCAACTCGGTCTTCCCAATCGTCACCTAAAAACTGTTATTCATCAAAACCTTCATTTCTCAAATACCGAAAAAAAATCAAAATTTTCACAACCCTATGCGAAAAGTCTGAGACAATTAATAACCTAAAAAAAACAACAAATTTGAAAATTAGTTTTCTTTTCTTTGAATCTTTAGATAACCTACAAAATTTAGGGTTTTTAAATGCAAATAGTGATGAGTTTGGGAATAAAGAAGAGAGTTTGTGAAGAAAAAAGAATGAAAAGGATGAGGGTGGGAGGAGAGCGGAACGAGATGAAAAAATAGTTAGCGGGAGAACGCTAGAGTAGTTAGCCCTAATAGAAAAATTAAATTTTAGGTTACATAGTATGCTGCAAGCCCGTTTTAATTTTTTTAGATAATTTTTTGATTAAATTTGTCCAAAATTTAAATTTGATTATTGTGATATAAATATTTTAATAGACGATGCAATGGAGGTAACATAATGTCTGTTGAATAGGATTATCACAAATTGATTGTTGAAGAGGATTATATTAAACCAATGAGGGGCATTCATTTAAACTTAAAATGAAATGGATTGTTGAAGAGGATTATCACAAATTGAAGTTTAGAAGATAACGTTGAACAAAATAGTTAAGAATATAAGGTGGTTTTAGCGAATTTCTCACAAAAGAAAAAAAGTGAATATAGTTTACGCATGGAAAAAAGAAAACTAATTAGTAAGGCCGGAAGAAGTGATCGACGGCAGTGAGACGGATGAGGATGGACAGTGATTGAGCGAGAGAGTAGTCGGAGATACAGGGCGAGCCAGAGGGAGAGGCCGGAGTTGCAGTCTTGCAGATGAGCAAGGACTTGCTTGCTAATTTGCTGGGGTGACAATCTGAAGTTCAAGGCCTATCATATTTACAGTTTGATGGTATAAAATGGTGGTAGAGTTGATTTGTAGTTGTAGGGAGAATGATTGAGTAGGTTCACGGGGCTGTGATATAGCAATTGAAATTTGATTTGCGTTGTTGTTGTTTAGGGTTTATGAAATGGTTTTGATGGAGGGGAATCTGATTGCTCTGAAATTGGTTATGTCTCTGATTGTTTGCTTTCTGCTGGGTGCAGGCGCTTCCCATAGGGTATGTCTGATGCACAATGTAGTTTATATATATATATATATATATATATATATTTGTTTATTTCAATTTGAAGGGTTAAGATGTTTTACATTGTGGATCCATTTATAGAAGCCGCACTGTTGTTCTTCAGGTATATAATGAGCCGGTTCACAGGCAATTGGTTGTTTCTGGAACTGAAGAAAGTAAAGGTGGTAGTGAGTAACCTTTTCAACTTATGTTCCAAATTTTGTTTCTAGGTATCCTAATTGATTTCTCAAAGTCACTTTTTTGCTTTGTGGAATGGTATCTGAGTAGACATTAAACGATTTCATCACAAAGAAATCAGCTCTTAAAACGATTTTTTCCGCTCGGTTAGCATTTCATTACATTTGAAGCTCCTTGATCTCTTTCTCTCTCTCACTCTCTATATTTGTGAATTTTTTCACCATTACTGTAAACATGCTTCTCTCCAAGCTTTGATGATGGGTTTGGGTTGGGGTTTTTAAGAGGGAAATTCAAAATGATAGAACCAAAAAGTTTATATTTATGGTTGAACTTGCAAACTTTCTTGGTTTGGTAACCTATTAAGCTTAGCAGAATTATAAGTTTATATTTATTGAGGTATCAATATTTAAATGCCTGGGCATGGTGGTAATGATAGTGTTAGTTGTGGTAATGGTGGTTTGAGAACAATGGTGATAGTGATGCTGCCACTGCTGGTGGCACTGGCGGATGTGGCAGTGTTGGACTGGGAGAATGGTGGTAATGCTAGTGATAAGGTGAGGCAGAGGTGGTGGCAGTGGCAATGATGCTGGTGGCAGCGGCACTGGTTGTGGAGGCAGGCTGAGGGCAGAAACGAGGTGATGATGGTGATAGAAAGGCAGTGACGATGGAGGTGGAGGCTGATGGGGTTGGTAGTGGCGTAGGTTTTTCGTCCTAATCTCTCATTGTTTTGAAGTCGTGGAAATGACACATATTTAGGTGGAATCTAAGTTGGGATTTATGCTCCCAAACTCCAGTTTTTTTTTTCTTTCCATGTAAAATAATTTTTTTTTTCCTTTCGAACCGAACAAGGAAACTAGTAATTAGTATATGTTAATTCAGCCTATGTTTCTTTTAAATTAAATTTTTTTCATCCATTCAAGCAAACCTTACTAGAACTTATAAGTTAAGAACCAAGAGTAACAAATGGCCACCATTTTATCCCAGCATTATTAGTATACTCTCCACTATCCGCTGTCCTTTCCTTCAAATTGGGTTTCCAGCTTTCATGTTGAGCAGAAGTTTGTATCTCTGAGACTTTTGAGCTATGACTTGTTTTTCATATCATCCCTCCTTGTGCAGGATGGAGATGGCTCTTCTTCCTTAACCTTTATGTATTATTCATCTTGATTTTTTTTCAATTGTTCTTCAAAGTCTTCTAAATTTTGAAATTCTTTTAACGGTTCTTCTGCTATTCTTTTTCCTTTTTTGTTAAGGTTTTTGTCCTCTTGATCTGTCTCAAGATTTGCTTCAAATGAGGAGTCAGATGATTCTTCTGAAGTTTCTAATTCAAATATAGCATTTATCTCATGGTTAAAATGAGATAGCAGTGGCTCATATTCGGGAGAAGTTATCCGAATATCTTCTAAAATTTTATCTCTTTCCCCAATAGTTAGTTGAGGATCTTCATAAAGAGTTTTCCAGTAATCAAGTATGTCAAGCATGTTTTTATACTCTTCATAATTAAAAGAAGACTCAACCTTTCCTGTTTTAAAGGTCATAATATCTTTGGATCCATAACCTATCATGTTTCAATGCTTTTATTGATGAAAAGTGCATGCTTTGTTTTCGGATGTGTTGCTTCCATAGACGTTAAAAAGAACTGAGAGCAAGAAGCATTCAGTTTTTTGTTACCTATATAGAACCCTTGAAATTGTTGACTGGTTTGAGATGCATGAAACATGCTAGTCTGCATCCTGATAGATATAACTTATGATCTAAAAAATTAGCTGAGCTGTGCAAGGCACAAGAAGACGCATGTAAGTTGTTTCTAGAAAAGAATAACCATAGTGCTCCTAGAACCGAGTGTATTGTCAATCATGAAAATAAGAAGTTTTGAATATTTTGTTCTCTCTTAAGCTGAATTAAGTTGCATTCTTTTTGACAAGATGCTGGTAATGAGCACATTGATCATGTTCCTCTGTGTTCATCGTAGAAGTGTGTTATTGTCAACAGTGATTGCATTATAGTCTGTCAGTCTATAATAAAGCTAAATTGCTTTAATATTTTGGGAACAGAATCATGCCCTGCTGGTTGGATTCTCGGACCTAATAAGAGGAAGTGCTTTGGTTATATGAGAAGCCCCCAACGATGGAATGAGTCAGAAATCCACTGTAAAAGTCATAATGGAAACTTAGCAGCATTCAAAACATCGCAGGAACTTACCTTTGCTGAAAATCTATGTTCTGAAACCACCAGTGGCTGCTGGGTTGGAGGAAGAGGTTTCAACTCCACCATGGGTCTTGGTTGGAATTGGTCTGATAATACTTCATATTGGAATGAGTCCCTCTTTCCCGGGGAACCTCTTCAATCCCTTTGCAGCAACATATCTTGTCACACCAATAGTTCTGCCGATGTATGTATATTTTTGACTAATGGGTCCATATCTCTTTTGGTTGAAAGATGTGATACGTCTCGTGCTTCTATATGCATGGTTGATTTAGGTATGTATTATGTCACAGACAAGCCATTGCCTACTCAAAATCTTGCATTTCCTATCCATCTAATTTAATTTCTTTCTTTCAGAGAACAAATGTTACCACATGCATTGTCACAGAGAATATCTTATCATCCTTGGAGTTGTAAGTGGATTGATTCTCTTCACGACATTAGCCGTCGTGATTTGGCTTCTTGCATACAAGCGGAGCAAGAAGCGCAGGCGATCTCGCAAATTGTCTAATACGGCAGCTGCTGCATTAGTCCCTCCATCATGGAAAGTCTTCATGAAAGAGGAACTACGGTCAATTACAAAGAACTTCAGTGAAGGAAACCGTCTTTTGGGAGATGCCAAGCCAGGAGGAACATACAGTGGGCTTCTTCCTGATGGTTCAAGGGTGGCAATTAAGAGATTGAAGAGATCTAGTTTTCAAAGGAAAAAGGAGTTCTACTCAGAAATTGGTAGGGTTGCAAGGCTTCACCATCCAAATTTGGTGGCTGTGAAAGGCTGCTGTTATGATCATGGTGATCGCTACATAGTTTACGAGTTCATAGTTAATGGTCCCTTAGATAAATGGCTGCACCACATACCTAGGGGTGGTCGGAGCTTAGATTGGGCCATGAGAATGAAGATTGCAACAACTCTTGCTCAAGGAATTGCGTAAGTTATACATCCCTTTCCTCATAGTGTTTGGTAAACCAAAAAAAATTCATCTAAATATGAGACTGATTTGGTAAATTTTATCTTTTATTTCTGTTTGCATCCTTTTCGAGGCATTCTTATGAACATGGTAGTTCTCATTTTTCCAAGACTTCACTGTCATATTGTTCACATAAAAGTTGAAATCTTAATTTCATGTAGATCCCACCATATTGTAGAGAATGAATATGGTGGGATCTTGTGATTGAATAATGAACAAGAAACCAGATCAAAATTATCCATTATCCATTGTGCAGTTCGGATCTGACTTGTAGCTGCTTCTTGGTGTTTTTAAGTTTGGTTTCCGGGTTGTGAGGGTAGTGATTTGTTACGTATATCTTTCACTATAAGGATTAATGTTTTCATTAAAATTTTAGTCTGTAATATAGGTTATTTATATATTTATTGTGGATTGCTTCTGGCTCTTGTCAAGTTGTCATACGTTTGTGTTAGCTTAGATGATTTATTACTTGCTGGTTTTATTAGGACTGTATATTCCTTCATTTTCAATCCTCAGTACATCCTTACTATTTGAGTACTATTCTACCTGCTGTTGCACTGGGTGATTTTTTTCCCCCTTTTGGAAATGATATTTTCCTTTTAAATGTTTTCATCACTCAATTTCGTAGCTTAAATATTACAACTGTCCAATTGAGGAATATCTACCGCTTGTCAACCTTGTTAGCAACATTTTTAAAGAAAAACCTCCTTTTGTATCTAGATGTAAGCTGAAACTTCTCTTGCTTGATGAATTCTGAGAAGAAAAGTAGAATGATATTGTGATTCAAGTTCTATTATATTTGGAAAATGGGGAATTGCCCGTTACCATAATTCTTTTAGTTTCTGAGTTCTCAAATTGCATTTACATACCATAGAGAATTTTCTTTAATCCTAGATTTAAACTATTGTAAATGTCTCAGATGAGCATTTCTGAAATTTTGTATGATACTGCCGGAAGAAAGAGTTCGAAGTGGAAGGTAATGTGTTTGTATGCAAGGGCTCTATTTTTTCTGGCCAACATTTTCCTGGATTAACCGGGAATAAACTGATGCTCGAGCATCTCCTGCTGGACGTCATTGTTAAGATTTTAATGGGCTCATTAATTGTTTTTGTTTTTCTAAAGGTCCATCCGTTGTAATTTTATGATTCCTTAACTTACTTAGGTCTGGCTCCATGTCCGGGCAGATTGAATGATTTGTCTTTAATCGGTGCTCTACCTGTTTGTATTTCCTAACAGATTCCTGCATGACAAGGTGAAGCCACATGTTGTGCATCGTGATATCCGCGCCAGTAATGTACTGCTTGATGAAGATTTTGGAGCGCATCTGATGGGCGTTGGTCTGTCAAAGTTTGTGCCATATGAAGTGATGCATGAGAGGACCGTGATGGCCGGTGGCACATACGGTTACCTTGCTCCAGAATTTGTGTACAGAAATGAGCTTACTACAAAGAGTGATGTTTACAGTTTTGGTGTGCTGCTGCTGGAAATCGTGTGTGGACGTAGACCTGCACAGGCTGTCGATTCAGTTGGTTGGCAGAGTATTTTCGAGTGGGCGACACCTCTGGTGCAGGCTCATCGGTACCCCCGATCTCCTGGATCCTCATATAACTGCGTCTTCTACTCATATACCAGAGGCGGGCGTGGTTCAAAAGGTTGTGGATCTCGTTTATGCATGTACACAGCATGTCCCATCAATGCGGCCGAGGATGTCTCATGTTGTTCACCAGTTACAGCAGTTAGCCCAGACATGACATCTATTGTAAAACAGTTGTATTGAGCTCTGCTCGCGCCGGGTTCGAGCTTGGCATTTATGTGTACAAGTAGTAAGAATTTGTATTCCCCAGTTGTTTGGGGTTAGGATTAGGGTTAGGGTTTATAGTGAAGGTTTAGCTCTGTTTAGGGTATGGTAGCACAACACTAGGGGCGATACGAATTAAGAGCTGAGAGTCAGTATAGCAGCAGCTGATGTAGCCCTACATTTCCCTAATTTTCACATAGATCGAAGAAACTATAATTTATACATTGGGCGATTATTGATTATGCATTAAAACTGTTCGAACTCACTTTGTTTACTGTGTTGAATGAATCCCTAATCTATGCCCATCCCTGTGAATTCTTGATTGTTTGCTACATGCACTACTTAGAGATAACTTTGGGACCGCCTAGAATGACGTCCTTTGAAGTGCATAAGATGCCGTAACTGAAACCGTATGCCACCGATTTGCTCGAGTTCGTGTGTGATTTCTCGTTGTTATGTCTAATCTCTAAGGCTATTTTGATTATACATTTCATGGTAAAGACTTCGGCTAAATTGGTTTTTTCAATAAAAAATAATGAATTTCTTATTAGATAGTAATGAGCAATAAATACAATCATATCGTCAATATCAAATCTAAAATAATAAGCTCAATACGCCAATAAGTCAATACTTGCACGGACTAGAGTCACCCAATCAACTAAACAACATCACCAAAATCAAGCAAAATTCTATACGAAGTCCACAAAACCCAAAACAGCCAAAACCCTTGAGCAACACAAAAAAAAACGAATAAAACAAGGCGCCTAGAGGCTAAAGCCACATTTGGTGAGCATAATTGAACCGAATTAAATAACGACTTTTCTCTTCTATCTCTAACCTACGTATTACAATGAAACTGCATCCATTTTCGCATTCAAAATATAATAAATTTAAAGAATTATTCAATCTACTACAAATCATTCTCACCAAACGAGAACTAATAATGTTATTTTTTTTTTCCGCTCGTAGATTGCCTTAGCCAAATTCTTAATCACTGCATGAGTACGTACCGAGTAGGTCCATTGACTCCCATGTTGACTGCATATTGTTTCAAGCAATGAAGCAGACAATTGTCACATTATTTCAAATTTTCAATAATGCATATATTGTCAAATATATACCCTTTCTTCCTTAAATATTCTTGGTCTTCCCTAATTAGCAATTGGTAGCTTGCAGTGCAAGTTGAGTCAGTTGAGGACTTGACTCTTGAGGAGCGCTGATCTTGGGGGGACAATGGAGCTAGCTAGCCAGAATACCACTTTTTCCAAGAAGTGGGTGGCGTGGGTGATAAGTGATAATAACCCCCCAAACTACCACTACAAATATCCTGTTTGTTTAGGCAATCTACACAAGCTGTGGATGGAGACTCTTCTTAACATCTATACTATAATAAAATAAAATAATTGGACCCAAAAAAAAATCCAAAAACAAAAGGATATCAAACTCACTCTAAAGATGTTTACGTAAGAAAATATCACAAAAACAGAGTTAAGTGCTTAAAAAAATGTTACATGTGCATTGACCCGAAAAGTAATGTACATATATTAAATTTATTATGATCAAAGTTGTTGACAACTTTTATTTATTGTGAACAAAAATAAAGACAATTGCTAAAATTCACTTACTAATACATTATGATATTCTCAAGAGCCAGCCTCGTGATGTGGGCAAACACTTGGTTTTATTTATTTGCCAAAATGGTTATTATGTCGTTTTCTTACCAATTTTGTGATTCTGCTTTGAATAAGTTCAATCCCTGATGTTCAGGTTTATGAACCTGCGGGCTATCATTTGTGTCATGTCAAGGTATTTAGGAGAAAAATCAGCACCCAAAGTATTGTAATTTTAAACACGATCACTAAGCAGAGAAACCAATGGAAGAGAGGAAATGACATCATTTTTCACCAAATGAAAAAGAACAAAAAATAAAATTGGAGGTGAGGAAAATATAAAGATTATGTATGCCTTTTTAGTTCAGAAGAGCTTTTCTTCACCCGCTTTCCCAAATATTATTACATCACATATGCAAGAATACGAAACAGCAAAAGACATTAGTTTCAAGTTTCAACTCAAAAAAATCATACGTATATTTGTATTCATTTAACAAAAAAATGCGCATTTGACTTCTTTGCCTTTAATGACTACCCATTCTTCATTCGCTTCTTTTCCCAATCTCCAAACACACATTTTTTTCCTTTTCATACCCAGAAATACCCGAGCGCAGTGTAAACGCCCTCTCCTGAAGTTTAGTTACTTTGTTCAAACAGAGGAAGAAAGGGAGGAAGGAATTTGACATCACCACTTCACAGACTCAGATACACTGCCCCAACTCTTCTGAGCTCTAAAATCTATGGGAGGTAGGTAACCCTAGACAACAGCAGATGGATACTTGGAAAACATGGAAGCATACCACACGCCTAATAATTCATCAAAAACCCCATAAAAATCAAATGATACCAATGATCAATCTCAAAATTTCCGAGAAATAATACCTGAATCAGATTCAGTAATATACATTTGACCTTGTTTCCAGAGTGCTCTATTGCCATTTTTCAAATTATGAAGTGAATCCTAGTCATAATCTGTTCAACCACTGGAAAAGAAAAGGAAGAAGATAAATACTTAAGAAAAATATGCAGGGAAGAAAGATTTAAGAAAAGAATACAATTGTCCCAACAAAAAAAAATGCCCAAAGTTCATATGAAAATAAACAACAGGATTAAAGGTCAGCACGGAAGATAAGGGATGCTATGAAACAAAGAAAAAAGAATGCCTGAAATATGGAGGACCAGCAGAGTACTAGCAGCATGAAAGCAAGACAAAATAATGGCTGCCACAAATGGAACATTCTCGAATAAGGACAGCAAAGATAGTCACTAGTGTCCAGATCATCAACAACGCTCCTGAAGAAGAATCCCAGCTATCTGGAACTCAATACGGTCTACAAGCAATCCTTAGCCAATCCATTTCCTTCTATCCCACTGATTTCTTTTATGCTACTAAGTAGGGCAAAACACTTGAAATAAGGAAAAGAAGAAAATTTATTCACCAAGCAAAAAAAAGGAGATGGGCATTCAAACACTTTATGGTTCTTTATTTCAAATTATACCAGTTTTCAAAACCAGATTAACTGCTCATTCCTCTCTCCCGAAAAGGTCCAATTGTATTGGACCATTTGAATAACAGTCAAGATCTTATCAAAATAAACTTTCTTGCAACTTCTCGTATCCTGGTCAGCATGATTTTAAAAAGAAATTAATAGCCTATTCCTCAGTGTCTCACATGGGTTTCAAAATTATAGGAATTGAATGCAACTGCTCAAATGTCACACTCCATAGCTCATAGGGCAAATACAACTCTTCTACTATACTTTCTTTTGCTAATTAGAAACAGAAATACAAGTAAAACTGTAAACTTACAATCAACTAAATGGAGCAGTTATGAATTCTAACGCTGACACAGGACATATTTTAGCTTTACTGATGTTTAGTAAGCATATCATTTTGAACAATGCTGGTCAATATGATTTTTGGCTTATAGTCTTTTTCAGACTTTTGACTCGTATCCAAATTGAGCTAACAGGTGGCAGTAAAAAAGTCTTCACATAAAATCAAGGTTTTCATAAGCGTTATCAAGGGGCACCTCAAAGAGCGTCTCAAAGGCAAGGTGACAAATACACAAGCACTGGGTGGTTTCTGAATAAATACAAAAAAGCTTATGTTAAGAAGGAAGACATATTTAGTTCTATACCTTTTCGAAGCGTAGACGCTTAAGTGGTGGAGAGCTCACATGGCAATTTTAAAAGCTTGGCCAACCCAAAACAATTGTTTTTATTTTATTTTATTACTATTATTTTTTAATTGAACCCAGGCCAAATGATGTTATTGGAATGGGTTATTAAAAACGAAAATCAATTAGGGGGTCTTCATTCTCGACATTCCAACCAAAAAAAACCAACAAATCTATGCTTGGTGGTTGAACTAAATTATTCATACAGATATATTGTGTTTGAACTTAAATGCACATAACCTGTCGGGATCAATCTAAAAGACTCCCAAAATTCATGCAAGAAGGGTTCCAACAAAATAAAAATCACATACTAACGAAAGAACACTGCATGCAACGTGAAGATCACAAACAAAAATAATAAAAGGTAGAATAGCACAACCAAACAGGAAACCAGAAAAGGAAAGGACTTCAAATATCCCAAATCAAAGAACTTGGTTTAAAGTACCTTTTTGCATGTTGTTATACTCAAGAAATTGCTTTGTACCCTTCCTTCTCTAGTACCTCTGCCAAGGAGATGTCACCTGTCTTTACAATTTTCCCATCCTCCTATGAAATCAAACATTTAAATCATAAGATCAATGTGGAAATAGAATCTAGATACAGTTTCAGTAAATGTATTGCTTACAGCAATAATTTCTTGACTTTCTGTAAAACCACTTAGCAGCAACCATATAAACTTTGCTATGCCTCCTAAGACCTTAAAATAATTAGTTTTAGAGGAAGAAGAACACTTGGGGTTTTCTTCCCAATTTGAGTAAAGTACGGCATATAGCTTCAAAACTATGTCCATCTATATATTCCCTATCAATAAAACCTCATCTGGGGCTACACAATAAAACCTCATCTTTCCTTCCATGTACACCCATCAATAATAAGGACCGAAAAATCCTGCAGAGGAATGCATGAAACAAGCCAATTTGTCCGAAACTTCCCAAGCCTATTATATGAAAAAGTGTCTTCATTCTTTCCAAGGGAAAAAGTGTCTTCATTCTTTCCAAGGGGAAAAGCAATGGCATCATTTATTGTGTCAGTGTTGCCTCCCAAACTCTATCCACAAACCTATAACAGAGTGCTTAGAAGGAGCCATAAACATGAAGATAGAAAACCAAAAATCTAAACCAAGTGTTTCTTTTTCTTTTATTGCTTCTTTTTTTGTGCCTTTTTTTTCTTCAGAACCAAAAGAAATTTAAAGAACATTCTTAATACTTGTTCTATGTGTGAGCTAATTTCATGAGACACAGACATTAGATAAGACCCCAAACCTCTATCATCCATGTTCTGTTTTCAAATCTTCCTGTGACTTACCATAATATGGATACATGTTGGCTTTATAAATTCTAGTAGTCGTAGATAATGAGTAATCATCAATACAGAATTTTGTGGAGTCAGAAGCCCATTCACTGCCTTGGCTACATCTCGAAGTGCATCAACATCCAACCCAGAATCAATTTCATCTAATATCGCCAACTCAGCCCCCAAAACCTGCATAAGCACAAGCATATGCATGCATGAAAGACAAGAAATATAAGAAAGTGCAGTCTACACAAGTGTGAAAGAACTACAGCCTATTGAAATCTCAAAACCATATTTTCAGTGAAGTACTCAATGCTCCATACATTATTCCACAAACATTCTTCTAACTTCACTATCATGCAATAGACTAGCCATTTACTAAGGCATATTTGATAGAATAGAGTACTGATGAAATTGACAGAAGGAAGAATATTAACTAAGGATGATAGCCATACCGCCAGTTGTAAAATCTCATTGCGTTTCTTTTCACCTCCACTAAAGCCTTCATTTACATTTCTATTAAGGAAGTCTGTCTTCATGTTCACAAGATCAAGTTTGGGAAATATGTAAGCATAGAACTGCAAGGACATAAATATATGAATGAATCAGTAAACACTTACATATGCATCTCAAAGAGCTGATTTGAATTTTGAAAGCAATAAATGTTTATAGCTACCATACTTCAATTGGTCCCAGCTCAGGAAGCCCTAGTTTTTTCCTGCGAGCATTGTAAGCCATGTTGAGAAAATCAATGTTGGTGACACCAGGGATCTCAACTGGAGACTGGAAACTCATAAAAAGGCCAGCAAGTGACCGGTCTTCTGCAGCCATTTCCAGCAAGTTGTCCCCTTTAAACACAACGCTGCCTCCTGTAATTTCGTATTCTGGATGCCCAGCCAGAACCTAGATGTAAAAATGGGTAAACATAAAAGTTCAATTTTACTTGTAAACTTCTCATCTTTATAGAACTAATTCCAAACAAGACAGAGAAATGATAGGAACCTTGGCAAAAGTACTCTTCCCTGAACCATTTTTCCCCATTATGGCATGAACTTCTCCTTGGTAAACGGTGAGGTTAACGCCCTTGAGAATCTCCTGTTTGGATTCCGTAATCACGGCTGTTAGATCTTTGACTTGGAGTAGGAGCTTCTTCTCTCCTTCCCCTTCTTGACTACTACCGCCTGAAGCTGAAGTTTCAGGCGAGTCCATGGTGGAGGAGAGGCTTCCCTTGACCTTTAGTGGAGTTAGATACCGCAGCTGGCGGTGGTTTGACCGCAAATGGAGGGGGCGGAGGAGGGCAGAAATTGTAAATACCAGGGACTTGGAGGGTGAAGAGTAAGAACTAATAAGATAAGCAGAAGAAGATTGAGGTGGTGACGCTGAGGGAAGAGGGCACGAGGGGGGAGGAAATAGCGACAAGGCCATTGGATAGTTTACCAGTTACCACTGCAACTGCAAAGCCCTAATTCCGAATTCAATTTTTTCTTTCTAGTCTCCGTAGAAGCCAGCCCCGTGGTGTCTGCAATGCATGAGGCGGCACTTGATTCATGTGAGTTTGATTCTTAAATATAACAATTTAAGGGGCTAATGGAATTTAGTTTTTAATAGATTTTAATGTGAAAATAGAATTTAGATTTTAATGTATTTTAAATTTGATGAATTTCAACCGATTTTAAAAAATTTGTTATTATTATGTTTTTTCTAACATCAGTTGAAGTGTTATTATTAGCGACATCAAAATTACAATTAATTTTCTGAATCAAAATAAAACCTTATCAATTCATGGAAAAATATCAAATTTGTCGATTATTTAATAAACAAACAAGTAAATAAGAACATACTATTAATCTAATTACAAAATCAACAAAATATCAAAAACACTTACTATTAATCTAATTACTATTATTTATCGCAATCAAAGGTTGATCATTTTCAATTACAAAATCAATGAAATTAATCTAATTATAGGTGTATTATTATCACATAATACCATAAACAAAAGCATGAAATAGTTTGTGTTTGTCATTCACAACATCTCTCCACATATGTGATGTTATTTCACTCCTCCATTCATTAGCATTTTCGCGCTATTGTTCTTAGGCTAGAAAAATTTCTTTTGAAATACTTTCTTCATTTTCTGGTAACAATAATAAAGACTCATCATCTTCAATAGGAAATTCATCATCACGACACTCATTGCGAAGAAAGTTGTGTAACCCTGCGCAAGCTAAGACTAATTTTGCTTGTGTGTTATACGAAAATAAATGGGCTGACTTAAAAATGGTGAATGTTGATTTGAATACACTCTGATTTGAAAGATTTTTAAATAATTTGTTTTGAATACACTCTGAATTGAACGTATTTTAAATCAATCCATTAAAACAAAAATTGAATACACCAAGATTTTTAATAAATCGGTTAAAATCTTGATTGAATACATCTTAATTTCAAACTCTATTAAAATCACTTAAAATCACCAATTAAATACACCCCCCCTCAAATATATGAATTTTTTAATACATGTGTATTTTAAAGGATTCTTAAATAATTTGTTCCGAATACACCCCGACTTGAACGTATTTTAAATCAATCCATTAAAATACAAATTGAATACAACAAGATTTTTAATAAATCGTTTAAAATCCTGATTGAATACATCTTAATTTCAAACTCTATTAAAATCACTTAAAGTCACCAATTGAATACACCCCCTAAAATATACAAATTTTTTAATACATGTGTATTTTAAAGGATTCATAAATAATTTGTTTTGAATACACTCTGATTTTGAACGTATTTTAAATCAATCCATTAAAATACAAATTGAATACACCAAGATTTTTAATAAAACGTTTAAAATCCTGATTGAATACATCTTAATTTCAAAATCTATTAAAATCACTTAAAATTACCAATTGAATACACCCATCTAAATCAGGTTTTGATTAATCAGAATCATGCCATAAGTTTGCTTTCTATGTAATTATCACAATCATGCGACTGAATTTGATTTGTATAACGCTAAATTTATTATAAATAGGCACGAATCCATTAAAACCGTTAATCAATTCATTTCAAATTATTATTTATCCAATTACCGTACACAAAGCTCCTTCTTCTGTAGCCCGCCGACCCCCAACATGCCCAGACCGGGCATTGCGAGGCGGATCAGGTCTGCATCAACACCATTTCTTCCTCCATTTTCTTCTCACCATCCACAATATACCCTTTGGAGTTAATGACTGATGTTGAAGAAAACCCCAGATAAACTTATATTTGATTTGGAAATTTGGTAATGGTCTGAGGAAAAATTCAGATTGGATTCAATGTTGATCATCTTCATCTTCAATTTTTGTTTTTTTTAATATTTAATTTTAATATTTTTCTATAAAATAATTTCAACATTCAATCATTTACTTCCACATAACCAATGTTAATGCTATTACTAACCAGACCTAATTATAGGAATAACGAAGGTAACAGAAAAGGGGATTTTGGTAGAAATTTGATGTCTAATTTGGGAGAAAATTGAGTAATAAACATTATATTTTTATTGTTATTTTTAATTCTATCTCTCGCCATTAAATAATTTGGGCCACTACAATAATCAAACAGAGAAATACATTGTATTACTCTTATAGATAAAAATTAACCTCATTACTTTCAAATTTTCTGGCCAAATATAGGAGTTTGACACGCAAATTTGATGTTGTGTACTATGAGAAGACCTTACTTCTTAATGAGTTAATATTATAACGTGGACCGAGTTCTGTGAATCATTAAATTTGTCTCAAAATGTATTATAAATGCGTTTTTGTGCCAGAATGCCTTCCCAACTCCGATCCAACTTACTACTTTTTCATTAATGAATGTTAACCCTAACAACTAAGTCATTTTAATTTGGAAGGAGAATGATGTGGCACCAATTCAACTGATGAGTTGGCTACACAAACGAATTAACCTCCAAAAAAAACATTGGTCAAGCTCAGCCCTCAATCTTGTTGAAGAACTAAATCGAAGAAAACATAGACAAATTCAACCAAACCTCATGTTAACAAAGAACTATCAATTTTAAAAATCCATAAGCGCACATCACTACTACAATGATCAAACATATCAAAAAAAATATAAACAGATAAAAACTCTTACAACATTACAGTCAACCAAGCCATTGTAGCAATTTTACCTTACAGACGCAGCGGCATCAAATTTGAAGGCAAAAACGAACTTCTCGTGATTAAAATGGCTTCAATTTGACAATTTTACTCTTAAATTTAACGTTCATAAATGGAAAAGTAGTAAGTTGGAACGAAATTTGGAGTTCAAGGTGCAATCTAGCACAAAAATGCATTCATGGTGCATTTTGAGACAAACTTAATGATGTAGGGTGCATCTTGAATTTAAAAAAAAAAAAAATCTTTTTAAAATACCCCTTACACGGCCCATACCCATATGGATATTTTTTTAAAAAAATTACTCATACCCGAACCATACTCTTTTCTTCATATTCATATCTTTCCCAATTGGTTAGAGTATCCACAAGTACCTACATCATACAATAATACAGGAGAGAGAATTACAATATACACATTAATACTAGTTTCTTGTCATATTTAATCGTATCTAATTTCTCCTGAATGAAATACGCATTAATTTTTAAATTCAAAATACATCCAATTTTGAGTCATTGAATTCAATCAAACGAGTACGAAATGCTATACCAAGGTTTATTATTGTGGTTATCTTGACCTCTTGAGAGAATCCCGCATTTTTTGGTAAACATAACAATGATATAATATTATTAGAGGTGAGAAATTACGGTATAAATATATAAATATTGATCAATTTCATCGAACCTGATACTTTATTATTTACTATGGTCATTTAAAATCTCTCATATAATGTTGAAGAGAAGTATTATTAACTCAATGCACTAAGTTTAAAAGCATCAAAATGATCATTGATTATGTTTCCCCCCAAAACCACTACTTGAGCAAAAGATATCATTTAGATAAAAAAAAGCAAAAGATATCATATATATATATATGGAGAGAGAGACCATTTGTAACACCCCGGAAATTCGAGGATTTCAATATTGTAATTCAATGTGTGAATTGACGCTTTTACCCTTGTGATTGGCATGGCCAAAATTTTGACTTTTTGATTGATGGACTAAATGGACTTTGACCTATGACCGTGACGTAGTTCGGGACGTCACGAGTTCATAGACAGGTGGCACGTCCAATTCGGACGATCAGGGAAAAAGTTATGACTATCGGAAGTTCAGGGGTGTTACCGTAATTTGGACATTTGGGGGTGGAAATGTTGACTTTTCTTTTGGCAACTAATTTTCAGTTGACTCAAGGACCGTCAGGTAGGCCTCGACGTCCTGAGTCCGTAGACAGGCGGCACGCCGAAATCGGACTCCGTACGAGGAAGTTATGGTCAGAAACGTGAAATCGGGAGGTTCGTGTCTCGATTTTCGTGTCGAATATTTTATTCTAAAAGTTCTGATTGGAGGACACCTGGTGAGTGACAAGTGTCACTCACCCATTGGCTGGATTAGATCAGATCCACTATGGGATTAAATAGCATTTAAATCAACTTTTAATTTCAGCCCTTGGATCTGAAAACCCCAGATCAAATCCTCACCTTTGATCTCATTCTGAGATTCAATCCTGGCCCTTGATTCATGTTCCTGTTCAGTATTAAAATTCATGAAATCATGCACCCATGTGTTCATTCTTTCAACCCGTTTGTGCGATTCCCCCTTGGAACCAGCTCACCAGCCCTCATCACTCAACCCCACACCTCAGGCAACCAGCAACCACCTTCCTGACGTCGGCCACCACTCCCCGGCCACCCTGCACGGCCGGCATTCCCTTAGACCCGAGAAGGAAACCCGAGCAGCCCAAGTCACCAAACCATCCAAACCATCACTCTGGGACTTGAACCAACGTACAGTTGGGTTCACCGTGACGACAGGACGACGAGGAACTGACCTTGACGGTGTGCGGCGGCGACACGGCGGCGATAGGACGATAAACCCGTGAGTAGTCGTTTTCCTTCCCTGCTTCGAACCGTCTGTGTTTGACGTTAACATTGTTGGATGATTGTTAGGACACATCTAGGAGACCTTGACGACCCATTTTGACCCAGGACCAGGACTGGAAAACCGTCGACTCGCCGGAGAGGATAACCAGAACCGGCAACCAAACTTCCCGTCGATTTTCAGGTAATCCCTTCGACCTAAAACCTAATTCTAATTACACAGAACCGTAGTAGGGATTGAGACGAGTAGTTAGGAATCAGACTGAACAAAAATGATTGAGAAATGATGAAATGATAACCGGGTCATAATCGCGGGTCTGATCTACCCGAGTTACAGGAATAGGGGTCAACCCGTCTGAGGACAGTGACGTGGCACCCTGTCAGACTGTCAGGTGACGTGGACCAACTGTGAGCCGACACGTGTCACATGTCAGTGCACAGTCAGCACTGACATGTCAGTGACGTGGCCCAATCAGGGACTGCCACGTGTCACTGACATGTCAGTGACGTGGACCAGTGCCGTGCTGACACGTGGCACATGTCAGATCTGACACGTGGCCTGACAGATCAGTGAGGTGGACCAATCGGATGTTGACACGTGGCACCTGTCAGAGTCTGACATGTCAGACCTGACAGCTGTCAGATGACGTCAGCATGACATCATGCTGACGTCACTGCTGACGTCAGCAGGGACTGTTCCTGCGTTGACCGACGCGTTGACTGGCGCGTGTGGGCACGTGTGAACAGTACTTTTGGTGGGACCACCACCATTCTTTAGGTTTCGACGATCCGGATCCAATGGCGGTGGTTTCGGGTCGATCGGAGATCATTAAGTTGGTCAAATTAAGGTTTATTGCATTGGGAAGCGCGTTCGGGCGGCTTTCCCGGGCCGGTTTCGGCCTAGGCTTTCATGGTTGAATGTTGGGGGTTTAAATTGACCTTTACGAATACTTTGGACTTGACAGGGATTGTACTTTTGTACCAGGACGAGGGTATACGTTCGGTTTCTAGCAGGATTGTACTGTGAGTGGGCCCGTTTTCATTAAACCCTTGCATGCTTAAATGTTTTCCGATTTACTTATATGTTCACATGCTGGAACCTATAAATGGTTTTGATGATATTGAGATTTCGGTTATGGCACGTTTCACGGTATTTGGGCATAAGACCCGTTTGATGAAACGTAACGATCGGTTCAGATTTTACCTATGTATACATATATGTTTGCATGTGGATATCAATAAATTGTATTTGGTACTGCACTGTATAGATCCTTCCTTATTATATTGTCTCCTCCGGATGAGGTACCCCGGAGAGGTCACAGACGTCTAGAACGTCCAGCGTCTATGACGCTAAGCATCGGGGATGCTGTAACCGAACAGGGTTCGGGGATTGAACTCGGAATTGAGACCCGAGTGGCACGCGTAGCCTTGTGATTGTGACCTTATTGGACGTCAGGGACGTCAGACATCGGGGATGTCGGGGTTGGAGTGTATAGTGCAGTAGCTAAAATTATGGTTATGGTTTTATTACATGCCTTATGATTCATATTATATTATTTATGATTTTAAAGGATGCTGCATGCATGTTTGGAAAACGGAGGGGTAAATTATATGTTTTACTTATCAAATGATTTTATAAACTTGAGTTCGGTCCACTCACCCTTAATGTTTTTGGTAACCCCTCCAGGTCGTGATACTGAGGTAGAGGAGGAACCTGAGGCTGAGGCATAGATCTATTTCTGCGTACCTGAACCCCTGCTGGGTGGTTTACCCGCAGGTTTATGTTAGAATCGTGCTCGCAACTTGTAGTTTTGAATTTCATCCCTTGTTTGACATTCGTTAAATTCGGATTTGATGTATGACTTTAATTTGGTTATTTATGCATTTGATGTTTTGAGGTTAAAATTGGTATGAATTATTGGGTGTCAGACGGGAGCAGGGCACGTCCCCTTGTGGTCCCTGTGGGATCGGGGCGGGTCCTGTCACCATTATCTTACTAACATTTTTTGATTCAAGAGACACAGACCATTATCTTACTAACATTTTTATTTCTTTTCTGCAAAATTCCACGCACAAAACATCTGAGAATCAGAAAACCAGAAAGTGATGTGTATTATTATGTTTTCGAATTTGAATGCACGAGCTCTCTTAAATCGTTGTCTTTGGTGAACTTGATGGTGGCATCGGACGTTGACGGCCATCGACGCCACCATCAATAAGGAGAATAAAAGCCGCAAGCGTCGTTAGAGCGAAGGCGAGGAATAAAGCAAACGCGGTAGAGACAATAAAGAGGAGCAGTGCGACGTGGAGGTCTGGGAGACGCTGAGCAAGAGCTTTCGCCAGGTACAACCCACACTGGATCAGAACTGTGCTCTGATCCAGCAAGCCAATGAAAACCACAACTCTAGAGTCCCCGATAAACTCTCCAAAAACGTTTTCCTAATATGCCAGATCAATTCAAATATTTCCATAGTCATCTCCACTTACTCCGATCTATCGACCAATTTCTTCACCATTGTTCACCAACATCGCGCCATAATCCCAGCCAAAATCGACAACGGCGACTGCGAGGACCCGTGCTTTGTCTAATCTCGGCTGAAATTGATTGTGTCAGTGAGGATGCGAGGTCTCAAGGGGGGTGGATTATGAGGACCCATGTTTTGGAAGCATGGCGAGCATACCCACATCACCCTGATGGGGGAGGGGAATGTGGGATACGCTTTATATGTGTGGGGCACGCCTCTGTCCAATGGAACGTGATTTGAAGGTGGGACCCCAGAAGCAAAGTTGTGAGGGTGGGGACCCGACGGACAATATTCTGTTGGAGGAGGCGGGGTGTGACAATTATGACATGGAGAATCAGAACTTAGATCAGGTAAAATCGGCAGTTGAATCACAATAATTCAAATCACATTTCGAGTCTTCTTGTTCGTTTATGTGGGTCCTTTATAAATTGTTCGATATAATGCCTGATTTGTTACTGATATTAGTGTTTGTTATTGTAGTAAAATGGCGAAAACTTTGCTGAAGTCCGTGTTTTCTGTAAAAGGTCGAAGGCTGCGAGGTATTTATGTTATTTTCTGTTTAGATTTGGCTTTTCTCTAATCTGCGTTTCTCTGCTTTGGAAATATAGTCCTAATGAAAATTTTGGTGCCTAGAGAGGAGACGAAAGAATTTTTCTAACGTACATTTGTCTACCTTTGCATTTGGCTTTTCTAAATATTGATCATAGATATAAATGCAAATTACTTAACTGGTCTGGGATATGTTCTATATAATTGGATATGTCTTAGGACAAGGATTATCTCTTAGGAATTGTAAATACATTTTGGGTTAATGTTCGTTGCTGTATTTCAGGGCTTTAATGGTGTCAAATATCAGTCACGTACTATGCGATGAGGAAGTAGTTGTTGATGGTGGGTTTGGATTATGTTTACAGAGAGTGAGATGTTGGTTTTTTCCCATGTGCAATATCTTCATGATAGTCAAGTTAGGCCTCTTGGTTACTATGTCAGCCTATGCACCAAGGAAACTTAACATCTACAAGGAGGAATAAATGTGTCTAAACAACACAATGGAACCATGGCTCTTATGGTCAGTCACCTGTGGCATCTTCTATTTGAAAATCCTAACAATGTTTGGTCGAAATGGGTGAGGCTTTACTTTCTTTGGGAGTCTTCCTTTGGGTTGTCAAGGCATTATCCTTGTTCTCGTGGAATTGGAGGAAGCTTCTCCAACTTAAGGAGATTATTAGGCGCCACATTGGAGTGTGTCGCTGATAGCACCAATGTGTCTTTTTTATTTGACTCTTGGCTCCATCAAGGGCCTCTTATTGATAGATAGGGGAGCTTCGGGGTCAACGCCACTAGTATTCCGGTTGAGTTCAAGTTGAACATGTTTATTCGGGATCAATATTGGGAGTGGCTTGTTACACTTATTGGTTTCTCAGGGGTATTTCACCTGAAGCCATTGGGGTGCCTTTGTCTTTGGGCCATGACTCGTTCTTTCGGAATCTTGGTGGAATCTTGAAACCGTCATCAGGGTTAATGTGGGGCGGTGGTAGGATGCCCTGTTCTAAGGTTGGATATGCTCATATAATTTGATTTCCTCTGATCATCTATCCTAGGGCCTGCCTTCGTTTTGTGGTTAGCCAGGTGACGTCTCTTTACTTTTGATCGGATTTGTAGGTTCACCTACAGCGCCTCTACCCGCTGTGTTTTTTTGTGTAATTCTGATGTTGAGAGCCATATACACATTTTCTGTTAGGAAATTAATCCTCCGCCATGCAATTGCTAACAATAAAGATGGAAAAAAGAAATAAAGAAACCAAGAACACAAAAGATTTAACGAGGTTCGGCCAATTAACTTGCCTACGTCCTCGGAGAGTTTTCTCCTTCACTATGAGAGAATACAAAATACAAGATTACACTACTCAAGTTTATACCCAACTCGAGCCCTTGTATCCAATAGGATACCCCTTGTACACCCTCTCTCAACCCGAGAAAATCACTCTACCCTAAAGAGCTATACACACTCTTTCACCTTCTCTTAACCGAGAAGATCACTCTACTCCAAGAGCTATACACACTCTTGAAGTGCTCAAGAAGATCACTCTAGCCCAAGAGCTATACACACTCTTGAAGCACTCACTCACTTGTGAGGTGTTCTCCTTGATGTTGAAATGTGGCCAAGCTCTTTATATTATATAGTGCTTAAGGCACAAGTTGTATTTGTGCTTTTCCAATGTGGGACATTTTCCTCACATTTCAACTTCCTTCATTGAAGTCCATTCATGCACCTTCTTCAATTAATGTTCTTCTTCATGAAGCTTCCACATCAATCTTTTCCTACAAGGTTGAATGAACAACACCATGTATTTATTCTCAATACATAATCAAATTCCAATGCATTAATAATCCACTAAGGAGGCATTAACTCAACAATCTCCCCCTGCCGACTTAGGTGGATAATATTGCATCACCACTTCAATCCCTGAAGTTCATCTCAAATTGAGATACCGCTTGATATACCCACAAGCATTCCATTGGCCTTATTCTTGTACTAACTACACATACCCCGAATCAGTTGCATACGATCCTAGCTCCCCCTGATTCAAAATGGCCAATGCTATGTGTAGCTGCTCCGAGTCAACAATTACCAGTTGGCTCCGAAGAGGGACCTCGACTTTGCCTCTCTTCCCTAGCAGGATTATCTTTCTCACCATCGTCTGAAACTTGGAAACATGTAGATAGCGTCTCTGCTGTGCTCGCAAACGAGACCCGCTTCAGGTACCTGTTCTCCTGTGCACCCTGTTTCCCAACAACCTTTGAGGTCTGAGTTTTTCCCATCAGACGGAACATACTTTTACATTTTTCTCCCTTCATTAGGACCATGCAGCCACGTGACACTTTCATAACTCCCCATGCTGACGAAACCTTGCAGCCCTTGGGGTCTAGTTGGCTCAAGGATATTAGATTTCTCCGGAACTTTGGGACATACACCACATCACCCAATGTTCGAACTGCTCCATCGAACATTTTGATCTTCACCGTTCTCGTACCCATGACACGACGTCTTGTGCCATCACCCCAAGTCACAAATCCTTGGACTTCCTGAAACGTATCAAAATATTCTCTCCTAGAGCAAAGGTGATGAGAACAACCACTATCTAATATCCAATAATCTTGAGAAAAAATGTAATTACCTTTGGAGACTGTGAGAAGTTCTCCAAAATCTCTAGACATCTCTGCTACACCAGCCAAGGAGCAATCTGAGCCCTTATCGTCATTCTCTTTCATCAATGGACAATCCGGCTTTATGTGTCCCCAATCCTTGCACTTGTAGCATTGCTTGCCCTTTCCTCTGCCTCTGGATTTAGACCTGCTATGCTCACTAAATCCCCTCGCAGTTGACCTTCCCTTACGATTCTGTTCACGAGCAATGAAGACAGAACCTTGAGAATCATCGGCTTTTCTTCTCTTCTCATGTGATAAGAGAGTCGATTCTACATCCTCCATCTTCAGTGTATCCTTACCATACACAATTGTAGTAACAATATTCTCATATGAATCGGGAAGCGAGGTAAGAAGTAAAAAGGCTTGATCTTCTTCCTCAATTTTAACCTCAACTCTTGATAGTTGATTTATCAATCCCTTGAACACATTCATGTGCTCCATGAGATTCGCACCTTCTCCCATCTTGAGCTTGTAGAGATCCTGTAATGACCCGAACTTTCGTAATTATTATTTTATTGTAAAATGACCGTTTTGCCCCTGAGGGGGGGGGGGGGGAAAGTTGACTTTTACCTCGGGAAGTATTTAGGACTTTGACACGTGACCGTGACGTAGTTTAGGACGTCACGAGTTCATAGGCAGGTGGCACGTTCGATTCCGACGTTCGAGGAAGAAGTTGTGACGTTCGGAAGTCGAGGGGCATTTTGGTAATTTGGCCATTTGGGGGCCAAATGTTGACTTTTGACCCGGGAAGTCCAACGGACGAGGGCCAATGACCGTTACGTAGGTCTCGTCGATACGAATCCGTAGACAGGCGGCACGCTGAAATCGGACTTACGACGAAAAAGTTATGGTCAAGAACGTAACCGAACTAACCGAGACTCGGAACTTAAAATAATAATAAAATATTATAATCTGATTTACTTTAACCCAATCAATCTGGACCCTTGATGAGTGACACATGTCACTCATCTACCCCATCCACATCATCCCCAACAATCTGGATCTTGGTCTGCCATGTGATTAATTAATTAGTTTAATTTCCTTAAATCCTCACCCTTCACTCTTAACTCAGGTTGAATCTCAGCCCTCCATTCCATCTGATCACTCTGTTTTAAAAACCATGAGAGAATTCATTCTCTCATTTCCATTCCTTCAAACCGTGCAACCTCTCATTCTCTGCACAAACACACCAGCGATCACACCATCCCTCAGCCTCAACCCACACACCAGCCTACCCCTCAGCCACCTCCAGACGGCCATCACCACCACCACGGACGGCGGAGCAACCCGGAAAACCCACAAACCCGTGAGGAACCCGTGCAGCCCAAAACCATCCAACCATCCAAACCGTGACTTCTGGGCTCGAACCAACCTAGGGCTAGGACCGTTGTGACCTCTGGACGGCGTAGGACTGGACTGGGCAGCCCACGGCGGCGACACGGCGGCGGTAAGCCTGCAAACCCGTGAAGGCCGATTTTCCTTCCCTGCCTCGAACTGTCCGTTTTTAACGTTAAACTTGTTGGGTTGTTTTTGAGACTTAACCTAGGGGACTAGACGAGCGTTTTGGACCTGATTTTGTGGCTGGAAGCGTGACGGCTCGCCGGAGAAGACGAACCAGAACCGGCAGCCAGTTCCCCGTCGTTTTTCAGGTGATTTCTCGAACTTAAAAATCTGTTTTGATTACACAGAGCCATAGAACATGTTCAGACGAGTTCATAGGAACAAATCCCATCGATTTTGGTGGTCGGAATCACGATCTGTGATCGGGTCGAACCGTGGGTCTGCGGTGACCCGATTCGCAGACCCGGTTACTGTAGCTGATGACGTCATCATGCTGACGTCAGCAGTGACGTCAGCAGTGACGTCATGATGACGTCATCATGTCAAAATATTGTCAGACCAGGGACCAATGGGCTGTTGACACGTGTCCTCTGACACTGTCAGTGATGACGTCATGCTGACGTCAGCAGTGACGTCATGCTAACGTCAGCATCACTGTAGCACTGTTGACCAGAGGGTTGACTGGCGCGTGGGGGGCGCGTGTGAACAGTATTTTGTGTGGGACCAGTGCCATTTTCAAGGTTTCGACGATACGGATCCAATGGCGGTGGTTTCGTGTCGATCGGAGATCGTTAAGTTGGTCAAATTAGGGTTTGACGCCTTGGGAAGCGTGTTCGGACGGCTTTCCCGGGCCGGTTTCAGTCTAGGGTTTCGTAGTTGTTTAGTAGGGACTTAAAGTGACCTTTACGTATGTTTTGGGCATGACAGGAATTGTACTTTAACCCTTGGACGGGGCTTTACGCTCGGGATTGCAGCGGGATTGTACTGTGAGTGGGCCTTTGATTTCACTAAACTTCGGCATGCATAACTGTTTTACTTTCTACTATATCTATATGTGATTTGAGTAAAAGTATCTGTTTATCTTGTGTATGATTTATGGCACGTATTACGATGTTTGGGCATGAGACCCGTCTGGTTGTTTATGAATGGTTTGGAGTCATATATATGTATAATGGATCTCGATATTATCTGTGGTACTGCACTGTATAGATCTACCCTAGGATTCTATCTCCTCCGGATGTAGGTACACCGGAGCGGTCACGGCGCATTGCCTGTGAGGAGTCATTCTACGGAGGGACCGGACCGTAGAGTGACTCAGAAGCAGGATTGCTACTATTGGACGTTTGGGACGTCAGACATCTAGAATGCCATGCTCGGACTAGGTTCGGGATTTGGACTCGGGATTGAGACCCCGGGTGGCACGCGTAGCCTTGAGACTGTGACCTTATTGGGCGTCTGGGACGTCAGGCATCTGGGATGTCAGGGTTGGGATGTATAGTGCAGTGACTAAGATTATATTATGTTGATATTATTCTGCTTATGGCTATGTGGTTTTGTGGTTTATGATACTATGCATGTCTTTTCGGAAAACGGAGGGGAAAAGCTATATGTTTTCGAAATGGTAAACTACTTTATAAACCTTGAGTTTCGGCCCACTCACCTTTGTTGTTTTACTACCCCTCCAGGTAGTGCTATCGAGGAGGAGGATCCCGAGGAGGAGGAGGAGGATCCCGAGGAGGAAGAGGCATAGGTTTACGTTGCGTACCTGAACCCTACTGCTGGGTAGGTTGGCACGTAGTGTGTCTAGAGTCTTGCTCAATAAACTGTATTCGGGAACCATCCCTTGTCTGACACTATTTGTATTTGAGTATTTGTGTGGTGTGCTATGTATGACTTAACTATGGATTTTCTTTATGCATTTTATCTTCAATAAGGGTATTTTTGGTATTTTAATGTCGGGTGTCAAACGGGAGCAGGGCAAGTCCCGGGTGGTCCCAGGGGGATCGGGGCGGGTCCTGTCAGATCCCGCTTTAAATTCAGCTTCGTTTGCAAGCCTTTCCCAAGATAAAGCTTCTCCATTTTCTCCCAAAGCTCAGGTGCAGAATCTACATCATTAACATTATTTATAATATTGTCAGCAATATAAAGCCTAATAGTGCTGACACACCTGGACTCCAACTCGTCCCAATCTTCATCTGACATCTTCTCTAGCTTCGCATCCTTCCCCTTCAACGGTCTTGCAAGGCCTTGTTGAACTAGGATGTCCTTCACCCTCCTTTGTCATAGAGTGAAATTTCCTTTTCCATCAAACTGCTCCACCTTGAAATGTGAACCGCTAGAACTTGCCATGGCAACCGCTCACAATCGAACCAGAGCTCTGATACCACTTGTTAGGAAATTAATCCTCCGCCACGCAATTGCTAACAATAAACATGGAAAAAGGAAATAAAGAAACCAAGAACACA
Organism: Prinsepia uniflora; assembly: GCA_032719365.1. Taxonomy (NCBI): domain Eukaryota; kingdom Viridiplantae; phylum Streptophyta; class Magnoliopsida; order Rosales; family Rosaceae; genus Prinsepia; species Prinsepia uniflora. Next base: position 57,906,104 of record CM064870.1, on the reverse strand, counting down.
AAAGATTTAACGAGGTTCGGCCAATTAACTTGCCTACGTCCTCGGAGAGTTTTCTCCTTCACTATGAGAGAATACAAAATACAAGATTACACTACTCAAGTTTATACCCAACTCGAGCCCTTGTATCCAATAGGATACCCCTTGTACACCCTCTCTCAACCCGAGAAAATCACTCTACCCTAAAGAGCTATACACACTCTTTCACCTTCTCTTAACCGAGAAGATCACTCTACTCCAAGAGCTATACACACTCTTGAAGTGCTCAAGAAGATCACTCTAGCCCAAGAGCTATACACACTCTTGAAGCACTCACTCACTTGTGAGGTGTTCTCCTTGATGTTGAAATGTGGCCAAGCTCTTTACCTTATATAGTGCTTAAGGCACAAGTTGTATTTGTGCTTTTCCAATGTGGGACATTTTCCTCACATTTCAACTTCCTTCATTGAAGTCCATTCATGCACCTTCTTCAATTAATGTTCTTCTTCATGAAGCTTCCACATCAATCTTTTCCTACAAGGTTGAATGAACAACACCATGTATTTATTCTCAATACATAATCAAATTCCAATGCATTAATAATCCACTAAGGAGGCATTAACTCAATATTTTCTTCAGTTGTTTTGTAAGTGATGGGATCTGGAGACATGTTCTTGGCAGGTGTGGCTCCTTGTGGCGTCTTATACCTTGGAGTTATTTCTTGAAGGATATCGCCATAAGGTGGCATGGCAGCTACTTGGCTGTGTTGGTTACGAAGCTCTAGCTATTCCGGTCTATGGTCTGCGGGGCGAGCGAAACAATCGTATCTTCAAACGTCATTCTAAGTCTCCTTCGCAGATTTCTCGTTGTATAATTGATATTATTTGGAGTAGGTCAGGTCTTTTATCTTTCTCACCTAGTGTTGGGAATGTTAGAATTCTTAATGTGGAATGTTGGCTAGCTACTAAGTTGCTTAGGTCTAAGTAGTTAGGGTGGTTTCTCGATTCTTTTGCCCTTGTTGTTGTTCTATTGGCCTTACTTTGTTGTCCTTTGTTATGGACTCTGACTTGTTGCTCTTGGGGTTTCCCCAATTCAATTTATTTAGCCCTAAAAAAATGCGTCTTGGTGCAACGAAATGTAATTGGCTTCATTTTGCTCAACAATATGCTGCACAATGATGTGTTCATCTTGCTCTTCTGGAACCTCTCGCTATTTTCAAGAGCCTCATGCTAAATAATTATGCGAATGATTTTTTTTTTTTCCATGATGGAGTCTAAAATTTTCTCATAGTTTTTTGAACATGGGTCTTCAATTCATTTGCAAATTTATTTTATTTGCCTCTTTTGTTTCTATACTCAAATTTTAATCATATACTCAAATTTTAATCAAAGAAATAGGGAGAAATAAAATTGAGATAGAAAATTGATCGAGAAAGATTTTAATAAATTTCTCATTGGATAAGATACATAAAAAAAATTATGACGTGTCAGTTTCTGTCTCGAGTGAAAAATTAGATATCCATATCATCTATACTAAGACATTTCAACAATGTTGTGGAAAATTATCAACATCATCATTTAGTCAAAATCTAGGCCTGGATGTTTTTACCTGCCTTGGAAAATTAGAGAACAGTATCTTTAACATTAAGTTCAAAAATAAATTGTGGCTAACAAACTCATCGGTGAATCATCACTCCTTCCAATTCCTCCCAAAGAATATATCGACGAAGGCAGCTGGACATCAATCTCATAATCTGGCATTGAAGGTGGCAACATCTGTTGCGGGAAGGCTAACTCTCCGAAAATATCATCAATGTCGATAATGTCATCAACATTGATCAATTGTTCATCAACAATAACACCACCATGATCGCCAACTAACCTTGCCGATAAAGAAGGGGGATGTGACAGAACCCTCCTCAAAAGTACTTTGATAACCGTACTTGGTCCTATTCCCATTTGACCACTAACCAAATTTTTGAAATTGCTCTTAACACTTGTCAGACAAAGGATAACCGCATTAATGTCCTAGTCATGCCTCTGCCTCTAAGTCAGACCCAATCCTCGTGCAACGACCTGAAGGGTCAACAAAACTATTAAAAGTGTGAGTGGATAAAAATAAACATTTTAAACTACGTTTCGATAAAAATAAACTCGTTTTCCCTCTAATGTAAATCATGCATGCATAGAATAAAATATGAACACACGAACAACCGTGTTTCATATCACATTGTATCACAACCCGTGGGACCCACCAATTATCAAAAATTCGTGGCCCACATCTCCCGAAATCCATTTTCATCAAATCAGGTGAAACATATGAATACAAAATCAATAATTAAACATAACCGATCATCAACACTCAACCACCGATTACAATATCATTTCAGCACTATGGGTTGGCAACCTCGGGAATTGCACTCATGCAACATCCGAGCCATATCCGGGAACTGTACTCGCAACATCCAGATATATAGACAAACTCGGGAATTGCACCAACGCAACATCCAAGTAGCGTCTGGGGACTACACTTGTAACAACCCGTCCCGAGAATCGGGATTTCTAGAGTGATTAAGGTGTGTTTAGTGAGGGTAATCAAGGGTTAGGTGGTCCCGAGGGGTCCGGGAACCTAGAATGACGATTTTGCCCCTGGTTCGGGCAAATAGTTGACTTTTATCTCGGGTGGTCAATTGGGGATTGACCAGTGACCAGGACGTAGTTTAGGTCGTCATGAACCCGTAGACATGTGGTATGTTTGATTCCGACATCCGAGGAGGAAGTTGTGATGTTCGGAAGGTCGAGGGTATTATCGTAATTTTGGTAAAATAGGGGGAAAAGTTGACTTTTTGTATAACCGAGTTTTGGTAGGTTGACCTAGGATGGTTAGATAGTTCTTGTCGTCCTGAGTTTGATGACAGGCGGCACGTGTTCATCGGACTTACGAGGCGAGAGTTACGGGTCTAGGAAGTTTCGGTAAAACCGTAAAAATGTGTTAAACAGAAGGGTATTTTAGTCTTTTTGGGTTTATGGGGATTTGTGCAGAGAGAAAGGAATGGACGGCTGGGGTTTAACCAAGTGGGATAAAGTTTGAAGGGATGGTGACACATGGCAAAGGGCTAGAGGATTCTGGTGGAATCCTGTGTGTTCACAGCCCAATTATTTGGGTGGAACCGTGCATGCCCGTGTTTGTTCTTCGACAAACACAGAGAAACAGAGTGTGAGAATTGGGAGAATTGAACGATCTGGGTGCAAGGGTGAGTGATTAGCGAGTTGTGAGAGTGACAGTGAGGCAGGGCGGAGCTGGTGGTCGTGATTTGGCGGTGCAATCGTGTACGGCGGAGCTGCACTCGAAGGTGAGATTCCTGTGCTCTGTTTTCCCGTGGAAATTCAATTGAAAGTCGTGAGTCTAGGCTTAGAGTCGAAGTGATTGGAGGTCAGGGTTATGTTCAGGGAGGTCCTAGGAATGATTTGTGGTGGTCGACGTGACGGGGGTGTCCACGGCGGAGCTCAGTCGCAGAGGGGTGCTCTGTTGCTCTGTTTCGGCCGTGAGCTTCGAACTCAAAGTCGACGAGTTTGGGGCTGAATCGAAGGTAAAGGAGGTGTGGTCTAGGTTCAGTGAAGCCTTAGGGATTGTCTGGTGTTGCCACCGTGACGGGAGGTGACCGGAGTAAGCCGGATCGTGAAACAGGGGTCTGAGGGACGTCTGGTTCAAGCTTCAGTCGTGAAGCTGGGAGTTGAATCGAACTAGGAGAGTGAGGGGAATGGATTCGTGGGGTCTGGACGAAGCTGTAGGAGAAGAGAGGGAGTGATTTGGTGGCCGGACGGCAGAGAATGCCTCTCGCCGGTTCAGCCTGCGACGGCTGGTTCAGCACAGGTTGAAGGTGGTACTGTAGCTAGGCGCGTGAGGGCCACGCGCAGCCACTTTGGGCGGCGCGTGGGGGCCGCGTGCGGCGGCGTATGGAGAAGCGATCAACTTGACTTTTGGTCTAGGAGTTGTGTTGAGTTCAATGGAGTTGGTTTCGGGTCAATCGGAAGTTGTTTGAGTTTAGTTCCGCGAGGGAGAATGTTTAGGGTCCCGGGTTTTAAGTCTTTGGTTCGGGGAATTTTAAGGGATTAGGTGAGTGTTTGTAGACGTATTAGTGACGTAATTTGACGGTGTTTGGCAGGATCGGGATTTCCGAGGAAGCCGAGGAACGGGCTGGACGTTCGGGACGCGAGTAGGGCTCAGTACTGTGAGTGGACCCTTTCTCTAAACTCGATCATGCATAACTGTTTTTATATACGTTTTTGATGGTTTTACTCATACACCTATGTTTCTTGACTATGTTATGATGATTTTACGTGATTGCACGTTTTCGAGAAAAAGACGGTTTTGGCACGTTTTTCGAGAAAATGTTGGTTTTCGGATTTTGATGCCACATTTGGGGATTTCCACCTATAAAGGTTTTCTGATAATGATAAAGGGGTTATGAAATGTGATTTGTGATTACATGGGGTTTTGTATGAAAATGGATATTTTTCCGGATTTGGGTTCGGAATGACGGTTCTGAACGCCGGAAGGGCTTCGACCAGTGATTTCGGATACGGGTTTGGATGTGGATTGGTACATGGTTTTCAAATGGTTTTGGGATTGGATTTGCTGATCTGGATATTGGGTTTAAAGACCCGGATATATGTGACGGGGGACCGGCCGGATTGGGTTTAAAGACCCGGATTGAGTTTAAAGACTCGGGAGTTTAAAGACTCGGATATATTGATTTCCCCCGTAGGCCTTGAGTTTAAAGACTCGGGAGTTTAAAGACTCGGATATGATTAAGGCCTGGATTGAGTTTAAAGACTCGGGAGTTTAAAGACTCGGATAGGTCCAGCAGGTTTGATCGGAAAATGATGATTTGATGTTCATGGTTTATGATACAGTTTTCTGATACTCATGTTATGGTTTCTTATGATATTTTATAGTGTTTCTGTTTCTTATGATGTTTTAGAATGATTATTTTATAACTGTGTTCATAACTGTTGGTTATGCATGTGGTTTCAAAACGGAGGGTTAAACTCGGTTTTCTTATAAAATGGTTTTTGAACTTTTGTACCTTCTGGTCCACTCACATTTTCTGTTTTAAATTGCCCTCCAGGTTGTGGAGCTAGCGCGGGGTCTTGACGTCGAGGCAGTGTCCAAGGCATAGAAGTGACGTGAGGGATCCCAGAATAATTTACAATCTTCCGTGTGCGTGTACTTATCGGGTTTTAGTTCTTTGTCTTTTTGTATTATGCTCTGTAAACGATAAGGTTGGATATTTTGTATTTACTCCTGCGTCTGACTGGGTTCGAGTGAATTTTACTTGAGTTTTGTGTCGGGGAGTCAGACGGGAGCGGGATTTACCTCGGGTTTCGGGTGAAACCGGGGTGGGTCCTGACAACACTCGCATCATTCGGACACGTACTAGTATCCACAAGTCACAAAACTAATTCATCAATTTAAAACACATGTTTGACTACAATTCCAGGTAAAATAATTTCAAGCTGAGCCTGAGCTCAAACACAATTCCCACAAATACCGACATAAAATCGCCTAGAAATCATTCTATAAATTCGAAAATCATATCAAAATTATATTCAAATAATTGCAACTCAAGTCATAGAATAAGACGTTTAAAACAATTTAATTATGCATGCATCAATGTTATAAAACAAATGTTCACTCACACATCATCTACGCAGTTTAATTATGAGCTGTATGCTCCTCCAAAATTTCCAAGAACCCTCCGTCCTGTCAAAAACCATTACTAAGGGTCACTAACTTCCCAACTAATCTCACATTAAATTTCCCTAATTTTTCGTGATAAAATATGTACTTTAAAACATAACATAATACTTCAGACACCCAAAATTATACCGAGACGATGTTCGATCGAAGAAACCCGTGCCAAAATGTTTGTTACATCGTTTACATCAAAATTCGTGTTGATTGAAAATCGAGATGAGGTGGCACGCGCCCCCACGTGCCACCACACCCCTCTGCGTGTGGGCTTGTGTGCTGACAACGGTCATCTTCAACCTCAACCGGGTCAACTCGCAGGTTTGCGCGCAGGACCCGACCTGACAACCTGACCCGATTCCATTTCAGCAATTTTCAGTCCAATTTCTCTAATTTAAAACATAAAAAACACTCTAATCCATCCCAGAAATAGTTTTATGAATTCAAATTCGTAAAAACTCACCTCATACTTAGAATCATAAGCTCCCAATTTCATCCAAACTTCCACCTTGATTTTGGACCTTCCACACATTTTCACTCAATTCTAATCGCCAAGGTCATAGTGATCTTAATTTCAAGCCTCAAGTCCAAAATTAGAAATTCGAATTAAGGGTGAACAAGTATTAATCGGGTTGTCGGGTTTTCTGGTTTCTCAGGTCTAGGTCTCCTCCCATCTTTCTTATTCTTTCCTTACTCTTCTGTTTTCCCTCTTCAGTTCTTCCTCCCCTCACTATTTTTCCTAGTTCTTAGGTGGGTTAATGATCAAGGGTTGAAGGTTTTTGGTTTCGGGTTGCACCACACCTTCACGACACATAAATACACTAGCACACTCAAAAACAAAGAAGTGTGTGTGCCACCAATCTCAACAGGATGGTGACACTTTTCACTATCCCAATTAAACATCACAACAGTGTGACTCATCATTAACCCAAAAAGACCAAAATGCCTTTAGTTTTAAAATTACCAAATGGCCCTGGGTGTTTTAGACCCGTAACTAATCCATCCGGACTCCAATTTTGATGTGCCACTTGTCAACGAATTTAGGAATCCGACACCAATGTAATGGTGCTCACGAAAGGTCTAAAAGGTATTCCGAACAAAAGTCAACTTTTGACCGTAGAAACCAAGAGCAAAAATGTCGATTTACATGCAAAACGTCAAAATTTTCATTTCTCGAACTTCCGGGGGCGTTACATGATGCTTGTATTTCTTCACTGAGTTGAGAATTACAATCCCAATGCCAATCGCTTCAAACGACATATTAAGAACGAGTCCAGCAACAGTTAGAGTCAAGCCACCTGCACTTTTATGGACGAATATAGCCTTTCTCAATTTTGATTCTAGGGTTTTACTTTGCCGGTTCAAGAAAGCACTAGGGTTTCTTGAAGAATTAAAAGATGAGGAGTTGTCGACACCAACCAACATGCCAATCAATACGGAAACCAAGGCAATGTACGTGACTGGAAAAATAATTCAACCTAAGAATTAGAGAAGAAAACAACCAAGAAGGCAAGGGATTAATTAGAAACTTCATTAGTAATGTTAGGACCCGTCCTAATCCCCCCGGGATTAACGCGGAACATTACTGATCTCATCTGAAACAGAGTGTTAGACAAGGGAAATTCCGACTTTAGCCTGCTCGGAGCTTCAGAGTACGCCAGGATTCGGAGGAGGTATGTGATCTCTCGGACTCTGCTACAGCCCGCATCCGTTATCAACCTGAAGGGTAGTCAAAACATTAAAAACTGTGAGTGGACAAAACAATAATTTATAGAAAACATTTTCATAAAGACATTTGTACCCTTCACTAAAAAGCATGCATGCATTCAAAAAGCATTTACCAAATCATTAGGGCCTTAGCCCAAAACCTTAAATGAGACCAATCATACAGGCCACCGCCCAAATTCATGTGGGACTCATCCCAAAACCAGTACATCATATATTATATAGCATATACATATAAATCACATAATCAATCCTGTCACGGTTTCTAAAGCTACGCGCGTGCTACCTGAGGTCTCAAAGCCCAAGTCTCCCAGGGTCCACCCTGGTCAATATCCGTAGATTAATGACCCTCCCTAAGGTTATAATCCAAGCCCTCTTGAGAGTAAGGTACCCAACGGGGGTGACTCCACTCAGTTAGTGCTCCGTGACTACTCCGGGGTCCACCTAGGCCAACGAACCTCCCCGGAAGAGACAATCCAAATAAGGAAGGTATATGAATATATATATATATATAACATTCTTAAAACCTTTCAATGGATTCATGCCCGGTTCCCCATAAACCGTCATGAAACCAGAAATCCATTTACGGTTCTCGACCCGAAATCGTAAACGTAAAGTAACTGGGCCTCGTGCCCGAACTCATGACTCAACTCGGCATCGTGCCCGATATCTCAAGGTCAGTCACGATTCCAATCCTAGTGATATGTGCAACCATCCGTTCAGGACTACTCTCAATCCCGATATGTCGCCGTGAACATATTAACTAACGCGACCACATCTAGATCATGGTGCACCCATCACCGGTCGATATCCTGAACCGTCAGCACTTTGAAGTCGAGCCTCCATCGGCTGCCCGACAACGGATCGTGCATCATGACCTCTTCGGAAGGAACACATTCCAGTCCGGAGGCAAGCGTCGTATCGTCCGTCGCCGTGCACAAAGCACTTGCCGCGACCACGACTATGACCCGTAGGTCATCAATAGGGCCACATGCCTGAGAAAAAACCAAATAGGTCTTATGCCCGAGTTTATCCTTTTTAAATCCACAACCATTTCATTTAAATCAACGTAGAAATACAAACCCATAGGCACCGTATAAGGCTGAAACCTCGAAATATGTGTCAATACGTAACCACAAATAAATGCACTCATGGCATCACAAAACAAGTATTAAAACATAAATAAAATATTTATGCATGCATCAATCTCGAAAACAAGGTCCACTCATAGATCGTCCGAATTACCGCCTCGATACGCGTGTTATACGGCTCTCCCGAGCCAAACACCGTCACCGAGACTTTCAAACCTGTCCAAATCACTTTAGAGGGTTACTAACTACCTTATTAACCCCTCACTAAAGCCTCGTAATTTTTCGAAATTTTTAAGTATTTTTAAACTCGATCCTAAACCTTTGGGCGTCCCGAACAATATCGAGACGGTGTCCGATCGACACGAAACCAGTCCCAAAATGTTCGTTACATCGAAAGGATGATTTCGTGTGTTGGAAGCATCCCCAAAACTAGCCTCACAGGCGGCCTGAAGTTCCTGCGAGTGGAATCCACGCGCCGAAACAATGTCATCTTCAAGCTCTCGACAGACCCGGTTCAGACCGGTTCGAACTGGTTCGGTGCAACCAAACCGGCGGTCACAGTTCACTGTCCATTCTCCCTCATTTTCACTCCATTTATTCCCATTTTGATTCCTATAAGTTCCTAACCTCAAACCTAATTAAACCAGCCATTAAAAACAGGAAAAACGGGTCGAAAACTCACCTTGAAGATCCGAGCTTGAACCGGCCACTTGCAATCGATCGCCGTCGTGGCCTTAGTGTCAGGACCCATCCCAAATCCCCCGGGATTAAGGGCTAAATCCCGATCCTGTCTAACTTACGTATGACACGAAGGCTAAACTGACGTCCAACCTTCATGTGACACGTAAGTCGGACAAGGGATTCTCGATACGACCGTCCAAAAACTTTCGAACTTCCCAGAGTGCGCAAAGTCTACTGTGGATCGTACGTGTGATGTCTTCGTCTCTCTCGACCAACAGCCCGCGCCGCAACAACCTGGAGGGTATTGAAAACACGAAAAGACAATGAGTGGACAAAAATAAAGTTTAAGTTTAAAAACAGTTAACAGAAAACACAAGTACATTTATACCCTTCGTTTCAAAACCAATGCATGCATATCAAATTCATGTCATAAAACCATGTAAGAAAACCAAGTAGTTTCTTTTTTCCAATTCCCGGGCCTCAACCCAAAACCATCGAAAAACTATTTCATCCAAGCCACTGTCCAAAACATCATCATCAAGTCTCAGTGAAAGCCACATTCTCATCCATCGGACCTACTGGATCTATCCGAGTCTTTAAACTCAATCCAGGCCTCAATATAATCCGAGTCTTTAAACTCCCGATTCTTTAAACTCAACAGGCCTACGGGGGAAATATCAGTATATCCGAGTCTTTAAACTCCGAATCTTTAAACTCAATCCGGGTCTTTAAACCCAATCCGGGTCTTTAAACCCAATCCGGGCCCGTCCCCCGTCAATCACAATATCCGGGTCTTTAAACCCAATAACCAGATCCAGAAAATCCAATCCAAAACCGTTTTGAAAACCCATTTCAAAATCCATATCCAAACCCGAATCCGAAATCACTGGCCCGAAGCCCTTCCGGCATTCAGAACCGTCATTCCGAATCCAAATCCAGAATCATATCCATCTTCTTTTCCCGATCTGAGTCCGCAACCATCATTCCGTAAGCTAGCATCCGGAATAACCATTCCGAACCCAAACCCAAAAATTCATTTCAAGTTCCAAATCGAATTCCGAATCGTCATCCGGAAATTCGATTCACAAACCCAAAATCCTCTTTCTCAAAACCACTTTTCTGAACTGGGCTTCAAGCCCGAAAACACTTTCCAAAATCCTTTTACTTTCTTTGAAATCAAATCGTATTTCAAATCCCGAAGTCAAATCATTAAAACCAGGTTTAAATCACAATATCCGTCAAATCTTGTAAAACGTGAAATACCGTCATTTCCTTGAAAAACGTGCACAAACCATAAACCATCACAATCATAAATCAAATCATAGAATCAAGTACGGAAAACATATAAAAACATATATGCATGCATCAAGAGTTAGAAAGCAAAGTCCACTCACAGACCATTCCGTCGTCACCTCGATACGCGCGCACTTACGCCGTTCCCGGCCATTCCGCTATCCTAGGCTTTCCCGAACCTGTTCAAATCCCAATATAAGGTCACTAACTACTTCACGATACTCATACTAAAGCCCCATAATTTTCCCATATTTTTAACTATTTTTAACCGAGCCCTAAAACCTTCGGACAGCCCGAAACATATTGAGACGATGTCCGATCGTCTATAAACCAGTGTCAAAATGTTCGTTACATTAATTACTTTAAAAGTCGTGTTGGAAGATTTCCCAAACTACCCCTCACGCGCCCTCACGCGCGTCTAGAAGCTTCTGCGTGTGAACAGTGTCGTCGTCAACCCTAGGTGAATCCGGTTCACCTAGTTCGAACCGGTCCGGTCCAGCCGTGAACCAGCGTTCACGGTTCCTTCCAATTTTTCACCCGTTTTCAATCCTATCTTCACTACTAGGTTCGTCCCTTTCCAAGCAAACGATTTAAGTAAGAAAAACACGAATTAAAGTCTTAAACCTCACCTGTTCAACTCGACCTTAAAACCCAGCAAAAACCAGTTTCGAATTCCGGCTACCCATGGCCACCCCTAGGCTCTAGTTCAATCCCTAGGGTTCCTAACAACTTCCTAGAGCTGATAGGACTAAAAAAACAGCTCGACTGAGCCCCAAAAGCCACGATTATTGATTTGAGCAAAACGGGAAAAACAGAGCACACCGAGAAAGTCTGAGGGATTACCTGCTTATCGATAGCCACCGTGCCTGCCGCCGCGTCCTAATGTATTCACAGAGCCGCCCTAGCCTCCTCCTCAGCTTTGCTTGGATCAAAACACGAAAATACCACCCCCAACTCTCTCGACACCTCTCTGTTTCCCTGAGAACTCCAACCTCACACCCCCAGCAATTTCTTGCACAGGTCTCACTCACCAGTCACTCACTAGTTCCTCCATTCTCTCTGTCACTCTCACCAATTCACAAAACCTCACACACGCACAGCATCGATCAGCAACACCTTACTGTCTCCCTCTCTGTTCTGTGAAGAATGCCCAAATGCACAGGTTTAAACTTGGACGATTTACAACCGTGCACACATTAATTTCCTAGAAACCTCTAGGTCTCCCCCACGTGTCCCATTATCTATGGACAACACATAAATATCCAACCCCACAAAGCCAATTGGGCCTTATCTGATTGGCCCAAGGTGAAAAGACCAAAATGCCCCTAGGTCCAAAATTACCATTTTGCCCTTCAACTTCTCAGACCCATAACTAATCCGTCCGACGTCCGATGACAGCGTGCCGCCTGTCGTTGTACTCAGGACGTTGAGACCTATCTAACGGTCCTCAGTCTACGTGAAAACCAAGTGTTCAGCAAAAGTCAACGTTTTCCCTCTATTTCTCCAAAATTACGGTGACGCCCTTAACCTTCCGAACACCATAACTTTTCCTCCGATTATCCAAATCGGACGTGCCACCAGTCTACGGATTCGTGACGTCCCAAAATACGTCACGGTCATCGGTCAATGCCCAATTGACCACCCGAACTAAAAGTCAACATTTTTGCCCGTTCTAAGGGCAAAATCGTCATTCCGCGCCCAAAGTCCAAAAGTAACTAACTGACCACCGATTAACTCAGCTAATCACTTCCCTAATTCCGACTTCCGGGATGGGTCGTTACACTCATGCCGTCTTAGCCCACGAAATCGATCCATCTCGACTCCCATAGGTCCCTAGATTGTGTTAGGATCAATAGGAACTCGAAACCATCCTCTAAAACTAAATTTCCAAATTTGAAATTAGAAGGGTTTGCGGGTAAACTCACTTCCTCCGTGTCCACCACCGTGTCCTGTCGTCCCTCACCGTTCCGTCCTAGCCTCCCTCAGTCTCTCATGAAGCCTCATAGAATCGTATGGATGCAAGTGGGGTGGTAAGCCGTGTGTGTTTACTAAAAATGGAAATGGAGAAATGGAGGGGGATGGGTGTTCGGGTTGTGAGAGGAAACAGAGAAGAGGATTGATGATCAGGTGAGAGAGGGAAATGGATGGTGAGGATTGAGGGATTAGATAAGATGGAGGGTTAGGATTGAGAGGTGGGTAGGATTAATTATAAAATAATCCAAAATATTATTATTTAATTAAAGATAGATCCACTTTTTAGGGAATTGACCAATGGGATGAGTGACACTTGTCACTCATCCATGGGTCCCACTAAAATATCTGCCTAATCAGATATTGCCACGTCATCCCCGTCTCGTAATGCGTGCATAGTGGAATCGAACTTCCGTGACCCATAACTTTCTCGTTCGAAGTCCGATTTCGGCGTGCCGCCTGTCTACGGATTCATATCGACTCGATCTATGTAACGGCCCTCGGCCATCGAACCTCCCGGTTAAAGAGTCAACATTTTGCCCACGACCAAGGGTAAGACGGTCATTTTGCATCGTCCGCCGATGACCATGGTGGTGCTACCGCTGATGGATAATTGGTCAATGTTGATGATATTTTTGACATTGATGAAATTTTTGAAACGTTTGATGTGTTAGCCTTCCCATAGAAGATGTTTCTGACTTCACGCCAGATTCGGAGATCGATGTTTAGCTGCCTTTGCTATTGGATTCTAAGAGAGGAATAGAAGAAAATGATGATTCATGGATGAGTTTGCTAAACAAACCATTGGATGATAGGGAAAAAAAAAATTTCAAATACACATGGTAAAAAAAATAAAAATAAATTAAAGGTAGTGATTACAGGGCAAATGAATATTAACCCTAAACAGGTTGGCACTTGAGCCCATTTGTTAAATAAGTAGATTTTACTCATGCTACCTAAGATTTTGATCATGGTGGGTACTTGCGCCCATTTACCAAAGAGACAAATTTTACTCATGCCACCTAATACTTTTATCATGGATATAGAGAAGGTGGAATAGGAATTAGTGGTGTCGGGAAAGACAAAACTAAGACAAGCAACATATATGTGGATATGGAAATCCATCTTATATGGATATGGAAATCCATCTTATGAGGATTTCATGGCAATTAGTTTTGACTGTATGAGTTTATGAATCGATCGTAGTAGCAATTCAAATGAACCTTATGCTTATGATTAATATAGTTATGGCCAATTTGATAACCCTCGCCCTCAAATGTCATATGGTAATGAAGGCTATGGAGTTCTTCATCTAAATCAAGTTTATAAAAATATTAGTTGGATAAATCTTAACTATCTTAATTACAGACGAAGATCATTGAGCTCAAAAGACATATATGAATGTTATGTTTAGCAATACATATCTAATTGGTCAAGTAGCATCACTTGGAAAGACTATTATGTCATGGTAAATGGGGTCCAATCTGATTTCGAATTCAGTAGACACTTTACTTATTTTTAGTGAAATTCATCGAGTAAAGTATCATTAATACGAAATTATCAATATTATGTTTTACTTTTTCTTTTATGTTTAAAGTTTTATATTGTTTAGTCATTATCATATTATATTGTATTATATTATGTACTATATACTTATTATATCAAAATTATTTTATAATTTTGTTAGTTTTATATAAGCATTATGAGGTGCTTAAATTTTTCACAAAAATTTATCCAAATTTTTTAAGTTTAAATTTCTAATATTTTTAGTGGGCATGAATGATATTAATATGAAAATCACTAGATATTTCTATAAATTTAATTTTTAATATTTCCGTGAAAAAAAACTATATTTTTAATTTTTTATCATTGCTCGCATCACGGTTTTTACTCCCATTCATATTGAAGATGATCATATACGAAATTTTGGTAATAAGAGTCAAATTACTTAACATCCTTGATAATGTTTTCTCTCGCGTCCCCTCCGCCTATTGTCTCTTTTCCTTTTCTCCCGCGACGGAACACGATTATCGTAGAGGAGAAAGAAGGCTTCGTCTTCTGATCATAGGAAACGACATCGTCTTTGGGAAGTGATTCTTCTACTGATCTGCTCCCAAAATTCATCTTTGGAAAAAGGTATGTGTTATTATTATTATTTTTTTCTGAAAATTAAATTGAATAAGTTGAAAGAAATGGGTTCTTGCTTCATGGGTATGAATCTATTAAATCGTGAGAGCATCTATTAAATTCCTAAACCACCTACGGATGAATCTTGTTTTTCGATTTCCTCCTTTTTAATTTTTGTTGGTTATGCCTTGGCTTGATTTCCTTATCGAAAGGCAAGGCATGAATCTCAAATTGTGTCAGAAATCTGACCCTTTCGTTGAATATGTTGAAAATTTTCAATCTTAGCATTTGAAACTAGTTCTTGATTGTAAGGCACTTGCGTTAGGCTTTTTAAATTGCAGTCATGGTCCCCATGTTATAGTGAGCAGCCTCGCCCACCGGGTCATTTGTCTTTTTCTCATTGTGTTTGTTTCCCTTATTTTGTTTTTGGGGGGTAATGCAAGACTATTTGTGGGTGGATGAGATCTATGGGATTGCAAATGTGATCTTTTTTCACTTTCATTGACTCACTATTTCTAATTGTAATGCTTCGGGTATTGTGTGCAGACCATTTGTGTCAACAGAGAAAGATGAAGAACCAAAGCAGTTATGCGCCACCGACTTACTTTCCATTGGGAATGTTAGATTCTGAATCTGCGATCGTCGTGAGCAATGGAGACCCTCCCAAGCAGGAAAACAGAGTTGATAGGCCAAAACAATGGTCTTCTGGGATCTGCGCATGCTGTGACGATATGCAGAGCTGTACGCTACTTTCTGCCTTGTGACCTTGATTTATCAGAAGGAAAAATAATGAAGGTGCATCTTGAGTGGGGAAAACAAATATTAGCTTGTGCTAGTCATACTTAATTTTTCAAGGACTTTCTAAGAAAGGCTAGGACCCAGAACATCAATTATTTAACTAAGCATACAATATTATATGCTCATCTCTTATCTTGCTGTGGACCTGTTTGGTACCTAGGACTGGATTGGATTAGATAACTCATTAGATTATGTTGAAGTCAGAAATGAAAGCTACCTTCCAAATTTTGTTCAAGTTAAAGGTAGAAGATGGATTAGTCCTGAAGGAAACTTATCCCTTCTAATCTTTCACCATTTTGTTGGGATTGAAAGGGATAAGTTTCTTTCATTACTAATCCATTTGATGCCTTCAACTTGGAAGATGAATTTCATTTCTTACTTCAACAGAGCTTGAATCTAATGTATTGGGTGCAACCCAATGAAGGCTTCAAACTTGGCCTAGGTGGTTATGTTATCTGAGTACTCTTCGTTGTGTTGTGGACCTCCTTTTATGTCTGAATTTGTTGCTTTGCATTACCTGAATCGTAGATGGTTAACCATGCACGTAATGCCTACCTCAAATTGCTTCTGAACCATACCTCAACTTGTTCCTGAACCATACCTGAATTGGAACCTGAACCATACCTCAAGTGTCATTTTGTCCTGAATTAAGTTATTACAATTTGTAGTCATAAATCTAGAGAACTTGCCATAGTGGTCCATCTCTATCAATTTTGACCATTTTACCCTCTAGTTGAAGGGCATAAGAATAAATTCATGTTTTTTTCTTTTTAATGGAAAGACTTCTCCACCCATCACTTACCATTTACTTACCATTCAGGGACCAGATGAGATAACCCGAACTCTTTAGATAAACAAATAATAAATTATGTCATAAAAGTTAATGAAAACATGAATAGAACTAAAATGTCACATTTGGAGGAAAAATAATTAGAAAGAACGGAAACAGCAACCAGAAACCATAGGTCGACTCAAGTTAAAGTATACTAGTTCCCAATGCAGGTAAATAATATAAGAAGTTCCAAATTAAGGCAGTACTGCCTTATCAAGTTATGTAGCTTAGAAGCTAGTAACCTTTACCCCATTGTTTAGGTTTGAATGCTTAGTGAAGCTGTAAACATCTTGAAATGTCAGTTTTGGCCAGTTTAAATCACCTTCTGCTGGCTAGTTAACATCATGGAAAATGTTGTTCTTGGTTGGTCCCCATTTTTAGTCCTGAAAAACCTATAAGGCTATAAGATTTGGCTAAACATTCCTTTTATCTAATAAATGGTTGATTGTCATTTTAATCACAGTTACCATCAGTTATCAATAACACAGGGACAATAAAGTTACAAAGAAAGAGTTGTTTTCCTAATTTATTTATTACTACATTCATAAAATAGAAATCCCTCTGAGTTTTCATGGATAAATTTCGATAAATTTATTAATAGAGTTCACATATATGTAATTTGGATCGGATTTTGAGGACATGGTATCCAATCTGATATGTGTTAAAGCATTGGCTATTGGCCAATGCTGTGTTGTTAGCAGTGAATAAATAAATAATATGCTTATTTGAAGAGGTTGAGTTTGAGGAGGTCATTCAATGAGCTTTGAATATGATATGCCCACTCACAGAGATTCTAATGGGTCTACAGAATGGTTATAATGGTTGGGAGGTTTTTCTTCCTTTCTTATATAGTCAACTTTATCTATAGATAAGGTGAAAACAGAAAAAAAAGGACTTGTGTGGGCCGATTATAATCTTACTTTTTTTCCTTTCTGTTTATTATGACATATACGCAAGCAAAATTTTAATTTTGGCCTACTTGAACATCACTTTATATGTTCATTACAGTGTTAGGGAACTTCATCCATCATGCCCCCGGGTTATGATTGTCAAACCAATAATGATGATCTAATGGTTGATTTTGGTTTATGTGCAGGTTGTGTAGGTCTTTTTTGTCCTTGCTTTCTCTTTGGAAAGAATGCAGAGTATTTGGGTTCTGGGACATTACTAGGATCATGCATGACTCATTTTCTTTTGTGGGTACTTGTTAATACCGTCTGCTGCTTATTGACTGAGGGTGTTTTTTTGGGTGTACCGGGATGCTTTGTTGCATGTTATGCTTGTGGCTACCGCAGAACCCTAAGATCAAAGTATAATCTACAGGTATAAGTTCAATTAAATTTCCAGGCTAAAATCTGTTAATAGTAAAAATGTTTTGATTTTCTGTTTTGATTCTTTCAGTTTCTTCCCAAGTTCTTTTTTATTTATTATCTGAGTTTCGATCTTCTTGAATCTTGAGGGTCTGGGAAATCCCAAATAAATGGTCCTCTAGAAATATAAATCCCAAAAAGGGTTGATGTTCTGCAGCATGCTTTGATCAGATAACTAACGGTTGGCTGCATTAATGAACTTTTGCTTTTTCGTTAGTCGAAATCATTACAATTTAATAGATGCTCGTTCTCTTATTTTGAAGAGAGAATGCCCTGTCAATAAGCTAGGGTTGCCTCTTATCACCAATTCTGTTTCAATTTTATTAGACATTTTCAGAAATCGATTCACCAATGATGTGGTTCATAATTGGGAGGAAAACTGCTGAAGTTGAGTTTGATGCCTTCATTAGAGCTTATTATTCTTTTGAATGCATTTTGTAGGAAGCACCATGTGGAGACTTTGTGACTCATTTTTTCTGCCATCTGTGTGCCATTTGCCAAGAGTACCGGGAGATCCGTGAAAATTCTGCTGATTCGGGAACTCCTGGCCTCAGTCTGGCAGTAGTTACGGCCCCATCAATCCAGACAATGCAACCAAGTGTTGAAGAATAAGTAAACCTCGGTTTTAGAACTCCGGCGGCAAGATCAGCATTTGGTTTAGGTTGTAGTACCTTCGTCATGCCCTTCACTGGATATTGATGGTGAACCCGTCCCCAATTAATTCATCTTTTTTATTTTCTTTGAACTTGGTTAGTTTGATTATGTTTAGCTTAGTCGTAATACGTTCCAATGTTTGTGCAATCTATGGATTTTATCATATATGAAATGAAAAGGAAAGAAATGAAATGAAAAGCAGTCTTTACTAGTTTTTTTTTAAGACAATAATATTGAGGAACAAGAATTATAAATGAGTAATATTATTTGGACACATTAAATTGATCATATTTAATGACACATTTAATGTGGTAATCAAAGAATATTGTTATTTTAATAAATTGAGAATTAAGGAAGAGGATATGCCAAAGTTAGCCGACTCATTATGGTCACTATCGATTATCGATTTTTGTTGATGCCATTTGGATTGACTAATGCACTAGTTGCCTTCATAGATTTGATGAATAAGGTGTTTTGATAACCATTTAGACCAATTCGTGATTGTATTTATTGATGATATCTTGGTGTATTTGAAGAGTATGAAGACACACTATAAACACTTGAGGTAGGCCTCGTCATTGGGCCGGGTCGGGCAAGCCTGGCCCAAAATTTTTGAGCTTGGGCCGAACCGGGTTGGACCTATTTCATAATTTAAAAAATACCGGGTCAGGTCGGGCGGGTTTAATCATAAATATGAAAGTCCATGCCCTTTGTCGGGTAGGGTTTGGGCTGGGCTTTTATCAAGCTTTATGGGTCTGGCCTATTAAGCCCACTTGGACCGGCCCTACTAAGCCCATTGTACCTACCTAATTGTAAAAAAAAAAAGTGAGTTAAGCTTAAATATTATTATCGAATATTGAAATAAGCTAAGGAGGGGTACTATTGGATTTGGAGAATTGACTTAACTTTTCGACCATAAAATTGAGATAGGATAAGGAGGTCGCCAAGAGAGTCAGAGACCTAGTGAGTTTTTTTGAATTTAGGGTTAGAGTTTAGTTTGGGCATTGGACTTTTAAATGACACTAGACTGAGATTTGGTTGGAGTTTTGGATTTTGGCTATGATAGTAGTAACAAGATTGGACTCAGTATCAATTCTTAATTTTGTAATTATTTTATATTTTCGGGCTTATGGGTCGGGTTTACCTGGGTGAGTCGGGTTGGGTTTACAGGGCTTTATCGGGCTCGGGCCTAGCAGGCTTGAATATCCTAAGCCCAAGTTCAGCCTGTCAACATGCGGGCCGGGTCAGGCTTTTTGTCATCGGGTCTACCGGGTACCCATAAGCTCGTGGGCTTCTGGGCCAAATGAAGAGGGCTAACTTAAGGTTAGTATTGAATACACGGAGAGAGAAAATAATTGCATGCTAAGTGTAGTGTCAACTTTGGTTGATCAGTGTTGGATTTTTAAGTCATGTAATATTTGTTAAGGTGATTAGTGTGGATCCCCAGAAAATAGAAGTAGTAACAAACTAGGAATATCCAAAGACCATATTGGAGATCAGAAGCTTTCTAGGATTAATAGGGTATTACAGACAATTCGTAGATAGATTTTCTACAATAACTGCTCTATTGACTCAGTTGACCCGAAAAAGGGTTAAGTTTGTCTAAGATGATAAATGTGAGCAATGTTTTCAAGAACTAAAGAGTCGATTGATTTCTACTCCAGTGTTAACCCTTCTAGACGATAGTGGAGAGTTCAAGAATTATAGTGATACATCCTTACAAGGTTTCTGATGTGTATTAATACAACATGAGAATGTTATAGCTTATACTTCTAGGCAATTAAACCCCATGAGTTGAACTATCTTATCCATGATTTAGAACTAGAAACAACAGTGGACGAAAGCTATCCCCACCTTACCCTTTCAATCATCAATATAACATACCTTAAAACAACAATACCCCACCATACCTTTGCCTCTACGCAATAGCCTGGAGGGAACGTAGACTCAACCAAAAATATGAGCAGTAAAAAATAATCATCTGAAAATACAAGTTTCAAGGAAAATAATCATTTACCCTCAATTTCTAAAACTTACATGCATAAAATAAAACAAAAATAATTAGATTTCAGTTAAATTATAATCATGACTTTTGGGACTCTCGAAAACATGAAATATGTATATAAAGTTTGTGTGGCCCACAATTCCCTGATATTCTCATTTATACAATTTCCTAAAAAAACATGAACACAATATCAATAATGAAATACAACCGATCATCAACTACTCCTAGCATTAGAGGTCTGGAAAACTTGTGCTACATGTAGACTGCCTCGAGATCCTACAGAATAATACTTCAGTAATTTTTAGTGACATCCCCAAAATCTGACGACGTCCTTGGGATCTGGCCTGTAGATCCTAGGGGTACCACCTGGATGTCGTCAGATCCCGAGGATATCACCCCGGACATCATTAGATCCTGGGACTATGAGATATTATGACATCTCCTAGATGCCACCAAATCTCGGGGTGACTAGATCCTAGGGGTACCACTCAGACGTTGTCAAATCCCGGGGATATCACCCGTACATCTTTAGATCCCGGGGCTATGAGATATTATGACATCTCTTGATCGTCACCAGATCTTGAGGATGCCACCCATATGTCCTCAGATCCTAAGAATGTTACTTGGATGTTGCCGAAGTATTATTTTGTAGGATATGCGTCGAGGCGGTCTATGTGTAGCACAAGTTTTCCAAATGGTTGATGTTAGGAATAGTTGATGATTGGTTGTTTTTAATTTCTGATATTTTCATCATATTTTTTCAGGAAGTTTTATAAACGGGGATATCAGGGAATTTTGGGCCATAGAAATTTTATATGCATATTTCATGTTTTTGTGGGTCCTATGAGTCATGGTTTTATTTTAACTGAAATTCGGTAGTTTATATTTTATTTTATGCATGCATGTTTTAGGACTGGCAGTTAATGATTATTTTCCTTGGAGCTTGTATTTTTAAATGATTTTTATTATTTACTCACATTTTTGGTTGATTTTACATTCCTTCCAGGCCATTTCGTAGAGACAGGGGTAGGGTAGGATATAGTACTTTTAAGCTATGCTATTTTGATAATTGAGAGGATATGTAGGGATGGTTTTTGTTCACTACTGCTACTAGTTCCAAATCATGGGTAAGGTAGTTCAACTTATAGGGTTTTAACTACATAGATACATAAGCTATAACTTTCACATTCTGCATCAATACACATCGCAAACCCTGTAAGGAAGCATCATTGTAAACCTCAACCTCCCTACTATCATCTAAAAGAGTTTACATCGAAGAAAAAGTCAATCGACTCTTTAGCTATTGAAAACTCTACTCACATTTATCATCCCAAATAAACTTAACCCCCTTTCGGATCAACAGAGTCAGGGCCGGGCAATAGGGAAGGCAGGAAGGGTATAAGCCCCGCACCCAAAGATATTGGAGGGCCCAAAATTAAGTTTTTTTTTTATGTTAAAAAAAATTGAATGATAATTTAGATGGGGGATACGAGGGAGCGGGGAATGAAAGGAGCGTCTCCTTCAAAGTTCCAAGAAGAAAGCGCAGGGTTTCAATGTTCAAATTCAATGTTCCAAAGTTAAATATGAATCTCATTCAATCTCAAATTCTCAATTGTTCTAAATTTTTAATTTTTTGCAATCTCATTCAAACTCTCACACCGTAATCTCAAATTCTCAACAATTGACTTTTCCAGTTGAAGATATCCAGGCCTTTTCACCTCCCCTTCTGAAAGCCCTGATCGACATATTCTTAAGTTACAAACTTCAAAAAGAGGTAACTTAATTTAATAGAATTCCTATTACAGTTTTCATGATTGAACACTTTTATTTGACAATTTTCCCTTATGGATGCTGTAGTTATTGACGACGGGAAGACCCCTTCTGATAATCAAAGGACCAATGTTATGGGTTTAAGTCGCGAATATAACATTACAGATGGTGTAACGATCCATCCCAAATTTTGGGATTAGTTTAGTAATTAATAAAGGATTAGCGTGACTAATCGGGGATTAGTCGAGAGATTCCGGACGGACGGCGTAAAATGACCGTTTTGCCCCTAGAAATGGGTGAAAAGTTGAATTTTGATCCGAGTGGTCAAATGGACTTTGACTCGATGTTCATGACGTAGATCAACACGTTACGAGTCCGTAGACAGGCGGCACATCGAAATCGGACGTTCGACGAGAAAGTTATGGGTCTAGAATGTTTTACGATACTATTCATACAAATCGAGGAATCTGACATGTGGCATAATATGATTGGAGAAAAATCTAGGGAGGACCCACCAGATGAGTGACAAGTTTCATCCATCTGATTGGCCCCAAACCCAATATTTTGGGCTTATCTTCATTTTCATCAGTCATCCTCTCTATTTTCCCATACCCGTGAACCCTTCCCCAAAACCGTGTAACCTAACCCACACCAAACACCCTCCATCTTTACTCGTTGCACCTGGGTTGTGAAGGAAAAATGGAGATGACGGTGAAACGATCATGCCGGTGGCTACGACGACGGAGATAAGGAAAACCCGTAAGCCCAATTTTGAGTTCAAAAATGAAGTTTTTGGGTTGGACAAGTATTGATCGATTTGGTGGTTTGGATGGTGTTCTAGGGGTTGAGACGAGTCTATTGGGGCTGGTTTCGAAGGATGTGACGACCGGAGTTGGCCGGAATCAGAGTTTGAAGAATGAGGTTACTGTTCTTGTTCGAACAGGTATGATCAAGGTTCGATTTTACGTTTTTGAGTCCATAGATCGATAGGGTAGACTTAGATGAAGCTATAGGAAGAAACGGGGATGAGATCGGCTGAGAAATGGTGAAACGGTGGCCAGGTCGGGTCCGCGGGTCTGTACGACCCGAATTGCAGACCCAGACGGAGGTTAAAGACGAGATGACATCATCATCTAATAGCTGTCAGAGGTGGACCTATGGGATGGAGACACGTGTCACATGTCAGTGCACAGTCAACACTGACATGTTAGTGACGTGACCCAATCACGGGTTGCCACATGTCATTAACATGTCAGTGACGTGGACCAATAGCAGGCTGACACGTGGCACTGTTAGATCTGACAGGTGTCAGATCTGATAGCTGTCATGTAACGACCCATCCCGGGAGTCGGGATTAGATTAGTGATTAATGACGGTTTAGCAAAGGTAATCGGCGGTTAGTTGGTTACTTGTTGACTGTTGGTGCGGAATGACGATTTTTCCCCTAGAATGGGCAAAACATTGACTTTTAGTTCGGACGGTCAATTGGGCATTGAACAATGACCGTGACGTAGTTCGGGACGTCATGAGTCCGTAGACAGGTGGCACACCCGATTCCGACATCCGAGGAGGAAGTTATGATGTTCGGAAGGTTGATGACACTTTCGTAATTTAGGTAAAATGGGGCATTTTGTTGACTTTGCAAACGACATGACATTTTCACGACTATCGAGGACCATTAGGGAGGTCTCGACGCCCTGAGTACAACGACAGGCGGCATGTGCTATTTGGAGTTCGGGAATTTAAGTTACGGGTCTAGATTAATGAAGGGTAAAATGGTAATTTGGACACTTAAGGGCAAAATGGTCTTTTGGCTAGTTTGGAATCTGTGAACACTGAGATGATGACATCTGTCCCCTTTTTATCAGAGATTGGGGGGCTGTGGACACGTGGGTGAGGTCTGGTTGGTTCCATCCCCATCTTCCATTTGTTGGGTTCTGTTCTTATATTAATCGGTTAACAAATTTACTTAGTTTCTCCCAGTTATAACCCAAAACAGAGACTGAGACAGATCGATCAATTTCCATTGAGTGATGTGAGTATGTCAATTAGAGGCAGTGACTGAGTGATCATAGACGTGGTTGGAGCTTGGTGAGTGAACCTTGGTGAGGGACTGAGTGGAGGAAAGGTTGTGAGAAGGGTGAGAAACACCAGGAAACAGAGAGGCTATTGTGAACATTCGTGGATTCAACCGATCAAACCCATCAAAAGTAGTCTATGGGGGTGTTCCGTGTAACGACCCGTCCCAAATTCCTAGATTAGATTAGTGACTAATCACGATTAGTGAGGCTAATCGGTGATTAGTTAGGCAAAATCGGACGAACAATGCAAAATGACCGTTTTGCCCCTGATCGTGGCAAAATGTTGAATTTTCATTCGAGCTGTCAAATGGACTTTGACCGATGACCTGACGTAGTTTGTGACGTCACGAGTTCATAGACAGGTGGTACGTTCAATTCCGACGTTCCTAGAAGAAGTTATGACGTATGGAAGTTTAGGGGCATTTTGGTAATTATGGTTAAA